>CM048044.1:5681529-5836529 GCA_026259375.1 Verasper variegatus | reverse complement strand
CCTGCACGGGCTTGGAGGGCTTGGGGGTGGCGGGCTTGGAGGCGGCGGGTTTGGGCCAGGAGCTCAAGAAGGTCATCTGGGCCTCGTCTGGGTATTTCTTGCACATCTGTGGGCGGTAGACTTTGGGTCCCTGGCAGGCATGGCTCAGCTTCCTCATCTCCCACATGAACTGGGTGAAGTAGTGGCGGGGGTTGAGGTTGTAGGCGCGGCACAGGTTGGGTTTCCCCTGGAAGTCGCAGTAGTAGGAGCGTGCCGGGGTCTGGCCCTGGCTGGGACCTTTGCAGGAGACGCGCATGCGAGTATAGTCCCCAGCTCCGGACACTACCATGGTACAGGAGTCCTTGGTCTTGGTGGTGAATCTGATGGGCTCATCCCAGATGCTTCGCTGCTGTTGCTGCTGCTGTTGCAGCTGCTGCTGCTGCTGCTGCTGCTGCTGTGGCTTGCTGTCATTGCTGATGTTGTTGGTCTGAGCATATGACAAACAAACAGTCACTGCAAGAACCAGCAGCATCACTCCCATCCTGGCTCTCATGGTGCTGTTAGGTGTGTCGGTGATGAATGAATGGACGAGGGTATGGGTGGATGTGTCCGCACAGAAGCTTGGAGGAAGTCTGTAAGGTTAGTAGGCATCGGAGAGTGACTTTATAAGGCCTTGGCTCACAAAGAAGGTATTATTCAGGTGAGCTGAGGGACCCAGACTCCTCCTTCTGCACTGACCCCCCCCCCCCCCCCTCCCTCGCAAACACACACAGATCGACTACATGTGGCTTGTGTGGTACGTTCAAAACTTCAAAAAGTGATGTATGGAAGGAGGGGGAGAACATAAACTGGAGAAGGAAGAGGGTCAGCGGGTCTGTGGGACCTGGAGGGGGGAGGGTGGGGGACTAACAAGCCTGAAGGCAAACATTATGAAAAAAGACTGGGCAAGACATTATGTAATGTCACACAGGAGGTTCTTTGACTGTTGGCGACTGGGAGAAGAGGGGGAAGGAGCCAGGGCCCCGGAGCCAAAACTGCAGCCTGGATTTATTTGCTGAAGAGTTAAAAGTTGATCTGTGACCCTGTAAAAATAAAATCCTCATCGTGTCCATCTAAAGATGCAACGTTTGTGTTGTTGCTGTGTCACCGTCAAAGCCACAGTCGATCGCTGAGCAGCCAAACTTTGCCCAAACCATAGACTGTATTTAAAGATGGGACGACCATAAGAACCATAAGAATTAAAGAACTAAATCAATGTCACATCCACTAACATGGAGGAGGCAGGGTTTAAAACCTATAACTGTAACTATCCAGATTGTTCTTCCCCTGGTGGTTGATTACAGTCTATGGTTTGGCTGCACAGCGATCGTGTGTGCGTGTCCACAGAACCACCCGGAGGCTTAGAAAGCTCGGGGGGGAGAAGTCTTCTCCGGGAGCTGCATCATGGATGACTGATGTACCTAAGGCTCTTTACCGTCATTTGTGTCGTTAGTATTGCCCAGTGCGATCTCATTGTTTTGCAGATATTCTCGTCTTTGCATTGACTTTGTATGTGATCTCATTGTTTTTTGCGTTTGGTGTGCACGCTCCATAAGTCGGGGATTTCTGCCACTAACAATATCTCCCACTTGGTGAAAGCAATTGAAGACTTGTTAAAAAACGGAAAACACTGTGGTGAAATCGTCACCGTCAACAGATTCCTGGACACGAAACATTCCCTCAATGAACCACGTTATTTTTACTTTTATTTTAATCATTACACGTTATTTCTGAAGTTAGGTTTTTCCTCAGATTAAACCATGGGTTGTGTATGAAGATTGGAGAAATGAAAGCTCCCCAAAAGTGAAGCCAAAGCTTCTCAATTGCCCCCTGGTGGCTGGCTGCAGTGTAGGTCATAAACACTGCCTCCTCCATGTTAGCAGATGGGACATGGGCCAAACTAAAAAGCCGAAATACACGGTAATACACGTTTTTAATTAGTTATTTTATGCGATAAAAAAGGAGGACTCTGTTCAACTCATGCATCTTATGGGACCTTGATGCGGGGTCTTTTTTATTGTTTATACAGCCATCAGTCTGGTGGGGAGGAGTTCCCCTGTAAGAGACACGGGGAAAGCAAACATGTGAAGAGTGTGTGTTTATGTTGTAGGGAACAGATGTTCTTCTAAAGTAAGTCACTGTAGTGTGATAGGATGCAACAGCGTCACGCCACCTCAGGCACTGCCAAGGCCCCCCCCCCCCCTCCTGCTCCCTGCAAACCTGTTAACCCCCCCCTCTTTACAGACCTGAAGCTTTTTGGCTGCTGTGTGTGTGCATGTATTCAGCCCTGCATATGTTACATGAATGTTCCCGCGTGTTCAGTGTTTCTTGGCAGATTCATTCGTATCTGAGGCACGGAGCTTATGTAAAAATATCAATAGTTGATGGGTGATTTATGAGCTGTCGACACAAGAAATGTGTGTGTTTGTGTATTTCTTTCTTTAGTGTGTGAGTCCAGACAATGGTTGCTCATGAATTATGAACATAGAAGAAAAACAAAGCAGACGCTTATTGGACAGAAGTTTTTATTCACAAATTTGCGAATGGCTGCATTTTGTGTGCGTACGTGTGTGTGTGTGTGTGTGTGTGTGTGTGTGGCTTGTAACGTGTCGCCTCTTGCAGTAGCATGGACCAGGATTAACTCTTTTCTCAAAGATTGGAAAACTGAGCCAGTTTCCTTGTTCTGTGTTTTGAGGGAAATATACAGTAGTTGAGAACACAATGCAAAAGCTCAATGGTTTGTGAAGTTCCATCAACACTGACGAGTAGCAGACTTCAATAACTTCATGTGTTGTCAAATTAATTTGCACGAGTTTTCTTCATTTGCTGTGCGTCTCTTGCAGAGGAGTTGACCTGGGCCCCGTGAACGTGGTAACAAAATCGACCAAATTAACACTCTCCCCTCGTTTCTTTAATACGTACAAAAACAAACCCTGTTGATCCAAATTGACACTTTAGACACGTTAACTGTTACGTTAGACTGCTCACCACTTTGGTCCAGACTAAAATATATCGATAACTCTTGGATAGATAACATTCATTCATTTGGTTACGTAACTTTTCATCTTGCTCCATCATCAGGTCAAAATATTATTGGTCAAGTACTTTGGGTTTAACTCCAACTGTTAGCATGCTCACAGGTAAAACAAAGATGGTGAACACGGTAAACATAGCAGCTGCGAGCTTGTTAGCATTTACATTAGCTTAAAGCCCGACCGCTAAGTGGCAGCTGGTATTTAACATACATATCTAAGAGTGGTGTTTTCTCATCAAACATTTGGCAAAAATGTGAAGACGTGTCTTTATCAAAATGTAAAATCCCTGAGAATCAACCTGGTCAGTGTAAACCTGGAGAGGCGAAACGATGCAAGCTGCGTTACAAACATTCACCAAGCAGAGAAAAGAACAAGAAAAGAAAATGGAGCTACTCCTACAAAAAAAGCTACTTACATTTTTATAAAACAAACATTACCAAAAATATATAAAACTTTCAAAAGTTTTGAAAGTGTAAAAAATGTACATGTGTCACCAAGTTAAAACTGACAATGTAAGAACAAATTCATTCTCTATGTGTCAAACTAACTACTCAGAAAAAAATGCTCTGACGTTTGATTAAGTATGAAACACTGGCAGGACTGTTGTTGTGCTCGTGGGACTGACGCTGGTGTGTAGGAGATAAATTACAGTTGGCTGGTGTTAGAGGTCCTTGTCAAATGGCTTGAAGGGTTGATGGGGGGGGGGGTGGGACGTCCTCACCACACAGTTCTTTGATTGGTCTCATTCTTCCCTTTTGTCACTGGAAGTGTTACATGATCAAAGAAAAGCGGGAAATTCGGGTGATCCTAAAAGAGAGAGAGAGAGAGAAATGTTAGAAATAACCTGCGATGTGTTCTCTGGTGAGAGATGATTATCAAGACGCTTCACTGTCCATCAGAGGAAGTGGAGATGCTTCATCCATCTTTATATAGAGTCTGTGAGATAAACAAGGGGAAACTTACCACAAGGGGAAGCTCAGTTCCAGCTCTCTTGTCCACTGCAGAAAAAAAAAGGAAATCAAATTTATGAACAGCTTTATTTTCCTGGATGACTAAGATCAAGTCTTGCATATTTCTCTGAATGTTAGTGCATTAGAATCAGAATCGGATTAAATGCTAAGAAGGTTTTTCAACATGTTATTTGGTGCATAACAAACGTCTAAAGTAGAAAAGATAAAACGTTTGAAGCAAATTAAAAACTTAGTGGTATGAGATCCTTTTTGACCTTTAAGACTCATACAAATCCCAGATGTAACTAAATCGATACCTACAATACATCTGCGATTTTCTTTTTTAAATCATCGACTAAAATCTACGATTATCACGAGAAGCAATACTGAGGAATGACCAATGTGATCAGTAGCTAAAAGTTATGCCAGCCATTTATTTCCTAAAATATATATATATAATAAAAAAAAGGTTTACATATGTTTGTATCAGTGTATATACCTTGTGAGTATGCTATATATTTATACACACCACTTTAGAAGTTTATTTTACAGTAAACACAAGTAAAAATGCTTGTTCACTCTGAGGGACCTACACGCTGAACAAATCCAAAGACGAAGTTACAGTCTTCACAGTTTCAGACATGGGGCCTTGAGCTTATCGCCGTTTAAACATTTGAAAGAAACAGAGGTGACGGACGAAGGTTGAAGAAGACGAATGGACGAAACACTTGATATGAAAGAAACAGGAAGACGGTGAAACGTCAGTCACATCAGACCGACGGTGGCTGAATGGCTGGAGGTTGTTAGATGGTGACTTCAGTTCGAAGTGGATTAGTGGATGAACACATGGAACTGATAATCAACAACCAGTACCTCTTTCAAAAGGGAGAACGTTCCTGTGGGTCACCAGTCGGAGTAGCTCGGGGGGGCAGAGGCCCGAGGGAACAGAGTGTCGTTATAGGGGGAGCAACTGTACATGTACACACACACACACACACACAAACACACACACACATTCAAGCACATACATACATACACAAGGGAAATTTTACATTTGTGGAAAAATCTCATGTAGTACATTTAGTTCTGTCTCCAGCGCAAAATTTCCCTCCACCGATTAATACCCCGGTATGCTAGCAGGGAAATTAGGTGGGCACGACTCGTACCTGACCACAGAGAGGTTTCCAAGGATATCGCACACTTGGCCACCATGATTACCTGTATTACCCATACTGCAACACAAGAGCGAGGGGTGGACAGGTGAGAAAGAGAATGGGAAGACTGGTGAAAGCAACAAGGAAGGCGAGATCCTCAGAGAGCGTCACTCTTGACGGATAAGAAGTAGAAAAATGGGAGAGTGAAGTGAGCAAGGACGACGAAGCGGGAATCCATGCAAAGAGAGACAAGATCGTGCACGTGATTTCAGATGGAAAGAGTGAGAAGAAAAGAAGAGATCCGAAACTGAAAAAGAGAGGGCACGTGGAAGAAGAGGAGACATACATCAAAGTGCAACAATCCACGGGTAAGAGGTACTGGAGAAGAGATGAGGAAATGAAACGACGGAAGAATGTGAGGAGGATCGAAAAAGTGAAAAAGGACAGAGAGAAGAAAAGGATCCGTTAATTTTGTTTTGATCGACATCCGGGAGGATTTAAGAAGCTAGCAGTAAAACTAAGGAATGATCTGTCTTTTACTATATTAACTAAAAGTGCATGTGTGTTGTCCGGACTCACTCTTCAAAGACGTCTTCTGTGTCCATCCTTCTGTAATACTTGGACAGTTTGATGGAGAAGATGATACTGGGGATCAGGAAGATGCAGGCGCCTCCCAGACCGAACCAGAACGTGTTCTGAAAAAACAAATTCACCTGTAAGTTTTCACATTTTCTATCAAGTTGACCATGAAAATGAACTAACCTTTTTAAAACAGATGTTTAAAGTTAATAATAATAAATCTTAAAGGAAACATGTGATGCTTTTTCAGTTTTTCTGTCCTCGTAAAAGTTATGCAAAGCTAAAAAGTCCAAAGTCTGTGGTAAAGAAAGTTCCTCTCCCAGAAATCACTGCTCCTGCAATCTGAAGATTTCAGATTATTCCACTAAACTACATCTGCAAAAAACACATTTTGATCCTCAAGATGTATCCGGCAAATTTATGCAGAATTTCTTTACAGTCAACTGATTTATTGATTGCAGATTAAATGGTTCATCATAAAAATATGAATGCATATAGTGATATTTGCAGCCCTGCAGATTATTCCTGCTCCATTTCACACAAAGACACATACACAAGGACACACAAGACATGCACATTAGGAGGCACAAATATAAGATGTGCAAATACCGAGCAGAACATAAATACAAACACATGCAGCACATATGTACATGTGCAGCTGCTGGTCACAGTCTGTGGCGTCGTTGAGCTCCTATTAGACTCTCACAAACCATTAATGTACGATGTATAGGTAAAACATACATTTCACAGCTCCTCTGTGCTGCAGGTGAAAACATTGAAGGATCTTTGTGATCTTTGTAAGTCGCCACCCTGCCTCAAAACACACTGTTCAATTCAGTGTGTGTCGGAGGCTGGAGAACATACTGTACTCATACGTGTGGTCGAAAAAAGTCAGATCTCCTTCCAAAAGTCTGCCACACACACACACACACACACACACACACACACACACACACACACACACACACACACACACACACACACACACACACACACACACACACACACACACACACACACACACTGTTCCAGTGTCTTACCACTGAATCGACTACGAAGCTGCACCCAACGATCTCCATGCTGTCAACAATGTTACTGATGGGTTTACACTGAGCCACCTCTGCAGTTAACTGTAAGAAAAAATACACATGATCTCTCACACACACACACACACACACACACACATATATATAAACATATCATGTGAACACTTCAAGAAGCCAGAAAACAGGGAGAATACTCACAGAGTTTTTGACCCATTCTGTGTACTGTTTGAAGTATCCCACTAAGCTCTGCATGTAGCCCTTTGCTTCCTGTAAGACAATAGAGACAAAAAGTTTGACAATATTTGTTCCAACCACCAAATAACAAAATAAATTAAGAGGATTCTTAACATTCTAATATGAAATAAGTCAAATTACCATAAAAATGCAGTTTTGGCATGTTATAATAACAGGAACTGCACTGACATTCATTTAAAATCTAATTTCAAAACAGATAAACACTATTAACACTGGTTACCTTTGAAAACGTCACATCATCAGCTCAACTATAAAGCTGACACAGCATTTTATCATGAGACCTCATACCTGCTTCACCACATGGGAGGCGTTATGAGTGATGAGGTACTCTGCTGCATCAATGGCACTCAGGATGTTGTTGACCTTCACCTGAGAGACAGAAAAAAAATCATTTGTTGGAGTGTTTCTGTGTTTAATACGCCGCTAAAGATAAACAACATTGTTTTTTCCGTCTGTGTGGGTTTTCTCACCGGCAGGTCGTTGGACGTCCTCTGCAGCTGTTTGATGCTCTGGCTCAACGTGCTCTGGTGTGAGAAGAAATAAAACAAAAACCGTTAACAAACAAAACAAGTGTGTGTTCAAATGTCTGCATGTTCAAATTCACAACACGCAAACTGCTGAACCACGTTGCTACGGCAAACACCGATAAGGTGCCGTGCATCAACGGCGGCTTACCCGCGCTCGGACATATTTCTGTCGGCATTTTGTGAAAGAAAGGAGGAAGAGAAAAAAGAAGGAGCATTGAGGGGAGACATATGAGACATGAGATATTCCCGTGATCTGTAATCCTCAATGTGTGATTATGCCGATTATGTGGTGAACAAATAAAGACTTGTACATATTGAACGGACAAAGTTTTAAATCCAGAACTCCTTGAGAGTTGTAGAAAGATGTAGCTGGAGGTGGGAGAAGATCTGTTGGTATATTTCCTTGTGTGTGGTGGAGTTATTGTGTGTGTGTGTGTGTGTGTGTGTGTGTGTGTGTGTGTGTGTGTGTGTGTGTGTGTGTGTGTGTGTGTGTGTGTGTTGTGGGAGAGTTGGTCACCATTGCTTGCTCCATGGGCACCACCAGTTCTCGGTGAATCTGTCTGATGCTGCTGGCGTGTCCTCTCAACGCGTTCTCCAGAGCGCCACGGGGCTGTAAACAAACAAACAAACAAACAACCACAGTTTTATGATACCTCATTTAACTGCAGTCGTTCCCACAAAATCGTACAATGCAATCTTCAGGTCCATCGGGTAATGAGAAGTAACTGAGTGATTTATTATTCTTCCCTTCCTAACATACACATGAGCACACTTATCCCTCTGTCCCACAGCCCTATAGCGTGAATGTATAAGGTATAAACGTGAGTGAATGGGCGGCTTGTTCAGCCTGATCGGCGAGCATGAAGGGAAACCTTTTATTTTTTTTGCACAGAGGCTGTCTGGATACACATTTGGTTTCCGCCCCAGTCTTCAACACCCTGAAGCTAAAAAAACAATCGACCTACAATCATTGTTACCGTAAACAAAATATGACGGTTCAAGGTAGAAGATTCATTTTACTAACATCCACTAACATCTGGCTTTTGTCTGCAATGGGGATGGATGCAATCATCAAATGACTCTGCAGAAAACAGAGACATTCATCAGGAGTGATGGAAACGTGACACCAGGGTGAAGGAGCCAATTACTTCTTCTTTATTTTGGCAGTTGAGATGCTGATGCTGCATCTTTTCTGGTGCAATGTTATGCCATGCATTGAACTTCCAGATGTTGGAACAATGTTCAACAGCGTTTTCTTATTTTATTTTTTATTTTTGGTGTAATAGAAGTCTTACCTGAGGAGATACGGTTTGCAGGTTTGAATGTGTTCAAGTTTTTAAAAAGTGCTTTATAAATAAAGTTTATTATTTAATGTTTATAATATGATTTTGGCTGCTGTAACACTGGTGTCGTAACTTGTTGGCACAGTACTGATGACACTCACCAGTTGGTCAGCCTGAGCCTCCAGGTCAGAAGCGAAGGACAGGAGATCCACGAGAGTAACCCCTTTGCTTAACTACAACGAGACACGATATAAACCAGATTAATATCTTTAATAGCTTTTCTTCCAGTTCTAAAATCTTTGAATTCAGTCTGTATTTGAGCGGATTACCTCAGCCAGGTACGTCTCATAGTCAATCTGTCCGATTCCAGAGTTGGCGAAGTTGATGAGGTTGTCTCTGCCGGCCTGCTCCAGCAGGGCGATGTCCTGCAGGTCCACCTGCACATTCTCAAACACTTTGGCCAGGTCCTTGTTGTACTGTGGTGACAAGACAAACACAAACAAACTCACGTGTTCACACCTTCAGCCCATCGGCGTGTTTGTGCTCTATTCCCGCTTTGTGTATTTTTCTTTAAGCCGATCACTTACCACAGTTCTGTTGAGGAAGGAGTTGATGTTGAACATGGTCTCCAGCTGCAGAGCGTGATACAGACCGTTGTTGTCATAGCACTCCCTACAACACAAATACAGCAGGATGACACTTTTACCATGAACAGTAGACCTCTGCATGTATCCTTACATAAATATAAAAATGTATTTCAACCAGTCAGCTCCTGTGGTGTGGCACAGTATGCACGTATGAAGTGTTGGCATGTTACCTGTACATGATTCCCAAAGTCAAGTCAATGTTTGGATTCTGAAACAGCATCCCAGGAAGGAAGTTCCTCTTGGCAGGATGAACCAGGTACGGTGTGTCTATAATCTACACACACACACATGCACGCAGACACACACACACACACACACACACACACACACACACACACACACACACACACACACACACACACACACACACACACACACACACACACACACACACACACACAAAGAGCCACAGTTGTCTGTTATGTAATACTGCTCCACAGAGTCTCCGAGAGTCAAAATGAGACTAATCGGGATGCGAGTGTTCATAATTGGTACCTGGAATAGTTGTCGGTTTGCCAGCGGCTCACAGATCAGCTTCTCCACGTTGCCGCTAACAACAAACAACGTGGTCACGACGCCCATCAGCAACCAGGAAAAGATGAAAGAGAAGCCCACCCCACTGAGAGAGAGCAAGAGACGCAGAGTGTTGGAGACACATTCAGCAAACCTTAGTTCTCTTAGCAGACATTTTGTAGTCGAGAAAACCACTATCAGTGTATCTAATGGAAAAGTAACGTAACATACGCCATTAGCAGGTTGCCGCCGGTGTTTGATAGGCATCCTCTGGTTGTGGGTGTGGCTTGCTTATCGTAGCCACAGGTGCCACAGAGCAGTCCGAGGATGTTGAAGGCCAAGATCAAGACGACCAGGCAAAGCGCTGCCACACAGGCGATCCACCTGCAGCACACACACACACACACACACACACACACACACACACACACACACACACACACACACACACACACACACACACACACACACACACACACACACACACACACACACACACACACACACACAGTTGTCATTTGTGAAGACACTAATGCTTCATATGAATTTCCTGGAGGCTTCTCATCATAATTCAAACCTTAAACCTACAAAACAGATGAAGTTTTTCATCTTTGAAGGCAGCAGAATCAAATTGCTTCATTATTTTTGTGAGCAAACATTCTTATCAACACTTATCAACCGGTCACACAGAAACATCATCATTCATTTGGACTGTTTTTATGTTCATTGTATGTATTCATGTGTTTTATTCAAATGCATTGTTTTAAAGCACTTTGAGTTGAATTTCATGTACAAATAAAGTTTATGCTATTAATATTTGGAAGTTATTCACTGTCTGTTAGCCCTGTTTTAAGATTCAGGGGATAGTTGTCAATTTGTTTTCAGATTTGTTGTTTCTTAAATTGTAATTTTATACACTGTTATCTTTAAAATATTGATATTAGCTACTTTAAAACGAATAGTATGGTAACAATACATAGTGAATCTTGTAGGAGCCAAATTCTTGCCCCACATTTGCACAAACCTGTAGAAATCAAACTGGTCGATCTGCGGGTACAAGGACTCAATGTTCGTCTGGCTTTCACTGAGGAAAGTGGTGAAATTGGCCAAAGACGCTTCCACTGGGAACATCTTGGCGAAGTTGTTGATCTCTGTGCCGATCTTATCCAGCATCCCCTTCACTCCTGCGCACATACAAACAAAAAAGACAAACAGAAAAGTCAGAGAGAGACAGACACAGACATGTTGTTCAACTAGACGGAAAGTAAATAGGTAGAAAAGAGAACTTACGAGGAAGAGCTATGGTTTCATTAATCCACCAGTTTGCAGGTGAAGGTGAGAGAGAGACAGAATATAAAAGTGAATAGGGAAAGTGTATGAAATGAAAATAGGCTTAATATTTGTTTTTACACAAACTAAACACAAATATATACACTTCTGTACCTGAGACAATATTTTTAGTTTGCTCTTTAACCAGACTGGGTGTGTCGTTAAAGGATGAGTAACCCTGGAAGTGGAGAGAAACAGAGAAAAGATCATGATGTGATCTGTATCTGGATAATGACATTTGATCCTCAGGCCTCTGTATCTAGATCAGGTATTAATACTTTTCTCATCTGGTGGGCTTGTCAACATTTCCCTTGTCCAGATACACATGTGCTTACTGAAGCCAGGTGTGTGACCATGAGCTGAACAGAAGACGGAGACTAACCTTTTGCACAATGTTGCTGAGATCTGTTCTCAGGACTGTTTGGACATTGGCCAAAGCGTGACTGACATCTGGAAGCTGAACAGCAGAATGAAAAAACAGGAAGATGAGAAACTATGAAGTCATTGCAGCAAATGAATATATATCTGTGGGGTTCTGATTTCTAATGTCGTGGCCGTTGGTACCCTTATGTAGTTTGCATTGACCCCCAGCTGGGACAGCGTGGACCGGATGGTGTTGCAGGTGTGAGAGACGGCTCCGTTGGTGCAGGCGGGGTCGGACAGGGTGTTGGACAGAGAGGCCCGCTCCCCCGACAGGCTGGCCTGAAGTTTCCCAGTCCCCTCCTGAAGCACCTCCAGGGAGGAGCTGACGTTCTCCAGGGCCTCTTTGGTTTCCCGCATGGCTGCAAACAACAGACGAGGAATGGAACTGAGAGACATTTCAAAAAAAGATATATATTCTGGCCAAAATAATAGTAATGTACAGAACAATTATAATTATTACAATAACACTGATCACACAGATCAACAACCCACAGAGGAAAACCACGACAGAACAGAGTAGTTCAGGATCAGCATCTGTTTCTAACACCAACACAACGAGCGCTGCACCACAGATTCCTCCTCAGCTCTGATTACCTTTGATGGCCCCCTCAACTTTTGCTTTGGATGAAAAGAAAAATATGAGCGGATCAAAATAGGAGAAAACAACCACAAAATGGTGAGAATGTGTCCCTATAAGACTTCAGCTTGTGGACCTCCATGTATTGCTTTGTCTCAGGTGTGTGAGCTCAACAGGAGGTCACACTAAAGCCTGACAAAGAGGCCGTGTTACCTCCGGCCATACGCAGGGCGTTGTCCAGTGACGGAACCACCTCCTTCTCCAGCTGACTGTGGATCCTCCCGCCCAACAGCGGCCCGATGTCTGTCGGGGAAACACGGACACGTCAAAAGGTTTCATGACAACAGGACAAGGAGAGAGGCATGAGACCAACGCTGTGTGTAAACAGCCTGAGTTCCACTCACTGTCGAGGTCGGACAGGACTTTGTTCTTTGCTGTGGTGTACTGAGCTGTCAGGTAGTCAATTTGCTGCGACAGGAAAAAACACACACAGTCAATCAGAGCGGAGAGAGAGAGACCAGGAAAACCTGTGGATGGGATGGCGGCGATGCACCTTGACGTTGGTTGCCACCTGCACCCGTGTGTGTGTGTGTGTGTGTGTGTGTGTGTGTGTGTGTGTGTGTGTGTACATACCGCAGGTGTGTTGTTAGCGAATGTCTTCAGGTCCCTCATGTTGGTATTGATTAATCGGCGAGTGCTCTTGATCTGCATGCTGACATTATGGTTGGCAGCATATGCAACAAGTACCCCCAAACTGAAACACACACAAACACACACAGACACACACAGACACAGGCAGATTGGGTGTTATAACTATTATTGACCAGCAGAGGGAAGCATCATCATATGAATAATCTCTCTCTGTCGATCTCTCTCCTTTAACGATAATAAAATTGATATCACGTAATACTATGAGCCAGGAAATGTAACCTGACATTCAAAGAAAGAAAACCACATGTCAGCAGTTGTGTGTAGTGGGAAAAAAAACAAAGATCTTCATCAAATCAAACCATGACCGACAGGGACGTCTTTTGGACCCATCTTTGGGTGATAAGTTCAGATCATATCCGCAGACCTTCAGATGTATTTGTGTGTGAATGTTTTTGATGTGAAAGCACTCAGTCAGACAAGAGGCCTCTCTCACAGTCAGCCACAGTGATATATCAGTGGCACCTAACTGATCGTATCTCTTACTTCCACAGAGCATCAACAACATCACTCACATGATGAAGATGGAGGAGGCGAGGAGCGAGGCGGTGTAGAAACCCCTCTGACAGTCGGCGTTCTTCCTCTGTCTCTGGTGCATCTCCCCTCCGCAGTTCTCGCAGCATCGACACACACAGAAACACGTGCCGATGATCGGGGTGAGCACCATGAACAAGATACCGATGGTGGAACATATGAGGAATCCAGCCTCGTAGTAGATCCACTACAGGGAGAGGGATTGTTATTGAACTTTACAGAGACATGTTTTGCATGAGAATGAAAATTGTAAAGTGTGGTGGAAAATGTACCTGTAGCAACAGGACGACGTTTTCTGGCTATAACACCATGACACACACACAGACACACAGACACACACACACACACACACACACACACACACACACACACACACACACACACACACACACACACACACACACACACACACACACACAGACACACACCACCGCAGCAGCAAAAAGAAAAGAAAGAACAAAGTCAGTGTGACGACCAAGACATTACAGTTTTGTAAAGTATGATGAGACGGCAACAAGAAGAAAAGGGTCAAATAAGTTAATTCTTAATAGCATCAGGTGATGATATGATCCCGTACTTATATGGACATTACATTAACAAATACATTATTTAAGAGATTTATTACTGTGCAATGAGGCTTTGTTATTTCATTCTCTTTCAATTCAGTTTGTTTGAATAGCACCAAATCACATCATTACATTATCTCAAAGCATGTTAAGGTAGAGAAACACAAATAAGTACATTTGTCTTTTTATATTTGCAAGAACAAAGTCTCTCAAAGGTGTAACAGCAAAGGCTTCATTCAGTTGTTAATTAATGTGTTAAATGGGAACGTTACTCATTTTAAATTCATCTTTAATCATCACTTGAGTCAAAGGGTACCTTTCTCCATTCCTGTATTTTGATTCCCCCCATGTTTTGCTGAATGATTTTAACAATCATATCTGAAAGAAACAGAAAACATACAATACAAATTAATGCATTTCAATCTACAGATGCTAAACAGACAAATCATGTTTTACAACTGACAATGAAAGAATCCATTTCTCTCTTCACAAGCTGACGACTCAGATCATGTGAATCATTAGAGACATCATGAAGACAGTGGCAGTGTGACTGTATTTCCTCACGTAACAGCTTTGTGTTGCGGAACTTGTTTGAACTGTGTGTTTGCCACGAGCCCAGCAGCCCCGTCCAGCTGTCTGTTTGTTTATATAGGTCAGCCAGCGCTAAGCCTACCTGGATGGTAACTCACCCAGACTGTTAGTCAGCAGGTGAACACAGATTCCTGCTCTCACACACACACACACACACACACACACACACACACACACACACACACACACACACACACACACACACACACACACACACACACACACTGGAACACTTGCACGCATGTAAGCAAATACACACTCACATCATATACTGTATTATACTTATATACATATATAATGGTATTTCTTTCCATACATATATAGTGGTATAATGCACAAATATTATTTACTTATATTTTATATTTCTATTTATTATATTTCTCTTGGTCTGTAGACAATTCGTATTAGTCTTTGTCAGAGAAGTTGTAACAAATCTCAATTTCCCCGATTTGGATAAAATGTCTAATGTCTACGCATGTGTTCAGTACAGTAGACAAGCAGATGGAGGCCAGTTTAGCATGTAAATGCTGACACAGCTGTCACACACACACACACACACACACACACACACACAAATGACCACAAACAAACACACCTGTTGTCCTCAGGTGAGGTGAGAACGCACATGATGAAGATGAAATGTAACGTGATTAAATGTGTTTGTTACCATCTGTTTTCTCACCTTTCAACGAGGTGAAGTTTAAACTGTTTGTGCTGCGTAAACCAAACGTCTGTCGTCCCCCCCCCCCCCCCCCCCCCCCGTCATCTGTCCCATTTCATAATATACGATTATTTCATGGCCAATGGTTTAATCATTGTTTGAATCGTGGGTGTGTTGTACAGTTAGTTCAGGGTCTAAACATTGTACTGCTCTACCAGACCACCTGTCTTATGTGAAAGGTTATTTTACTTCAATCAATTAATCATTTTGCCAATAAAATTCAAGTTGGCCTCTATCCTCTATTTGTTAGGTATTTGCATTTTAATGATATAGGAAACAAACAAATCTTTCACTTTTGAGAAGCTACAACCTGAGATTTCTTATCCTAATCCTAAACTGAACAGATTCTTCATCAGTCAGCGAATCGTTTCAGATTGAATTTCCTCTCTGCACTGACAAAACAAAGGCTAAAATATATTTATTTTTGATGAATGACAGACAGCAAACAAACGGCCTCTGAATCACAGGAGGTTTTAGGTTGTTAAAGCTGTGAGGGACTTTATGGTGAATACAACGGAAAAGCAACCGGGAATCTTTTGTGATCACGTGATTAATAGTGTCGGCCTTATTTTCATCAATGGCTGCACCTGTGTGTGAGCGTTTAATAACTGATCTCAGTCCGACACGTCGAGGTGAAGACGTCCGTGTCCGCTCTGCAGATGCAGCGTAGGAGCACATCTGACGCCACCTGTTGTTGCTCAGCTTCTTAGTTAGCATTAGCCGCAGAGGGCAGTTAAGCTTAGACAGCTTAGTTCAGTGACCCAGTATGAGAGGTGGTTGTGGCAAATGAAAGGGAAGGGGGCTACAGGAGTGGGGGGGGGGGGGGGGGGTTAGAGAACCACTAGAATTAGACCTGAAAGGATGAAGAGCCCACTGCCCAACATGAACTCAGTGCGACAGAAACAGACTTTCTCTTTGGTTAACGTGATAATTCCTTGTTTTTCGTGTTTGCTCTGAGGAGATATTTGTAATAGATCAACTTTTCTTTAATCATCAATCGCTCCTGACCATTTTGTGTTTGTCTCTTGACTCTTAATCGACTAATCAATGAAAGAACCCCAGTTTGACCTGGTCATTCAAAGCAATGGATCCACAATTAAATAAAACACTCTAAGGACTATAAATGGCGCAAGCAGTGAACCATGAAACGCTGCAGCTTGTTAGCTGTAGTGGTTTGAAAGACCGAACCTACAACCCTCCTACTGTAACGTGTAAATGGAGTCGAGCACAATCCTCTACGCTGACATGTTGGGAGAGATTACTGCGAGGCCTTACACAACCTGACCACCGTCTCTGCTGCTTTTTACATGAGAGGCGTCAAAGGTAAAATAACACTCTCAGTCCCATACACAGACGGCTCAAACAAACATTTACATGATTAGATTCTGACCCTGATGCGATTAAATGTTACTGTGATAAGAGATTTCAAGGGGAAGTAAGACAGCTTTTATATGTTTTAAACAGCAGGGACAGAAAGGATCCAGGAGTGATGATGGGAGTCGACACATATTGTTGGAGGCAGTGGCGGATCTAGGATCTCTCTAAATCTGGGGCCATTAAGGGGCCACAGTTTACAGGGGTTTTACTGATTCAGTAAGGTTCACATTTAGGTAATTCCTCGTTTACTGTTAGTGCTAAATCTTTGAGCAAAGCCAAACATCATTGAGTTTACTTTGGAAATTCTTCCCTGTTCAAAAAAGCTTAGAATAGTGGACATTTTATTTTGAAGAGGTTTTTTGCGGGCGTTTTTGCCGATATTGACAGGACAGAGTTGAACGTGAAATGATAGACAGAGACTGGACCAGACCTGCTACAGCCTCTGCAGGAGGGCTCGAACCTCCATCTGTGGGACACCCGCTCTACCAGGTGAGGCCCCCCCCCCCGACAGTGGACCCCTTTTAACTCCCTTTGAAAGAATCAGGTTCCATCACAATTCAATTCAAAGAATAAATAAAACAGAAGACAGTTAGAGGGCCGTGATGATGTCCACCAGTTTGACTATCTATCCACTATTTCACAAGAAAATAAAAAGTTTAATTGAACATACATATCTGGGATTTCAAACATGTTATCGATCATGTGACCCGCTGGTGATGGCAGCATATAAAATGGACATTGTTGTGATTGGAAAGGTTTTGTAACAAGTGAGCTGCAGGTTCCCTCCTTCTCTGGCAAACCGTTCTGTCAAAACCTATGATGTTAATAGGAGGTGAAGTGGTTGGCCGCAGCTCAGAAGGCGTTGCATAAGTCATGTGAGGTTTGCCAAAGCACAGTTACGTAGCGTTCATGTTACTTAAAATACGATTCACTGTACCGTGTGTCTGACTAAGTAAGAAGAACTGTATGTATTTGAATGGCAGCAGGAGCTAAAGAAAGCTCCACAGCCCCGGGTGAGCAGGAGCAAAACAACTTAGAAGATTAGGTGGAATCCCTGTTTTCCCTTTCATGGTGTTCTCTATAAAAGAAGAAATTATAGTTTAAGATCACATTAAGAGAGAGAAAGTTCAGTGAATAAAACGAAACCCTGATTTCATGCTGGATCACATTGTGTTTCATACACAACTTTTCCTTTAAATATTAAACCTAAATATACATAAAAATGTAAAAAAAACAATAAAAATATCCAATTATTTGTATGAATATGATATGAAGCATTTTACCAATAATAGTTATATAAAATAACTACTTATTATTAATTAATTCAATAAATTATATTTTATTTTACAATTATGTATTATATAATTAATGTAATTCTAAGATAACTACTATGAAGCTAATATTATATTAATAAGTTTAAACTAGTAATCAAAAACAGTGTCTACAGTAACTAAGGTTACACAAATATTAAACAACTACACCTCATTATTCTCCAGAGCAAAAATTGACTGTACTTCAACTGCTTGTTTATATCAAATCAAAACATATTCATTTCAGTTCCACAAGAGACACCTAAAGTTTAAGTTGCCAACCTAAAAGCAATGAAAGTGTAATTTAACCCTTATCTTACAAATGTTTTTCTCTTCCCATCAGAAAAACAATTTGACTTTAACCTCTGATTAAAGACACTGGCTCCATGATAAACATCCTGTTTACTTCCAATCACAGTAATTAAGGCAAACAGACAAATACCAGGACTATGACCCACTTTCTGTTTGTGCATGTGTGTGTGTGTGTGTGTGTGTGTGTGTGTGACAATGCCATCTGTAGCAGTGGTAGCGGCACAGTGGTAGCATTGGCCCTGCGGATGCTAATCCTCTAATCTAGCCTGTAGTGTATCAGGGGGATAAGAAGACATGGACTCCTCACACAGTGAAAGAGGCCAAAATGCTTCTTCACCCTAAATTCAACCTTCACACAGAGTTGAAGGATGAGTGAGTCCGGAGGAGGAGGAGGAGGTTAAGCCTGAGCCGCTGCTGGTCGGGAACCACTGATGATCCAGTTTACAGCTACTGGCAAGTTTCTGCATTATGTGTTTCCACTCAAATCCAAGCATGAAACTCTCTAACATCGAAAATATTTAATAAATCTGAGCCACATTGTGCCACTAAGTGATTACTGAACTGATCTGACAGGATTAATCCTGATTTCCACTTTCAAAGTTTAAAGCAGTTTCAGCTTTTTGAGAATGAGATGCTGATTTAACTAAAACAATCAAATACTTAGGAGGATGCTTGTGCCTTTTCCTTATTGGCTTATTTTAATTGTTGATAGACTGATTAATCGGTCAGGTCAATTCGTTGGGAATTATTCTGGCATTTTGAGACAACATTTCTTTTTTTCACTGGATATTTCAATTAAACTTAAAAAGTAGTTTACAAGGATTAGATTTACTCAAGCAAACAGACACAAAGCCCATTTTTCCACTATTAACTTCCGCAAAGCAGGTTTTCACCCCCGTCTGTTAGTTTGTAAGCAAAATAACACATCAAAATGAATGGACAGATTAACAGGACCGTGTCGGAAGGAAGTTTAACATTGTGAGACACTGATTTCCCAGGGAACAATTCATGGATCGTGACAAAGGAAGATATGTCATGTTCGGGCGAATGATATCAATGAGTGTGTGTAATTAAATGTAGCTTGTATGAATTCTATGGGACTATGGAGCCTTGGCAGAGGCGACAATCTATTTGAAATGGTTTTAATCTTAAGAATAATGCACTAGTGTTCAATAATGATGATTCTAGTTCAGCAATTATGTGTCTCTGTCGTTATTGTTGTTGTATTGTTGCTGTTCACATATGAAAGAAGTATTTTACGCCTCAGCCGCCAGCCGCCCTTCTCTCTAAATATTGGCATCAGCTCCCGAAACACACATATCGGTTTGATCACTACTTTTATTAGAGCAATTGACTCTATAGCTTCAAAAATTGGCTTATTATATATTTAGGGCTCAGGGGAGTCGGTAGATGAGGCTGCCAACCCCAAAGCCTCTAAGCAGGTAGGAACTGTATTAACAGGCTTGGAGGTGTCTTCATATCAGATGTGTGTCGACTATTCAACCATGATTTCGGACACGTTGGACACATGATGTGGGGGGGGGGGGGGGGGGGGGGGGGGGCGACGGGACAAGCAGGTGGTCTCTACCTGTGCACGTGTGTGACGGTGAATCACACTGGAGAGTCCCCGACAGCAGCAGCATATGGTCCGGTGGATTAAGGTATTACGCAGTGAGGCAGGTGACTGAGAAAGCCTCCTCTAATCGCTGATCTGCTAATTGATTACCGAGCCAGCAGCCCTAACCCTGGACACCGAAATGGCAGCAACTTAAAACCTTCAATCCTATTGCACCGAGTCATCCTCCAACGTGACCACTCATAGTTGTGCACACAAACCCGGCAAACCAACGGCGTTTAGTCGTAAGTAGCTGAGCTCTATCCATCAATCACTGGGGTTACTGTACTAAACCAGAGAGTCACCATTCACTCCGATCGCATTGATCATGTGACTGACCTGATCAACTTGAAATCACTTATGAGC
The DNA here is from genome assembly GCA_026259375.1 of Verasper variegatus. NCBI lineage: Eukaryota > Metazoa > Chordata > Actinopteri > Pleuronectiformes > Pleuronectidae > Verasper > Verasper variegatus. The sequence goes on along the minus strand of CM048044.1, from coordinate 5,816,093 downwards.
TCTGACAGCGATTGATCCCATTAATATGCTCATAACTCTGGTTTACGGCGTCATCGTGGCAGTCACGCCGCGCACATGCTCCTTTGAACCAGTAGGAAATGAAGGCCGCCACTTGGAGAAGTGTTTTGTGGAAGTTATGCGTTAAGTCACTATGCTATGGTGCAGATGTGCACATGTGGGGATCATTCCTCCCCCCCTCTCTGGGAGTTTGAGTGTTTTTTGGACTTTGTTGTTTGGTTAGTGACGTACATCAGGTCAGTCGGGTTGTGTTCCACCAAAGAGTCACCTATCGTTCACCTAGAAGCGTCACCTCGAGGACAACACTTTCCCACCTCAATGGCACCAAGGCACAGACTCCCTGTGACCACTCGACCCAGCTCGGGACCTGTGAGCGGTTCATGTCTGAAGAGTTCGATTTCCAACTCAGATTGTTTCATTTGAAGAGACGGGACAATATTCAGCATTTCACAAAATCAAAAGATGACATTGATAAACAGTTTTGTAGTGAAGCAGAATTAGAAATGTACAAGTTTGTCTTATTTCTAACATTTGTGACATCATATACTTTAACACTGATGCATCCTCCTATAGATCTTTGCATAGTAACTCAATCCTACTGGAACATTGATGCACCTTTAAGCAGTTTTTTCCATTTGTACTTTTACGCTGAAATGTGTATTTATCATTTATTCTACTACACATATACAGTGTGTACTGGGTGTAGGCCTTGGTTTTTATTTGATGAACTATATATAATCAGCATGTGCCACACAAACACACATCAGGATTAATTAAGCTCTATTTTAACTTGTTTTCTTATCTCACCATTATCCTCTTTATAACACAATCAACATTCTCTGGGGGTTTAAACACAAGGCAAAAGCTGGAACTCATACATTTGAGTGTTTTTGTCCACATGACAATTAGTGTAAAATAGAGATAATAATATTCTGTGGATCCCCCATCATGTGAGAGACAACCTGGGGATAAGAGACAGAACCAGGGCTGATGGATGGAGGACACACACACACACACACACACGAGGATAATGTCTCACCTTTGGGGAAGGAGTTCGGCTGAACCACGTAGAGAAATGCGTGGACCATGTGGAAGAGGACCCCTACGGCCCCCGGCTCGTAGTAAGCGTGGGTGTCATAAACCGCCGCCGGCACGAACCCAAAGTCCAGGGGCTCCACCGGCGGAGGGGACCGCTGTCTCCGTGAGTCCGTCCGGAGCTCGGCCGAGGCTCCGTCCCTCTCATCCGCCTGCTGCTCGCCGCCGCTGGCCCCCCAGCAGAGCAGCAGGACCAGACACCTGCTCCACAACATGGCTCAGAAAAGTCCCAACACACAAGGACAAGTGATACAAAACAACCGGATCAAACTCCCAGCTCCTCCCGGGTCGTGCTTACAGTCAACAGCGGGAGGATGGAGGAGGGAGACGGGGCTGTTGACGTGAGAGGACACCGGTCCCTCTGCTTCTTCTTATCCCCGCAGCGAAACTTTCAAACTCAACATCCGACGGGCGACAGTCTGATAGCGGCCGCTAGCTGCTGCTTTCCCGGTGCGGACTCATTACAGACATCTTCCCGGAGCTCTGCGACGACTTGAGCGGAACAGTGGCCGAAGATGAGCTCGATCCCCCGGGTGTCCTCAGTCTGTCCCACCGGCACCGAGCTCCGCGTGCACGAGAGAGCCCAGCCGCGCTCGTGCACGCTAAGAGCTCGCCGGGCGCATCTGTGGCGCGCGACACCGCGGAGTCCAGTCACCTGTCTGTACTGCAGTACTTCAAGTTTATAGTAATACTGTGTAAAAGTACCTTTAACTGGTCTGTCTCTGTACTTCATTACTTCGAGTCAAAGTAATACTGCATTTCTTACAAGTCAGAGTAATACCATGTAAAAGTACTTTTAACTGACAGTACTTTAAGCATCAAGTGTAAAAGTAGAAATAAAGCAGAACAATGTTACCTCACAAAATGATATAATAATCAACATTATTATTAAAGTATGTATGTGCTTGATAAGGTATAGAGAGTATTTGTTGGCATATTATTGTCATAGCTCTCAATTTTTAGAAAATATAAATACCAAAAGCTAAATCTAAACTCAAGTTATCAAAATATGCGGCGAAAAATGTTCTGTTCACAATCAATTGAATAATTGTGGCAGCTACTATAGAAAACAATGTTGGTTGGTGTAATAAACAGTATCATATTGTGTACGTTCAATTGTCTACAATGGAAAATAATCAGTGAAATAAAAATTTCAGCTATCAGATAATGCAGTGAAGGAAAAAGTAGAGATTTCCCTCTAGATTGTAGTAGAGGTATAAAGCAGTTGGCTGTAAAGTGACAATAAAATATGTCTGATTACTTACAGTGTGTAATTAAAGTACTTTTGCCAGCAGAACAAAACGGTAAAATACAAACAATGAGGCTGAATTGAATTTTGCCGAACATAGCAGTTCTGTGGGTTTGGACAGATGAGTGTTTAGTTCTTGTTAGAAGTTAAAATTAGGGATAACTTGATATTGGTTTTCTCCACATCCTGGTAAGAGTCTTTTAAAAGGAGCAGTATGTAGAATTTCAGGAGATCTATTGGCAGAAATTGAATACACATAACTACGGAGCCCACATCCACAGTGGGTCCCTCTGCATGTGACGCAGGTCATTGACTCCTCGCTGCGCTCACTGAGCAGCTGACCTTCACTTCTGAGGTGGATCAGATAGAATAGACGGTCGAGGCCGGCGAGATTTTGGCAGGCGAAGAAGGTTCAAGTTCAGAAAAGGGAAAACCCAGAGTTTAAAAGCAACAGCGTGATTAAGTGGTGTAAACTCAGGAAATGGCTTTGAAGTCTGCGACATGCGTCAGCGCTCACTTTCATCCCGTCTCACCTCCTAACACGACCCCACACGGCAGCTGGCTCACTGTGAAATCGGGAAAATGCAAGTTGAGTATCCAGAAGCAGATCATTGAGACACCCCCCACCTTCTGTGTGAGAATGTTTGTGATGACAGACCCCCCCCCCCTTCATTCCAAATGCCCATTCAAGGGGAACAGTGGACGTCAGTGTTTTCCCTGTGAACAGAAGTGACTCCTTTCACTGAAACACTCACCACTGTTCCTGTGTGAGCGCGCACGCACGCACGCACACACACACACACACACACACACACTAATGGTTAAACATTGAAATCAAACCAGAAAGGCTTACCAAAAAAATTATTTTATTCTCCTTCTACCATGTGAGGAGATGCTTTACACAGATGGATTGTAATCTGATCTGATTCATACATCAAGTAGTGAGAACCATTCATGCACTGCAATCACACACACACACACACACACACACACACACACACACACACACTTCACACCATCATGACTCATAGACACTCTTGATCCTTCATTTGTAAATATGCAGTTATGTTCCTGTATTGAACGTCCTCCCATAGTGAGGTTGGACTGATCTCAGGTTTGTGCCTCTCATGAACAACCAGCACATTTAAGTCACAGCTGAGGTAAGACTCAATTTTCCTGAACCATAAATGGCGAGCAACGCAGTAACAATGTTCTCTTCTCGGGTTCGTAAAGAAGATTTAGGACCATATGGATTTAAAAAATATTAACCTATACTTGTCTTCAATTAATAAGGAATTGCCTGATGACAAGTCTGAGGTGTGAAACTAATTCATAAAGAATTTGTTCCTGGGTTAAGAGGTTTTGATCTCACACTAAGATTTTATGCTGAGCAAGACCTCGATCATCTATTTCCAAGTCTAATCACATTTAACTTGTATAGCAAATCACTATTTTGCCTCATATGGCTTAACAATGGGTGACATCATCTGCCCTTCACCCTCGACTTGAGTGAGGAGAATCAACCCTTTCTACATCCCTCTCCTAAGACAGACAGAACTAATTCATCCCTGGTAACAAGATCATCTTCAGAAAACGTAGACACATTATTTTGTATACAAACTGTGTATAACAGCAACGTAGGCAACAAGTGTAGAACTATTAATAAAACTTTGGATTACTTAAGTAAAAATTGAGGAAGAAGGATATTTTAGAGCTGCAACTTGAAAATTGTTTAAAAATCTTTGTTATTCAGTGACAAAGGTTTTTTTTTTCCAGCTTGTTTGATAAGAAGCTGATGGTTCTACACATATCATCACAACAATGAATGGTTTTAAAGGTCTTGTTAATCTGTTAACAGATCCCCTGGCGTCTTTTTTCCATTTTAGTTTGTATGTAACAATGATACATGAGAGGCAAAAACCGGAGACTGGTAGAACTTAACATTAGTCCGAGACTTCAGAGCAGATAGAGTTGTTGGATACACATAATTGATTACACAGCGCAGCAAGTTTTCACAGCATTAACAGTCAGACCTCTTGTGGAACATAGATGTTTCCTAAGAGCCTCTTCTCAAATTCAAAGCCAGCAGCAGCCAACCACATCAAATAATACCAACAACAACCTTTAGGGCACAAACCTGCTTTTAGCTTTTGCTCAGCTCTATGGAAAATGAAAACCGCTGAGCTCACTGCTTTCACATGAGTCCTCCACCCTCGTTCTCATCATTTAGATTTGACAGTTTTACATGCATACATGTAATTTATACTTTTCATACCACTCTGAAGATAACAGTGAAAAACCGAAATATATGTTCAATTGATGCTGGTGTCACACACCACGAATTTTAAATGAGACCAAGCACACGGTCGCACTTCACTGAGACATTTCTGTAGTTCACAGTTTCCAATATAGAAATTGCTCTAAGCCGATGTTGATGAAATGATTATTCGAGGCTGCATGCTTGAGCGATGAGCTTACACACGGACTGTACTGGAAAATTAAAAAAAAAAAATCACTTTAAATAGAAATATTTGCTGAACCCGTCTGGCTTGGTGATCACTTCAAATAACACTTAAGTCTTAACAAACAGGTACTGTTTCACCTCAGTGCTTTAAAGTAACAATATCAACACAAATGTCATGATACTAAAACCTCCAAACTATTGACTGTGTCCAGACTGTGTAACCTGAAGCTGCTGTCACTGCTGCCATTATTATCGTGATGAACATCTGGGCTCATCACAGTGTTGGTGAGTCGGTGTCTGCAGATCGACTTTATGATTTCCACAATGTGTTACGGTGATGATGAGTCTTAATCCTGCAGCTAAACACGATGGATTTTAGGAAGAAGATCTGAGATTTTTCATAAAAACTTCATTTGAAATATTATAATTTGTCAAACATCTGAAAATAAAAAAATTGAAAAATTGACACTTTTTTTTGTTCCGTCTAAAAACGACTCCTCGCCATGTTTTTTTGATTGTACTTTTGAACACACGCTCGCACAGTCCAGCTGTCACGTCCCTACCCTCTCACACAGGCTGGACGCCAGCCGTGCACGCCACTCATCTGCATTGCTGTCACCAATGACCATCTCTGGAGGTTGCCCTGACGACTGCGACTCATCCTCAGAGTCTACCTGAAATGGTACTGGACCAGCTGGAAACATCTGGAGCAGCCTCTGTTGCTTGTAGTAACAGCTTGATGCCATGGCTGGTTTTTATTCAGTAATAAATAAATAAATACTCCTGGGGTCAGGTGCACAAGGATAAGTCCGCTCTGAGCGCGCTCCATGACCCGTGTCTGATCCCTGAACCTTGCTGTGTTTCCAGGACACTGTCTTGTTTCTGCGGCCGTCAGTCTATTCTGTTGCCACAGATGGTGAAGCGGTCTATCTCTAGCAAGTCTTTCTTGGGCGTTCTGGGTTTGAGTCCATCTCCTTCCATTCCAGTGTCGGTGTTGATGATCTTGTCATCATCCTCTCCGTCGGGCGTCGTCAGGAATGTGTCTGAGTCGCTCTTGGGAAGGGTGGGGGCAGAGCTCTCAGCAGTGGTGTTGGGCTGAGAGTTGTCTGATGCCAGTGGTGTTCCTCCCTTGTCCGCAGTGGATTCTGATTTTGAGGGAGACAGAGTTTAATTGAAGCAGATGAGAAACTTAAGGAGTAAACTAACACTGAATATGTGTTTGAGGCAGTGGATTATCTGTAATAGCCATTTCATGAAAACAGCTGGAACGTGTTGGCTGGAAAGACAAGGGGACGCTGGAGCAACAGTGGCTGCTCCCGTGGATAAATCAGGATTTGAACGCATTTCTTGAATTTTTGAAGGGAGCATGTTCAAGCTAAAACAGGTTAAGCAACACAGAGAGAAAGGGGTACACTGATTGCTACCTTGCTGTGGTGACGTGTTACCGTGTTTGGTGCGGTTAGCTCTGGAGTTTACTCGGCTGGAGGTGGCAGAAGGTGGAGGGTCGAAGAGCTTTTCTTCCATATTGGCCGCTTTGACAAACACACACGACGTCCCCAGCAGAACGATACTGTTGAGCACTTTCAGAGTGATCATCCTGTTCACAAACACCACAAACAATTTGGACATGAAATGCAGAACTAATAAAACTTTACATGCGTGTTCAAATATTGGAAAAGACAAACTGGTGTTTACCCCAAGTAAAACAGCAACACACACATAAAGGAGAGTGAACCCTGGATTTTCACTGAGCTTGCCACTACTCGGATCAACTGCAAAAAGAAACACAAACATAACATTATATTTAAACTGTGTACAATGAACACTGTGTTAATGGCAGAAGCTCTTCATAGAGAGTGACTGACCAGCAGAGCTAAGGGAAGCGGGATGAAGCCCATTCTCCTGGACACTGAGTCACTGTAGTCTGTGTACGCCTGAGGACACAAAAACATGTTATCTCAGAAAACCTCAACTACATTCTGCTTGTATCAGTCCAACATTATTAACATTAAATCATGACATATCTAACAGGGAAATATGAGTGGACATATCCTGAACACTGTCACTTATTCAGTCTTAGACAAAATATATTGAGCTTATTATCTAATCTAATAAATAATACAGTTTACATCCATTTCTGTACAGATATAGAGAAATAATTTAATGAAACGTATGAAGTGTATTCTACCATTATTATCATATGCACTGAACTAAACTTAAAAGAGAAGGGGACAGACGTAATTATGCTCACATTTTTCTGTCGACTGCTGACAAGGTCAAAGGCCAGGCTGGCTCGGTATTCTCCGTATACCTGGGAAAAAACACAGGGTGACAAAACCCTCATTAAAACTAAAGTTTCCTGTTGGCGTCTCATAACAATCACTTGATTAGTTGTATTGGATAAAAGTAAAAGGTGTCGGTAGTGAAGATGAGTCAAAGTAAACATCAGTTAAATTTTATGTAAAGAGACAAAAACTAAAATGTGTTCACATGGATTAAACGAGAACGGGATTCACCAGTGGTCCGAAGCTAACTATAGGTGAGTGAGGTTTGTGTGATGAGGATTGACAGTTTGGAGATAAAGGGGTTAATCCCTTCCTGTGGCTTTGGTTTCCATTACATAATCGTGGTTACAACTCCTTGAAGGAAATCAAAGAGGACGAGAACACAAGAGGGAAGGAGGCGGGAAGTAAACAAGGTCGACGGTTTTCCTCTGGTGTGAGTGGGGCAGTGTGAGATCAAGAGAAATGACCAGTTTCCAAAACACAGCAACAGAGTGTAGGTCAGTGGAGCAGGAAAGGACAGGGAGAAAGAGGAAATCAATTCTATTGAGCCACAAGTTTCCATCTTGATCTTTGAAAAAGTGTTTTCCTGAGCTTCCAACTGCAATATTTCAATAATGTCCTATCAACATGGTTTTTATATTGCTGGAAACTCAGATGTTCTACAGGTGTTGAGAACATGTGGACACAGAATCCTTTACATATAAATGGTCCCTAAAAGTTTCAGAGTACAACTATCAAGAATATTTATGGTAGTATCCCAACTTATTTGAACTGACACCTGGCTAATGAATGTAGTGACTCTGCTAAAAGTCTTTAAATGTATTCAGACAAAAAGAAGTAAAAGGCAAATTAACTCCAATCCATGCATGAAGACTTTAAGATGTGACTTATAACAACTGAAGAAATAGACCTGGAATTCAATTAGTGTTGTCAAATTTAAACACTACTCACTCCACAACAAAGCTGAGGAAGTGCTCTATGTAATACTGTAGTGAAAGGACTCACATCAGCGCTGATGTCGTTGAATTTGGTGATGAAAGCGTGCTTGACAACATCCACGGCAACTTCTGATGCTATCACCATGACTACATCAGGAAACAGCACCCACAGGTGGTCTAAGAAGAAACGCACGGAAAAATTGATCAGTGTCAATATTCAAAGCAGCACTAGATGTGATTTCATTTAAGTGAGTCAGGGACAGTTAAAGGCTGACAGACAGTGAAGAGATGAGGATGAACCAATGATGGATTTATAACCTCATGTGTTCACATGCATAGATAAAGCAGCTGTGTTAGTTACCAGGGTTCCATGAAAACTGCTCCATGTTTCTCAGACAAACGATGAGCAGGAGGATGTAGTTGGTGAACCTCTCTTTTATGTCTGTGGGAAACAAACAAATCAATCCAGGATTAACCTACTTTGGACTCACAGCGGCTGAGTTTGATTCCATAAATTTACCTCGCGCTAAATCGCCAAGTTTAAAGGGCGAGGTACAAAATGTCCCAAACAAGTGCTGATGTGTGCGGCACATGTTTGGCTCTTTTTGAATTTCATCCAGCACTTACCACTGTTAGACATCTGGAAAAGGTTGTTCTTTTCAAACTTCTTAAACACACTCCCCTTGATCTCCACAAACTGCAAGGAAAAAGACAGAAATATCATGTAACTGAACTCCTGCTGCGCTGAGTTCACTTTCAACTGTGTCATTATGTCTGCGAGCATCACACTCACGTTGTTTGACATCATGATGGTGAGAAGAGACTTGTTGTGGGAGTTGAAGGCGACATTGAGAGTTGTGGCCTGAACCATGATGAGGATGGCGTGAAGAACTTGGTACAAACATGTTAAGGAAGAAACACACTGAGGGCTGCAGTAAAAACATTGTACTGTGTTTTTCAGTCTGATCATAGACTGCAATAAAATGGACGACGAGTCTCAAATTCCTCCCAGTATCCAGAAATGAAGCCAAAAAAAGTGATGTGCAATAAGAGAATCATCATTCTTGTCGGTTATTGTTTGTACACTACTACACACAGTATATGTATGTATAAAAATACATATGTAGAAACTACCTTAAATTGATTTGGTATCAATGTCATCAATGGCCAAATCCTTTTTCATGCGATTGTATTCTGTTGGTTTTGTTTGCCTGCAATTATCTTCTTTCATCTGTTCTTCTCATGTTTACTGACGTAATGACTAATTGTCTTTGCTACAAGGTCAACAACAAGTCTTTCCCAGTGAGGATACAGACGTAGAGCACGGCCATGAGGAAGTGAGGAATCACCCCTATGTGCGCTCGCTTCTTCTCCTTGGGTTCAGTGGCCGTCCAGTACAGAGCGTCCAGGATGTCCTGACCAAATGAGGAGAACAGGCGATCCGCCACCTGACAACACAACAAGGAAAGTCAATGAGTGGGCGGCTAACTCTGCAGTAGATTCAGAGTTCAGTAAAATCGGAGTTATGAACTGTCGGATGTTTTATGCGGGTGTACCTCTAACATGTTGTAGATGATGTACAGTTTGATGACAGACTGTCCCCTGATGAGGTGGTACATCATGGCGTAATCCACGTAGCTCATCATTGAGTAACACAACACCATAATGAAGCCTTTCAGGACATCACATACCTGTGCTGGCTGCAGCAGGCGGGAGCCACTGAAATACACACAAACACACACGCATGAAAGAACATACTCAAAATCACATGCTGTCTGACTCAGGCAGAGCTCCACTGCCCTCTACAGGTCAAACACATTAGTGCAATGGCTGTTTTGCAGAACATCAGGTTTTTTCTGATTGTACGCCCAAAGATATTCAATTTAAACAAATAATTAGATTAAGAGAAATACCAAATCCCAATCTGTTAATTGATTAAATAAGGAGTCTTTTCAATAGTAGTTGGTACAGAAGTTCAAACACATCCAGAAGGAAACGCTCTTCTATATGAGTTTAACTACAGGGTAGAAAAACATCTTAAATGCATCATCTGTAGATTTAATGATATAATACTAAAAACTAGTTTGTACTGATGGTGCACTGGCTTTAAATATCCTGTAAAGTATACCTAACACAATTCAGTGAACACCAATTGTCCACTGTTTGAACAAAGCTTACATACAGGAAAAGCTTTTAATGATTAATCGAGTACGGATCATCACTGTGGCCAAAGATCAATTAAGGGAACTGCTTTAAAAAAATCTGCTGACTATCTTCAGTGTGAACTTTACCTGACGCCACAGCAGGGCAACGTGAGGAGCCGCAAAAGGGCCAGAATGACTCTGAGCGGCAACAGCGTGAACACGTAGAGAAAGGCGTCCAGACACAGGAAGAAGCCGAATGTCATCAGCTATAAAGAGGAAGAGGGAAATGCGTTTGTTTATTTTATGACATAATCATTTTATTATTTCGCAGAGTGAATGTTTTGTGTGTTTACCTTCTCCAGCTCTTTGGGGATACGCAGGCAGGTGTAGACCCGCTCTCTGCGTTCTGTGTATTTGGCCTCATTGTGTTCCAGGAAATATCCTCTGGTGAGCTCGGTGGTTATAAATCTGACCAGCGACAGGTCTAAAATACATAAGGACAGAGAAGAAGCAGAGCAAAGTTACACACGGACAATATAAAACTAAATTACTTGACTAAGGTCAGTGAACTTCACGCTCCAACATTGTCCACCCCCCCCCCCGACACACACCTGATACAAATAACAACCATACTTTGATGGGTTAATTCAGATATAATAGTGGCTGACTGTGCATTTCCAGTGCAACCTCCACCCCAAATTCAGATGTTGCAAGAGGTTGCGAAGGAGATAACGGCTGATGTTACAGCTTACATCTGCAAAACCATCGCTGCAATTTACACAGTCAAGAGAAGGGTAAAGGGAAGCATTTGTGTCATTGATGTAAAAAAAATAAATCACAACTGTATTGGTATATTAGTTTTTGGTCATTTCGAGCATGGTCTAGATATTAAATTCTAGACATGCTGGACAATGTGAAAACGGAGCTGGAAAACCTGACACCCATTCACAAATCAATGCATTTAGGGGGGGATGCACGTGGAATAACAAAATTTTAATGCTAAAATCTTTCCATGAAAAGTAGCTAAACTGTCAGTTAAAATGCAAGTGGAGCAAAAAGTAAAACATTTGAATGTAAAGTAGAAGTAAAAACCTCAGAATTATACATAATTAAAAAGGTTCAGTGTGTAAGATTTAGGTGAGAGGGATCTATTGGCAGAAAATGTATATCAAATAAACCTAGTGTTGTTCTCACTAGTGTGTGATCCCGTACATTGTGTGTATTGTTGTTGTTTTCTTTACCCTAGAATGATTCCTTTATATTTACATCGGAGCAGGTCCTCTCTATGGAGGCCTCGGGTTCCCCTTCGTGTGCAGAAGGGGAGGGGGAGGTGAGGGGTATTCAGCTGCAACATGCACAATCACCACTAGATGTCACTAATTTCTACACACTGAACCTTTAACTAAACATACAAGTTATACCAGTTATAACGGGGGACACTGAATTAGCCCCCGTAGCGATGCTTTAATCCAGCTCAGTGTCGGGGGGGGGGGGGGGGGGGGGGGCACGACACAAAACGAAGGGTTTGATCAAAAGTTGTAGCAGCAGCAATAAAAGTAGTTTGTGAAATTGAGCTAAAACTACCTTCAAACGCCCCATTGCTACAATTAGGGTCAAAACTCGTGATCATAACCTAAACACACGAACATTATAGACATTCTTTTAATTGATTTACCCTTTGCAGATCTAATCACCTCCCATGTTATGTTACAATTACATGCAAAGGACGCACTTTATAACTGCAGAACCTGCCTCACGATCAACTCTTTTTAATGTTGACTTCAGCCTCTCAGTAGTTGCCTGACAGATGAAGACACATCAGATGTTACACAGCGACCAGGGACTGATATCAGCTAATTCGGCGGGTTTAACCCCCCGAAAGAAAAACGTCAACAAACAGTTTATCTGATGATCTCTAACCGGGGGCAACTTCTGAGTCCGGCGGTGACATTTCCCCTGCTGGGGCACCGTGAACCCGACAGATGAGCTCCCACACGCCGCAGCACCGTGACCTGAACCCGGCTGCTGGGTGCCAGGCTCCGGTAAAACAAACAGCTAGCTCAGCGCTGCCCGCCCCGCACACACTCACTGCGCTGGAGACGATGCTAGCTCCCTCTCACCTGACAGGTTCCGTCTCTTGCCCACGCTGCCGCCATTTTCATCGCGGAACCCCCGCTTCTCCGTGGACCCGTCGCTCGTCGTGCTCTTCTCGGCCGCGGCAGCGCTGCCGTCCCGCTCCCTGTCCTCCGTCTCCTTCTCCTCTCCAGGACCAGTCGACAGCGACTCCGCCATCTTCTCCAAACGGTCTCAGCTGCTGCTGGAGGAGGAGGAGGGGGGGGGGGGGGGGCTGCGTCAGAGGCCGTGGCGTCATCACGCCCCGCAGTGTCGTCCCATCGCCAGAGGGTGTCGCTAGAGTGTGGCCGTTTTACAGCTCGTTAAGTTGATTCAATTATTAATTTCTGATGAATGGATTTTTATTCCAGAATAATAATGATTGATAGCTATAGATAGATAGATAGATAGATAGATAGATAGATAGATAGATAGATAGATAGATAGATAGACATAGAGTAGTAGCAATACAAAAATATGAATAATTAAAATAGCTCAAAATAGAATGTAATAAACATAAAATGTACTAAATACTGTGCCTACTCCCTATAAGTAAATGATACACATTAAAGTACTAAATATAAAATAGAACAAAAAATAAGCATATTAGTATAAACAACAAAATGCAGGCATGCAGTGAAGTGAACTTCATGACCCTGTGTATGAACCAGGGTACATACTGTACACGGGGAACATAGGCGGAGCAAGAACAGGATTCAACAGGGGCTCACAGCTCATGCTGTATTTGCCCAGAGCTCTGTTACATACGACCAAATTAACTTGCTCTTTAGCAAAGATGAGTGATCAGACCCCTCTCTGAGCATTGTGTTTTCCTGTGTTGGGATGTCCAGTATATGGACCAGGTATCATTATCATCTTCAAAATACATTTTGACGGAGGGGTCTTTCTCAAGGCAGCGTCTCAAGATCATTGTGTTGTGCACATTCCCTCTTTCACAATCAAACTCACAATCAAAGTCTTGTTCGCAGGTCAAAAGAGCTTTATTGTCATTGTCTTTGATAACAAAACTACAATTATATCCCCAATCAAGTCATTCAGAGATATGAAGATCACAACATAAACGTTACATATTGACAACATGAAATAACAACTTAAAGTTCTCAAATATGTATGCACCAAACTATACACAATATAAACATATACATTTTGTAACAACTTTATTGTGTACATTTATACTTTATGTTTGGGTTTATTGTGTGTATATTATATTGCACATTCAGCGATTAATGTAAACTTGCAGATATACTGTTGTGCATCCATTATCCATACCGCTTATCCTCTGAGTGGGGGGGCTGGAGCCAATCCCTGCTGACAAAGGGGCGAGATGCCTATTGTGCTATTTATGAATAATACAGTGGTGGGGAAAGTATTAAAGTAGTAAAAATAATAAGATGTAATCAAGTACAGGTACCTCTCAATTGTATACATTTTGAGTAAATTTACTTTAAAGCACTAATATGCACAAGATCGAACCAATATAGGCTAAGTAGGCTAAGGGGAGCATGCATAAAGAAGGATATGAGATTTAGGACCATGCACGGAGCCAGATATGAGATTTAGGACCACAATGCCTAAACACTGAATGCGAAACTGATTGCTGCCATGAAGTGACCTTTAGTGTGTGTGTTAAAAAAATAACCACATCTGTCAATCTAACACAATTAATTCGTCTTACATTGTTTTACTGCTGCACTAAGGTCACCAATTAGATGTTACTTTCCCAGATCCAAATACCAAGTCTCAAAGGTTAATTCAACCCCTGATTAAAGAGAGAGAGAGAGAGAGAGAGAGAGAGAGAGAGAGAGAGAGAGAGAGAGAGAGAGAGAGAGAGAGCAGCACAGCGGGGCAGGGATAGGGTTTCTCCCGGTAAGCGATCTCCTTGACCGTCGTAGATTCTGTTTCTCATCCCCTGTGACTCAATACACGCAACATTTCAACAAGAGGAACAACACTCTTCTGTTGGATCATGATTTATGTTTACCTTTCAATCTATATAGTAAACTCATGGTGATCGCCGGGTGCGCACCGCGGTCGCTGCCCGGCGTCCTGTTACCTTCCCCGGGGCACCATGGGCTCGTAAGATGCCTTCTCTGTGGAAACGGATAACGTTCTCGGTGGCCTCGGTGCTCTGCGTCGGCTCGGTGGTCCTCCTGGTCGTGGCCCTGGCCACGGAGCGCTGGGTCACCGGGCGGATCCTGTGTAAAACCGGGGTGGACATAGTTAACGCGTCCCACCCGGAGCTGGAGCAGTTCGTCGGGGACATTTACTACGGTTTGTTCCAGGGAGGGAAGAGCAAGAGGTGCGGGCTCGGGAGGAGGCGATCCAAAATATTCAGTAAGGTCAAAGGCTGCATGTAAACCATCCAACATCTGTTTAATCCAGAATATTCAGTACAGCATGAGGAACGTCTGGTGGCTGCAGAATGTGTTGTTTCCTTTCCTCATCTTGTCTCACACAAACCTGCTCCCTGGGCTGATTATGTGTCTGTTCCTCTGTTTCTGTCTGATTGTCCAGTTTTCCCAAAGCTCGTGCAAACATTGAACAGCGGCCTTCACATGATGGTGATCCTCTTCCTGCTGGTGGCCATCGGCTTCGCTGTGGTCAGTCTGTCTTTCTGTATTTACAATGCACGCAAGGTTCCCTACCAGAGCATCAAGGGGCACAAAGGACTCTACCTGTGGAACTTAATTGCTGGTATGTGAGTGGACTCTGTCTTTCCTCAAGACCTGGCTTAAATTTTGGTTTGCTTTTCAATTTGCATTTCATGTTTTCCACTTGAGTGTTTTTATCCAAGCTCTTGGTTTACCTCTCTCTTTGTATCTCCTTCCCATGTTCTGTATCTTCCAGCTCTTTTCGGTGCCCTAGGTGTTTTGTGTTTCCTGGCGGCCCTGAGACACCACCGTCTGACCGAGCGGGTGGCTAACTACCAGGAGAAGCTGTTCGTCCTGGTTGTCCTGGACGATGGCCTGGACTGGTCCTTCTGGCTGGGCGTGGGGAGCATCGCGACTCACTTCGCTGTCTGCGGAGTGGTCGCCATGAGTCGGATCAAGCTGCCCAAACCAGAGATCAAGAAACCGGAGGAACCCACCATCTCTGCTCTGGACCTGCTCTACTGAAGAACCAAACACGGAGCATCGTGTCAGCACTTACATCACGTATGATGTCTTCCATGTGGAAACAGACACTGTGCCACAGCCCCTGTGTACAGATTGTACACTATTTATGACAAGTGGCTACAATTCTAAAGTTACGGCTTTGTAGCCTCAAACATTACAGAAGCCGCCGGCAGCGACAACTGGTTTTCTTTTTGCAGGAGTTACGATTGAACTGAATGATCCTCGTCTGCATTGATGGATACAAAGTGTCTTGCATCCAAAGTCAACTACTGAGCTCTGAACGTCCTGTGCTGTATATTCTGTCTATAGCTGCATGTGTAAATACATAAGTTTTTCATCATGTGTCCGAAATGTCTGAAGCAGATTTGTCACATTTCTCAGAATAAGGTCTGAAGTCAGTGTTTTACAGTAACGATCTTTACAGGAACTCCTTTTAAAATAGTTGGTTGCAACACTGTGAGCATGATTTCATAGGGAGAGAAGGATGTACATACTTATCATATTTAAATAAAACTGTCCAAGTAAAGATCTTTGATTTTCATTTAATTTAACTTGGTCATAAAAGTTGCTCACATCTGATGGAGTTTGATGAACTCTCTTGTGCTGAGTCCAATTCATGTCTTCGTGTATTTTCTGCAAGATTCTCTCATATTCAGGGAAACAAGAGCTGGAAATGAACAAATCTCTGTCAAACACAAATGAACTGTAAAACAATAAAATAAACAATTATTTACACAGCACATTTCTTCCCATATGTGTGTTTGGTTGGATGTATGACCATCTGGGACCATGAGCATTGACTTTGCTCCTTTTTAGTTTATACATACCATATCTGTACAGTAGATAATATTGTCTCTTCTTTTAAAAAATAATAAAAAACGAATATTTCGCATATGGAGGGTTAATGTAGATTATTAATGACCTTTTACAGACCTCTCAAATAACAATAACTTTTCTCTGAAGGAACTCACAATCATTTAATCGTTTTAATTTGTTTATAACATTTATTTTACATGATTTCAAATTCAAATTGTTCTTTTTTTTCCTTTTTGATATTTTCTCTATCAAGCAGAAAACTGATGATTAAAATGTTTGGAGAAGAAACCAGCGTCCAGTCAAATATTTACTGCTTTAACCCACATCTGCCTCCAGGTGGCGACAACCGCGGGTTTCCGTCGCTTGCTGGTGACGTCAGAGAAAACGCGACCTTGTTGTTCGGCTTCGTCCTGCACATGTTTGCGACCTTTACTTCTCTGAATGAGACGATAAGCTGTCCCAGTTCTGTCGGTTTCTGTTTGTGCAGCAGGCGACGATGCTTCTCGTGAGGAGAGCCGTGCAGAGGACGAGCCACCGCAGGTCGTTTTCTGCTTCACACACTCACCTGAGCCACAGGAAGGTGAGAGGTCTGGCTTACGTCACCTGTCAAACATCTGTCAAACATCTGACATCTGGCAGAGAGAGAGACAGAGTTACATCAGTGACTCTCAGAAGCTTCGGTCTGTGCAGCTCTGTCTGTGGGAGCTGTGTTTGTTATTGGTTGTGTTCATGCGAGCAACAGTGTTTTGTCTTTGAGTGTGTGTTTCTCTCATTGTGTGTGTGTGTGCGTGCAGGGTCTGGTGTTGGGGGTGTTTGAGAAGGAGGGAGAGGAGGCTGGTCTTCATCTGACAGAGGCAGCGACAGGCTTTGACCAAACAGTGTCAGGAAAACTGTCTGAGCTGCTGACAATGTGAGTCTCCTTCATCTGCACACCAGGGCTCTGCGGATTTTGGTGGTTGTAATTTTCATTACATACAGCTTAATGAAGACTTATAAACACCAAAGCTCATCTTAAATAAATAGTGCATCTCTAATGCACACAGTGATAAAACACTAATTATTAGAAACTTATTCCAGAGTTGTGACTATTCTGTCTGTTGTTGTGTTAAATAAACTTCTGTTTTCCTTGTCCAGCTCTGGACCTGCACTGAAGAAAGGCAGAAGCAGAATTTTCTATGGAGTCCACACGGTAACAAAGTGTGACATCAGATTTAAATACAATAAATAACATGACAGTATCTGAGTATCTATTCTGCGTCTTCTCCAGGACTTCCCCTGTGTAGCAGTAGTAGGACTGGGTAAGAGCAATGCAGGAGTGTGTGGGGCAGAGAACTGGGACACCGGCAAGGAGAACATCAGACAGGCAGTGTCAGGTGAGACACGTTACCTCGGCTCGTCTCAGTGGGGGGTCGGCTGCAGTTGGCTGATGTCTGTGTGTTTTTCTACACGTGCTCAGCTGGCTGCCGGTTACTCCAGGACCTGGAGGTGAACCACGTGGAGGTGGACGGCTGCGGTGACGCTCAGTCTGCAGCTGAAGGCGCTGCTCTGGGTCTGTTTCACTATGATCAACTCAAATCCAAGAAGAAGACCAAAGTGACAACGCAGCTCCATGGAAGGTAGACCCACAGCTGGAAGCTAAAAATGGGACTTTGTATTGCATTCACATCCATGCATTACACATCACTGTGTATTTGTGCGTGTGTTGTTACTCTCAGTGCGGACTCGGTCGGGTGGGAGAAAGGAGTTCTTTACGCTGAAGGCCAAAACCTGGCACGGCTGCTAATGGAAGCTCCAGCGAATCACATAACGCCGACTGTATTTGCCAGCATCATTGAAGAGAAACTAGCAGGACATGCTGGACGAGTCACGATAAAGAAGAGGTTAGTGAGACATCCATCATCGTATCATGTGAAACACGTTCATGTCATGTTGTTAAAGGACATTTGAGCCATGGAAACTTTTTAAAGCTTTTTACAGTGTCAGATGTTGGGCTACTTCAGTTACACCTTTTGATGGGAACATAAATATATCCCTCTCAATGTCCGGAGAGTGACTGGGGTGAAAGAGAAGTGATCATATAATTTATATCTGTACAGATCCCAGGACTGGATTGAGGAGCAGCAGATGGGAGCCTTCCTCAGCGTGTCCAAAGGCTCAGAGGAGCCCCCTGTCTTCCTGGAGCTTCATTACAATGGTGCACCTGAGAGCACGGAGGCCCCGCTGCTCTTAGTGGGCAAAGGCATCACCTTTGACACGTAAACCATAATATTACACACTCTATTTGATTAGGTATCTAATATACTACACTAACTGCTTCATTTATACTATACAATGCTCTTATTGTGCTCACCTGTGTGTGTAGTGGAGGTATTTCTTTGAAGCCATCTGCTTCTATGGATGCAATGAGAGCTGACATGGGCGGTGCTGCCACCGTGTGTTCATCTATTGTCACAGCAGCAGCTCTGAAACTGCCGGTCAACATTATTGGTGAGTTTTGTGACATATTCACCTCCTAACATCTGTATCATCACTAGCTCCCAAAAGTCTATGTCACCCAGGATCTAGTCACTACCCAGATCGATATTCTGTTGGTTTTTACAACACTGAATCACTGAAGATCATTTATTTACTGTAGCGCCCCCTGCCTCTCTGTTTCCTATTATTAAATCAGGTCTGGCTCCTCTGTGTGAGAACATGCCCAGTGGGAAGGCCACTAAACCAGGTGATGTAGTCACAGCCAAGAATGGAAAAACAATCCAGGTGAGGCCCTTGTGAAGCCCTGATGAGAAGTTAGAAGCAGTGATCTGTGTGTATGTATGTGTGTGTGTGTGTACAGATGAGCTGACTGTTCTCTCCACATACAGGTAGATAACACAGATGCAGAGGGCAGACTGGTTCTCGCTGACGCACTCTGTTATGGACACACCTTCAACCCAAGGGCCATCGTCAATGTTGCTACATTAACAGGTGGGATTTGTTTGAGCTGGTATGAAAGGTGTACTTTATAGGCAAATGCAGACAAATGGTTTGAAACCAGTTGAAAATGTGGGACTCGGTCTGGTTCTTGTCTGACTCTGGAGCTGAAACAGGACTATATGGTTAATATGATTTTTTTAGTTTGAAGTTTATTTGGCCAAGTGAGTCGGCACACACAAGGAATTTGGTTCAGACCGGACCCACACACAAGCAATAACAGACTGTAAAAGACAAACAATGTACACAAAGTGCACTATAATGAGTAAATATCTAAATGTGTCGTCTTGTGTTTTCAAGGTGCGATGGATGTAGCGCTCGGCTCAGCAGCAACTGGAGTATTCACAAATTCTGACTGGCTCTGGGAGCAGCTGCAGAAGGTACAGCAAGCGTATGCAAACTAAAGACAATAGACACCCGCCCATCGTTGTCTCTCAGCTCCAGTGTTGACTAATGGTGTGTTGCAGGCCAGTGTTGTGACGGGTGACAGAGTGTGGCGGATGCCCCTGTTCCAGCACTACACCAGACAGGTGACTGACTGCCAGCTGGCAGACCTCAACAACGTCGGCAAGTACAGCCGGTACGTATCTCACGACACTCAGTTAGCGCCTGCAGCTCCTGCTGGAGGCTTCAGAGGATCAGAGGAGTCGATTCATGGCTTTATTTAACAGAATTTCATTGTTATCTGTTTTATTTTCTAGTTCTGGCGGCGCATGCACAGCAGCTGCATTCCTGAGAGAGTTTGTCACAGCTCCACATTGGGCTCATCTGGACATCGCTGGTGTGATGAGTAACAAAGATGAAGTTCCTTACCTGAGGAAAGGCATGTCCGGGAGACCAACACGTACACTGGTGGAGTTTGCTGCCGGGCTTGCACATCACGGCTGAGAGACTCTGGCTGGATTCAACAGAGACAGAGAGCTAAATGCCAAGGGTCAAGGTTCACACAGGATTAAACAGTATAATTTTGCTGCTGAAAGTATTTATAGAAATATAAAAGACTAATATTTTATAAAGGGTTGATGGATCATTGAATTTCTACATCCAGCAGATTTATTAGTACAAGATATTTTTTGACCTTTTGTGTATTGCACATTTTCTTCCCCTCACTGTTGTAACTTCAGCTGAAAAAACTTTAAAGCTCTGTATTGACTAAATAAAGGTTCAGATCATTTATATGTTGTATAAATAAACTCTGTATGTCTTTAATTATGAGCGTGTGTGTCTTTATGATGTTGGGTCTTACATGGAGTATGTGATCAATGGACATCTCATTCCACAACAAGCGTGTGTTGACATGTTGCCTCCGCTCTTGTGGGAAAGTGCTCAAATTGGCAGATAAAATCAAAAGTGTGTAGAACAACAGAACACTTAACCAAAGTGATGAGAACGATGATTCAACTGAAAGGTCGGAAGTGTTGAAATCTTTAAATGCAACATCTTTTATTCTTATTTGTTAATATTGTTAAATGTTTTATCCCATATATTTAGCTTTTTCTTCCATTCATTTTTTTAAATTGTTATAACAGCTTTAAAATATGTTCTTATCTGAATGAAGTGAAGTTTGATTGGTTGGTTGGTTGTTTGGACAAAACAAACAATTCAATAGCACCACAATGTGCAACTTCCAAAAATGAACATATAGGATAATCAGACACTTTGAAATGATTTCAACATGAACTAAAGATTAGAAACTACAGATTTATGACATATTTCCTGATATTGGTCTGTCCACATACTTTTGTCCAGAAGGATCGTACACACCAGTGCGCATGTGCACACCGGGCAGCAGCAGGCATCCCCCTCAGTTCAAGATGGCGTCGTCCATGGGTGGGATGTTTCCCGGTCAGCAGCCGCCCGGTCCTCATCCGGTCGGGGGCCCGGGTGGACCGGGACAACCGGGCTTCCCCGCTCCCGCTGCCCGGACTCAGGGCAACAACACGCTGGTGGATGAACTGGAGGCTTCGTTCGAGGTGGGAGGAAGTTGTGTGTTAGCCTCCGTTAGCTGCGTGTGCTAACTGTTGTTAATGAGCTGATTCCCCAGTGTTGATGCAGGGCTGAGACACATTTGACCTCATTTCACAGCGACTCAGCTCAGATAAATGTAGATGTTAAGTGTTTGTCAGCGTTAATGCTGAGTCACTGTCAAACCTCAGGCTTTAGCACGTGTATTTATCCCTCCTTAAACCCTGCTAGCATAGAACACAACGACTCACACAGGTTGTAGATAGATAGAGGTGTAGAGAGAGGTATAGAGAGAGGTATAGATAGAGATATAGATAGAGATATAGATAGATAGAGAGGTAGAGAGACGTATAGAGAGAGGTATAGATAGAGAGAGGTATAGATAGAGGTGTAGAGAGAGGTATAGATTGATAGAGGTAGAGAGACAGAAAGAGAGATAGGGAGGTATAGAAAGAGATACAGATAGAGGTGTATATACGTTATGGTTTGACGCTGTACATTATACAATTTAATTGATGGTTGAATTCAAAGAAATCTTTTTTTCTTTTTGTGCACAAAATAGATCTGCAGCGATTGATTTCTGTGAGTCAGAATCTGGATTTCTAAATCTAAAAGTGTAAGCTGAATTATGACTCATAACAAGACAGTTACAAATATCAGTTTTAAATCATCTTGAACAATGTAATGTTTTACTCTTTTAAAACGTTTATTGACAAGATGATAAATCAAACCTGGTGTGGAAGATCCTCAGAGTCCTGACCTTAACTAATGGAATGAAACAAATATATGTGTCCTCTGCCTGTTTGTGATTAATGCAGAACAAAAGACAGAAGGGCACAACAGCCAGACTGTAGCCAGACAAGGTCACAGACGCTGGTTCCCCACAAGCAGCTGTGGATCTCTAGATGTATGTAATGCAGACTGAGCAAGATCTAATCTCCCATCATCAGTGCCCAGTATCACGTATGCTCTTGCAGGAGTAGATTACTCTGGCCCCCTGTTAAAGTCTTTTGGAAAACCTCCTCCATTAAAGTGAAGCCTGTTATAGCAGCAGATTAATATCTTGGTTTCTCTCTGGATGCTGTAAAGATTTTTTGAAAGCTGTTGTTATTCAAGGGGGAAAAGGTTCTCGTGGCTAAACATCTTTTGACATCTGTCCTCAAATACCTCCAGTCAGTTAACTAGAGGACTGAGACACTCGTATAGAAAAAGGCTGATTTACTAACGTTGCTCTCTGGGGTTTTTCCTGCAGGCATGTTTTGCATCCCTGGTGAGTCAGGACTACGTTAATGGAACGGACCAAGAGGAGATTCGAACTGGTGAGCGAAGCCCTGAAGGTTTTATTTGTTGAACTTCAGGTCATATTAAAGACTTAATATTGGTTTACAATGTCTAAAAGATGAATACACCCCTGCTCAGTATATATGTATTTGTTACTTATAATTATATAAGTGCGATCACAAAATACCATCCATTTAATACATTTCAATAAGAAAACGTATCTAAAAAATCATAGTAAAAGATCTGTATTAGAACCAACTGAAATAAAACCGGTTCTCTCTATTTTCTAAGGCCAGATTGCATAAACAAATATGTACGGTAAATAGTATGACTCTTCCTATTTCTCCCAACCACTGCTGAAGCTGTATTTCAGGTTATGTTAATTTATCCAATTGTGCATAAGATCTAACACCCTGAACTTGAATTGAATACCAGTATTGGAAGAAAAACTGTCTGCTTTCAATCGAGTGTTGTACTTTGTTTTGTTGAATACTGTGTCCGTTGATTGCAGGTGTTGATCAGTGCATACAAAAGTTTCTGGACGTGGCTCGACAGACAGAGTGCTTCTTCCTACAGAAAAGGCTCCAGTTATCTGTGCAGAAGCCAGAGCAGGTGGTGAAAGAGGTACAGTATTGGACTGACTTCTGTTATAATTTGGTCCTTTCCACAACCTCCTGGGTTTAAAAAAGATTGCCAAACTATTTCCGAAACGCGAAACAAACTCTGGGATATCACAAAACCCTCACTGACGTCCACAACCTGCGTCAAATCCAGATTTTAGTGGCCTTTATCTCAGTGTTTCTAAATTATCATCTGTCTCTTCACATGTCCATTTTTTTTTCTCACTTCAGGATGTGTCAGAGTTACGTAACGAGCTACAGAGGAAAGAATTGCTGGTTCAGAAGCACTTGTCCAAACTGCACCACTGGCAACAAGTGCTCGAGGATGTGAGCGTTCAACACCGCAAACCCTCGGACCTTCCTCCCCCTGGGCCGCTGGCCTTTCTGGAGCAGGCCTCTGCCAGTCTGCCCCCTGCCCCTCTGAAGCCAAACTAATACAAACTCAAGGAAAGAACACAGCACCAGGAACCTTGTGTGATGCCCTCTGTCAACCTGTGAGGAAACTGAAGAGAGGTGTTTACTGTGCAGGGAATTCATTCATTCACAAACTTCAATGTTTCTTCAGTATTTTGATCCATGTAAATATTTCTGCTGTCAACATTTTTTTTTTTATACTGTAAAGAATAAAATACAAATTGTGAGTATTTTGAATCTTGTCTGAAGCTTTAATGGCGTTATCTTGCTTCTACTCTCTGAGAGTTTCATCATTGAAAGCAGGATCTAGCTCTGGCTGTAGAATTTTAAAGGGGCATTCCAACAATTTCACACATGAAGGGCAGTTTACCAGACTGTGAAAATGGTCTGGAAGTCCTTTGTTATAAATCCTGATGATATCAGACATGGCCACTTAGAGGGAAGTAGATGCTATCATAGTGCATTATGGGAAGTGGAGCTTTTTTTTTTTTTATGGAGCTTGACAATCCTTTATTTATGCATAATCTGTGTATTTGCAGTTTCCCAAATATGTGCAAATTTACTGAAATACCCCGTCTAATCACCAAAGCTTGTCCCTCATTAAATATCGGCAAAAGTATCACTTATAACTAACATGTCTCATTTTTAATGGTAACTTTATTTGCACAACATCATAGCAAAAATGATCATGTGGGTAAAAACAATTACCTGCTTGCAGCTTTGATTCCATGTGACTTGTGACATGAGTGAAGCCATGACTGAGGCCTCTGACAGCCTGGTGTCTGTAATCCAGTCAGTGTCTTCACACCATAACAGACTTGTTCCTCCAGCTTCACAGCTCTCGCCTGTCCACGCCGACAGTACAGCCAGACACAAATCACAACAGACTGACTGCGGACAAAGTTTTCTACACAATGATGCTCTTCACATGAAGCCAACTGGGAATTGACAGATTACCGTTTTTGTTAGCAGACCCCAAAATAATATGTTCTGCAGGAAGAGTTATGATAAAACTTTAGATTTGGAAGAAGTACAAATGATTAGAGATGACATGCAATATCAAGAATCTTGATTCACAGAGTCAATGGTGATACGATTATTAGATATAAAGTAAAAATGGAATCATTGATTTACAATATATGTGCAGAATTTTTTTCACTAACTCAAAATTATCACGATCTTATAAGTTATTAGGAGTTATGACATCACAATTATGAGATGTCAAAAGTGTGACAATTGACGTCAAACTTATAGTTGGATGGTTAAATTGGTGTATGGTTAAATTTTTTTAAATTACGAAATAAGTCAAATATAGAAGATTTTAAACAAATAAATTAGAAGAAGATTGAAGTGAGAATGTATTATGTCGACGTCCTTCCACTTCAAATGTATATATATAAAATTATATATACGTACATTATTAGATAGTCAGAATTACGAGAAGAGGAAAAAACGATTCAATAAAAATCAGTAAAGAAAATTTGAGAAAGCAAAAAAAGTATAGAATATTACGTCAATATATAAAGACCAACTATTTCAACATTATATTACAATTTTAAATTTCTTTGAGCCAGTCACTAAGAATTCGAGAGAATATTAATTGTGGTAGTATTAGTATTAGTATTATTAGTAGTATTAGTATTCTTATTATTAGTAGTATTAGTATTATTATTGGCCTCCTCTCCGGCCAGTCTTCCACAGCTAGAGGGAGACAGTGTTTCTTGTGGGACACCTTGTCCGCTCTTGTCTTTGCCGTCATGTCCTTGTTTGTGCGTTTTAATCAGCGATTGGAAAATAACAGGTATCCTCGTCTGTCCGCCTCCCGCACACACACACAGACACGCACCCGGGAGGACAGAGGTGGGGGCGCCGCAGCAGAATCAAAATAAACCCGGTGTCTCTCTGCGGCTGGTTCCGTCCACACAGCGGCGGGTTGTGTGTCGGTGTGTGTGTGGCGGGCAGAGGCAGCAGTCCTCCGGGTACAGCAGCCGGGTTGGATCGCAACGTGTTGGTGCGGAGAGTCACCGCAGTCATCACCGGGCTGCGTGTTGCTCTGAGCCGGGCTGCAGCGCTGTGATCGCGGCTGCCGTCAGCCCGTCTCGCCGCCGCCGCCTCTGGACAGATGGTCCCCGTGATTCACGCCTGAGCCTCGGATCCGGTCACTGACGACACGGTGGATATGGAATGGTGCATGCCGCTGGGCCAAGTGTGCAGCCTCTGAACAACACCGGAATCATGGACAGTCATCCGCTGTAAGTGTGTGAGAAACCAGTGAGTGCGTGTTGGTTGTGTGTTGACGTTTCCCAGTGGCTGCTTGTGACTGATGGTGCCGCATTGACAGAGACAGCGGACAGCCGGTGTGTCTGCTCCCTGCCCGGGGGTGGGGACCGGGGACCGGGTGCAGGATCCAGGCTCCGGGAGGCTGCAGCAGGCTGGAGGGTGTCTGCCTGTTTGTTGGGGACATTGGGGGTGTTTGGTTTGCGGTAGAGAGCCCGTGTGTGTGTGTGTGTGTGTGTGTGTGTGTGTGTGTGTGTGTGTGTGTGTGTGTGTGTGTGTGTGTGTGTGTGTGTGCGTGTGGGTGTGCTTGTGGCAGAACATGAGGGCCACGTGATTTTGACATTAACAACATAATTAAATGGATGATTTTATTATGAATGGTGTGTGTGTGTGTGTGTGTGTGTGTGTGTGTGTGTGTGTGTGTGTGTGTGTGTGTGTGTGTGTGTGCGTGCGTGTGCGTGCTGAACAGTGGTGGAATATAGTTAATTTACACTATTGACGTACTTGTTACTTTACTTGAGTATTTCCATTTTCTACCATGTTTGTTGATAGATTTTGTGCTTTTGTTACATTGCTGTTGATGAAAATGAAATTGCGATAACTATAGATAACAATTTTAAATGATTTATTTATTTATTTAAGGTAAAAGGGAACTCTTTTGTACAACCTGACAGACAGAATACACTGAGAGGCACAAACATAGTAGAAATGTAAGTTTTTATTTTTTGCCTCACTTAGTTTTGGGGGCATACAAAAGGGTATATAAGGTTTTTAGTTGTATATACATAAGAAAACAAGTACAAATCTAATCCCAGTGAAAGATATTGAAATAAGGAAATCCCTAAAAAAATCTAAACTCATATATACCCCCTCTTTTTTTGAGCTTTTTAGTTAATGTGAGAGATACACATCGCCCACATCAAACAACAGTCACACATTGAATGAGTCAATCAGGATAAGCATTAGCCTGCATTCAATCCAAGAGCAGATCACATCACAACTCCATCCCATCCATTCAAAATGTAGTTTTTAAAAAGTCTTTTAAATGTGGTTAATGTGTCACGTGTCTACTCGGAAGGTAAAACACTGAAGAGCCTTCACGGCAAAAACATTTGATCCGGTTCTGCGTCAACAGCTGTGGCAGTTGTGAGGATTCACGGGTTTCACAGATGGAATCGGGAGAAAAGCTTTCAAACAATGTGTAATAGGTCAAGGTTGTTCTGCAGACTGAGTCAGTTCAGACCGAAACACACTGAGAGCAGCGTGTCAGACTGAGTGTCCCGCGAGAGTAACCCTGAAATCATCCAGTGAAGAGATGCAACAGTTGTTCGATTAATCGAAACATTGTCTGTAACCATTTGCATCATCTTTCAACCTGAAATGACCACAAATATCGGTTTTCAGCCCCTCGGATTTAAAGTTTTTCTACCTTTTCTTTTTTTAATGTCACTGTTAAATCAATATCTTTGGGTCCGCGGTTGTTGGACAGAAAAATGATGTCAACTCCAGGACAACTCCACAACATCAGATTATAATTCTGGTCTGGACAAAGTATGTGTATTTTAGATCCATAACTAATCAAAGGACCGAATCCAGTTGAAACCCAGTTAACCTGAGGGTCTGTGTTACCCAGGCAGCTTCCTGGCTCTGTCTGATTGATAATCCATGAAGTGGCCACTGAGCGCATGTTTTTTTAATGTCATTTGGGGGAAGAAACCCCCTTTGACCACTGTTGTAAATCAGAGACAGCAAATATTGAACTGTAGGAATCCAGAGCTGCAGTTGCTGACAGATAAACCTGCTCACAATAAAGAAACAGATGTGAGCAGGGTTAAAATGATTGCAAACATAATTCAGAAAAATGGACGACAATCTCTGGAGTAAAAACCATACCACAATCTGAGATGTCCTCATTCTGATTCCCATGTATCAGGAGACCTTGAGTGACCCGTGCTTGCTCAGCAGTGTTATTGTTTTGTCCTGTAGCAACACAATCATCTCCGTGTGCACTGTCACTGATTCTCTTCTTGTGCGTGTTTGTGTGTTTGCTCCATGTCTGCACTGTCCCTCTCAGGTGCACTAGACTTTGTCCACACGGTGTGGACAAAGAAGATGGAGTCGAGAGGCAAGGTCCCATCACCTTCAACCACCGGCACATGAGGAAGGCGTTCAAAGTCATGAACGAGCTGCGCAGGTGA
The DNA here is from genome assembly GCA_026259375.1 of Verasper variegatus. Classification (NCBI taxonomy): domain Eukaryota; kingdom Metazoa; phylum Chordata; class Actinopteri; order Pleuronectiformes; family Pleuronectidae; genus Verasper; species Verasper variegatus. The sequence continues at coordinate 5,788,107 of CM048044.1, read as the reverse complement.
GACAAACTCCGTCTTTGATTCTGTCTCTTGTCTCATTGTCCTCAAATGCTTTGTCCCTTCGTTTGACATTTAACTGGACATGTTTCCTCCCTCTGTCTCCATCTCCTGCATGTGAATACAGCCAGAATCTATTGTGTGATGTGACCATAGTGGCGGAGGACGTAGAGATCGCTGCTCACAGAGTGGTCCTGGCTGCCGGGAGCCCTTACTTCCACGCTATGTTCACAGGTAAGGACGATCTTCTATCCTCGACACCAAGACATATGTTTTTAGATCCTTTAACACTGATTAGCACAGTACACAGTTATTATGTTCGTGGCAGTAGATGGCGAACACGTGTGTGTCTGCTTGTGCACTAACAGGGGAGATGGCCGAGAGCAGGGCGAAACGAGTGAGGATAAAGGAGATGGATGGTTGGACTCTGGGCCTGCTGGTGGACTACATCTACACAGCAGAGATCCAGGTCACAGAGGACAACGTGCAGGTAAACACACACACACACACACACACACACACACACACACACTCTGCTAAAGCCTTCGATGTTGACCTGTAGCTGGTCAGTTATGAGAAGCGGGGACCTTGTTCAATATTAGTACGGTTTAACAAATAACTCCACAAAATGACGTCATAATAAAAAATCTAAATCTGCCTGTATAATCGAATCAAACTGCCTTTATCTCCAGACGTGCTAAACCCACACGTTTGATACCTTACTATTCTATGTTCTAAGTTAAACTATCCTTCTATCCTCCTCATCTGCATCACCACCTCCCTGCTGACATTGGCCGAGAGGCAGAGTACATCCAGGTACAGCCTGGGCAAACTATCTCACGTTAAATCAAGAAATATTGGAATCTAGTTAAATTTCATTCCATCGCAACCATTTGCTGTGTAGCATTGGTTGGACTGAACAAATCTGTCAAAACAATTAACAACGTGATAGAGGAATATTTCCTGATCAGATGCTTTCATTGGGCTTTTTCCTGCAGAAGTGAGTGCGTGGATGTTTCTTCGACATCAGGTTGCTGCTGTAATGAAGGAAAAATCAATTCCCTTCTGTACGGTGGCCCTGAAGTGCAAATCACAAAACATGTGGACAGTGCATCCAATCAGCAATGAAAGCTGTTGGGTTTTGTCAGGGCCACTGTACTTCAGTATCCAGTTATTTCACAGGATAAATGGTGATGATGTTTGACGCACCTCTCTTCTACTTTTTGAACTCTTGCCTTGTCTAATGTCTTAATGGAAAGTTAAAAAGATGAAAACCAAACTGAAAAGTAATTTCTGAGTTGTACTCTTGTTATTTGTTGTACAGTGCATGACACAGACAGGCCTTACAACAGCAGCAGCCTCAAATTAAACACTTCTGCGTCTTGCTTAGGAAATCCGTAGACGACATTTTGCGCCATCGAACCTATGATCAACCGACTTAAATCATCTGCTCTGTTCGGTACCATAGCCACCACTTAATGTGTGTGTTTGTGTGTGTGACAGGCGTTGCTGCCTGCAGCCGGCCTGCTCCAGCTGAACGAGGTGAAAAAGGCCTGTTGTGAGTTTCTGAGCTCTCAGCTTCATCCGTCCAACTGTCTGGGAATACGAGCCTTCGCTGACCTGCACGCTTGCTCTCAGCTGCTCGCACAGGCCAACAGCTACGCAGGTGTGTGTGTGTGTGTGTGTGTGTGTGTGTGTGTGTGTGTGTGTGTGTGTAACTGCTTTTCATTGCTCCACTGAAACAGGTGTGTGTGTGTGTGTGTGTCCTGGAGGATGTGGGACAGAACGAGAACAGCGAAAATCTGTAATCGTAAAAAAATTTCTTTTCTATGTCTTGTTTTCGCTGACAGAGCAACATTTCACTGAGGTGGTCGGGAGTGAGGAGTTCCTTAATTTGGGCATGGAGCAAGTGTCCAGCCTGATCGCCAGCGACAAGCTCACCATCCCCACGGAAGAGAAGGTACACACACACACACACACACACACACACACACACACACACACACACACACACAAACACACACCCTGCTCAGCGTGTCCTAACCACCATGGACCTGAATTGTTGTTTCTGTTGCTGATGTGCTAAAGGTGCCCGGGTGTTTGTTCTTGTGCAGGTTTTTGAAGCAGTCATAGCCTGGGTCAACCATGACAAAGATGTGCGCCAGGAACACTTGGCTCACCTGATGGAGCACGTCCGCCTGCCGCTCCTCTCCAGAGAATACCTGGTGCAGGTACGAGAGGCTACGTCTGATTTTGTCGATGCTCTTATTCAACCCATGTCAGTTTCAAGCTGTCGACAGGGGAGGACGGAGGCATTAGGGGTTTTATGTCTGTCTGTCCCATTCTGGTGAAGGTGAAATCTCAGGCAGCTTATGACCATATTTTTGGTTTGACACTGATTTGCTGACACTAAAAAACTGAACTGTAACTATAAAGATCCTTTGTGTCCCTGGTTGAAAACGTGTGTGAAGCCTCCGTGCTTTGGTATTTGTAACTTTTTTGCAGCAGCATCGCTATTGAAGCAAAGTTGTTGCAAAACTTTATATTCTATTAGAATCAGCTTTATTGGCCCAGCATGTGAACACAGAGTGACTTTTGCAGTTGCTTCCCTCTCACAGACAACAGGTTGTTATGATGAGAATTCTGTGTGTGTGTGTTTTTGACGGTTGTGCCTTCACCACGTTTAGGGGCATTGAGTTTTTATAGCTGCACCAAGAACACATGTAGTCTTCATGTGCTTCACTATTTAAAAAAGTAAATTTTGTTGTTTGTGAGTCAGTAAAGTGAGTCCAACAGGGAAATGATTTTAAATGGTTCAGTGATCTTTATTTCTGTCATGTACGCCTGTGTTTCATTTTTTTAATAGTTTAAATATGTCACAATATCTATATTAACAATATATCAGAATATCTCTGTAGACGCTGCTGTCTGATTGGTTCCTCTCTCACTGTGCGGGTGTGTCAGCGGGTGGAGGAGGAGTGTCTGATTAAGAATAGCAGTGCCTGTAAAGATTACCTGATTGAGGCCATGAAGTATCACCTGCTGCCGGCCGACCAGAGAGCTCTGATGAAGACGGCACGCACCCGCATGAGGACTCCAGCCTGCTGCCCGAAGGTACAAACACAGTCACTGAGCAGAGGACTTAAACCAGCCAGGGCCCTAATTGATCCACAGTCCATCATGTTACTGTCACTGGTTGTTTTTAGGTGATGGTGGTGGTCGGAGGCCAGGCTCCCAAGGCGATCCGCAGTGTTGAATGTTATGATTTTGAGGAGCAGCGATGGTACCAGGTGGCTGAACTCCCCACCAGGAGGTGCAGAGCAGGTAGGATAATATAAGTTACATCACAGATAGACGCCTGAGGAACGATGGAGGAACGTGGGTCCGTCAGAAGATCTTTAAGCTTTAGCTACCTTCTTCCAAACAACTCACTCTGGCTTCACTAAAAGTAATGCTGCTTCTTCAGGTTCTCATCAGCTTTTAAATCCTGATTCTAGGTGTGTCACCAGGTCATTTCTCAGCAGTGTATGAAAACAGCTTGTCGGCCTGTCGATGTTTTCAGTTTAGAAATGTGTCTTTTAACTGGAAGCAGCTACAAACTGTTCACTTCTGTCTTTTTAACCTGGCGACATTAATAATGAGTTGTGCAACCGAGGCTCCTTCTGCTTTTATTGAATCAGGCTGTTTATGTGCGTCTCTGTAGACATTTGTGTTAATGTTCTTCTGTGTTCTTCTGTGCCTTCAGGTGTGGTGTACGTGGGCGGCTGTGTGTACGCAGTCGGCGGTTTCAACGGCTCTTTGCGTGTACGGACCGTCGACTGTTACGACCCGATGATGGACCGCTGGTCCAGCATGAGCAGCATGCAGGACCGTCGATCGACGCTCGGCGCTGCCGTGCTCAACGGTCTCCTGTACGCTGTGGGAGGCTTTGATGGCAGCACAGGTATGTTTGTGTCAGTGTGTGGCTGTGATGTTGAAACATGATGATAAACCAGGTGTGTAACTGCAGAGAATCATAAAAGATCTGGTTGTTTCTGTGGTTTTGCAGGTTTGTCCACCATCGAGGCGTACAACGCTAAGACAGACGAATGGTTCCATGTGCTACCCATGAGCACCCGGCGCAGCAGTGTGGGAGTGGGAGTTGTAAATGGTGAATATAATTCATGGTTTGGTTTTACAGTCAGCATTTATAAAAAGATAGAGATGTTTGGACAAAATAATAGACGTACCCGACAATATAAGACTGTAGACTTAAAGTGTAAAGCTCATGTATTTTTGTTTTGACACAGAGATGTTGATGGAATTCTGCTAATATTGTGATTGGATATAATTCTTAAATACTTAAAATAGCAGTAATACAGTATGACAATCTAAAAATGGACGTTCATGTACACAGAATGAAAACACTTCATTGAGTAACCCACTTTTTAAATCTCTTTAGCTTTTTACAAAACAGCTGTTGACAGAGGTGTTTTACAGAAGAAAATGAAAGAAATAACCTAGAGAAGCGTCAGAGACGGACAATATAATATAAGACGAGGAGAAATAAATGTATAATCCATAAAGTAAAACTTATGAAATTAAGAAAAACTTAAATACCAAAATACTTGTAGGAGTACTTGGTTTCACAAAGTATAAATCCCCTCATGGCTGCTATACTAACATATTTCCGGTATTTAGTCCACCGCCTCTTTCTTTCTGAGTCACATCTTCTTTGTGTGATCGTCAGGGGTCCTCTACGCAGTCGGAGGTTATGATGGAGCGACCAGACAGTGTCTGAGTACAGTAGAAGCTTATAATCCAAAAACTAACGCGTGGAACTACATCGCTGAGATGGGCACAAGACGCAGTGGAGCAGGTGGGTTGTAAAAAATATTTTGATCTATCCTCAAAGATTACAAAAATGCCGTTGACCATGTTTCCAATGCGTCCTCAGGTGTAGGTGTGTTAAAAGGTTTACTCTATGCTGTGGGCGGACACGACGGTCCATTGGTGAGAAAGAGCTGTGAGGTGTACGATCCGACCTCCAACAGCTGGCGACAGGTAGCAGACATGAACATGTGTCGACGTAACGCAGGTCAGTACGACGGTCTGTCCGTCAGACGTCCTGAGGTGTGAGGTGCCCCCCCCCTCCTTCAGTCTGTGTACGTGTGTGTTTTCAGGTGTGTGTGCTGTGAACAACGTGCTGTATGTGGTGGGGGGAGATGACGGCAGCTGTAATTTGGCCTCTGTGGAGTTCTACAATGCGAACTCGGACAAGTGGACGCTGCTGCCGACCTGCATGAGCACAGGACGCAGTTATGCAGGTGTGAACACATTCCTTGTGTGGTATGTATGAAAACTTCATTATGTGTGGCATCAGTGATGTACCGTCATAATAAATATACATGTTTTAACCTGCAGGTGTGACAGTGATTGACAAGCCCTTATGACTGCTCTTGACACCCGCCGCTGACTCAGAGCAGAATGTATTCTCCTGCTGAATACTGATCTTGGATCTGTTTATGATGCCAATACTTGGTTATTTGGGCAGCATTCGCACAGGCACTGACGCAGATGAAGGAAATGACAAGAGTGTTGTTGTTGAAGACGATGAAGAAGAAGATGATGATGAAGATCTTTGCACTTACCTGAACAGGGGGGGCGCTGTAACTGACGGGGGCATGGAACCCGTGTTTTAATCCCCCTCCTGGCAGGACTGCAGCAGCGACTGGACAAAGCAGTTTGAAGCACCACTGTACCGGTGCAGTGCCATTGAAACGCTACTGAAATCAAGCTACTACAACAAAGGGACTTTAACATGACTCATGTTAACGCGAACCAGCACTGAGGAAGACCACTGTTCTGATCCATGGGAGAGGAAGGCCGAGAACGAACATTTGGGTCTAAAATCTTTGTTTCCTTTGTTTTTTTTTATCCTCCTGAGACGTGTGTTTGAGTGTGTGTGCGTGCTTGCATTTAATGGTGCTCCACTGCTTGCACATGTGAGCATGTGTGTGTTTGTGTGCATCTGTGTGGTGACGCCGCATGAGCGCACTCCGTCTGACCTCTGACCTTTTAAAGTTTTGCAGTGTTGCTGTTCAAGAGTGCCTGAATGTCAAAATACCCCCCCCCCCCCCGTCCCCTCTCTTCTCCGCTGTTTAGCCTCGAGCGCTGTTACCGGACAGAGCGCGGCTGGACTCGGCCGCTGCCCTGCGACAGAGAAACACATTTGGAGAGCAGACTTAAAGTGTCGGCGCGTCGGTTGCATTAGTCCGCATGAATTCAGAACGGCCGTGTGAGAGGCAGTTGCAGAAAATGTACATTTCCTTTTCTTCTAAAGCAAAAAAAAGGAAAGAAAAACCCAAGACTTTCACTGGAACTCTTCTGAAGAAGGAGAAGCCTTGTTTTGAGTTTTTGCAGTGACAGACAGAGGGAGAAGCTGACACACAGTTGGATGTATGAGTGCTTTGCCGTCTTTACCGTGGTTCTAACCACTGACGGCAACGACAGCCTGAACTCACTGCATGGTCCCCGTCTCTGAACCTCGTATCCTTCGACCGTACCCTCTTCTCCTTTCGGTGTAGCAACCCTATAAACGACTGCACACCCTGATGTACTATGAATGTGCCAATTTCAATGTTTTTTCTGTTACGTCTCTCTTGATTACTCTACTGATCTGTTCTCTCTTTCTGGAAAGTGACCAAACCTACTCTTGATTTTTTCTCTTCAGTCTCTTTCTCTTCCTTCTTCCTCCTACTATTGAAAACTTGCTATAATAGTAACTGGTATCGCTGTTTCTTGTCAGTGTATTGAGGAATGTCATGTAGGCTAATGACTTTGAAAACGTTTCATTACTTGTTTTATATTATCATTAATAAATATGCTTCTTGTATTTAAAGCTGTGAAATGATATAATCTGTTTTTAAAACTTTGCCAAATCAGTAAAACATTGAAATGGAACCTGTGTGTGTGATGTTTTAATAATTTTAACCATAACTCATTTATTATAATGTCAAACAGGCTGTGTTATTTAATTTCTGCATAAATCATGTCCTTGGTTACGAGTATGCAAACGTTGGCATCACGGGGATAACTGGAGCCTTTTCCTGCAATACATAATGCACATGTGGATAGGATGTGTGAGAGTGCAGATATACTACAAGGGAAGTAATGTAATGTGCATCCACAGTATGTAGTAAATAGCAGTTAAAGATAGCAGCAGTTGTAGTACGATAGAAGCATTTACAGTAAAAAAAACTACATAAAAACATGCTATTATTGCCAAATTCCAAATTACTTTAAGCCCTTATCAAGACTGAATTTAACACGTTACAAAGTCTGAGATATAATGTGTATAACAAGTTATAACACACAGTGGTGTATTTACTTTCTATCTTCTTTACAAGGAAAGAAACCGTCTGGATCTCTTACAGAACATTATGATCATTTAAATGTATTAAAAGTAAGTTGACAATAAAGTAAAGTAAACTAAACTCCAGCTGAAAGTTGTGGAACCACCTCATCTCCTTCGCTCCATGTAACAACCGCGGAGGTTATGAAAGCGGAGCTCGCCCGCTGATTGGCTGTTGCTGGGGCGACCTGCAGTCTCACTATCATCGCTCCACACCGCGGGCCAATCAGGGCGGGCCGCACGGCCCCCGCGACGTCAGTCTCCTCTCCGCTCGGCCAATCACAGCGTTGGATCTCCCTGTACATTAGCCCCGGTCTTCCGCCTCTGTCTCAGGTGAACGGGACGGTTCCTCGGGAAGGTGAGAGATCAGCAACGTCCTCAGACACAGTCTAACTATTGAGAGGGATTTAATAATGTCTTATTCATTAATTCACTAACGGCTAACGTGAAGGCTAAAGCTAACTAGTTGTCGAGCCGTAATGGAGGCAGGGCGCTGGTGTGTAGTTGTGTGTAAACGATCTTCAGTCCTGAGGGGACACACGATGGGGTTTTAATTAATAAACACGCAATTAAACAAATGTGCACGAAGGAGTGACGCAGGGACTATTGTTAATTATTTAAATGTAACACGGCTGAGACACAGAGAGATTATGGGATGTTTTATCCGCGGAAGTCTGTTTGTCTGAGACGAGAACAAACTGTTTTATCACCACGTTGCAGTGAAGTGTTAAAGTAGTTGCACCAATACACTGTTATTAATGTTATTTGACATGCTTGTGAATGAAATGTGGTTAATTAATTGTGTCTTGGAGATTTTAGGCAACATTTTGTTGTAGGAAATTGAAGCAGGTTGAAATTAATGGTGAGAAAATATTAAGATAAAGTGTGAATGCTGATGTTTGAGATGTGGTAACAAGCTCTAATGTGACACAAATAGATAAAGATGGACGGATATAGTTCTGCATGAATCATTTTAGGGCCGAGCGATAAAAGAAATTCCACATCTGTCGATTTTTTATGATTATTGCGACACACGTCTCTGTATTATTACTTTTAGGTTTCAAGATATAGTCACCTGAGGTACATCATGTGTTGTACCTCCTCCCTGCGCTTGCACAATGTAAAAGCATTCTAACGATGTATATTTTATCGCTGCAATAATTATTATTATTGTTTTATCGCCTACTTATAGATTCGCACACATGTTAGAACTGTGACCTCAAAATGTTTTATATTCATCTGAATTTAATTGCGGTGGTTCCATTTTTAGATCATTTTTGTATTTCAGAAGATTATCCCTGACATGTGTTAAAAGCCAAAATATTAAATTACTTATTTCTTTCTTCTGGTGAAGTGAAGATTAATTTAATTTGTTTTAATTTAACATTATTTTATTTTAATACCCTCATTTTGTACTGTTGTATATATTGTACAGTGTTTCAAATTGTTCTCCTATTTTAGCCTTAATATGATAAAGATATAAAGCTTGATGTAGAATGTCTTTTCTTGACATATTTTTTGTGAGTGTTATGGAGAAAACCACAGTTCCATTCCATGTATGTAACACTTGTGTTCCTGTTTGCCAGTCTTCTCTCCAGACCTGCAGCCACCTTCCTTTGTCCATCATGATGGTGAACGGCTCGGCAGACATCTTGAGCTCTGCCTACCTTGCAGTGGAGTATGTCGACGCAGTGTTACCCGAGAACCCCTTCCAGCCGTCCCTGGAACACGCGTGGGGCTACATGATGGACAACTACACCAAGTTTCAGATTGCCACCTGGGGGTCGCTCATCGTCCACGAGTTCATCTATTTCTTCTTCTGTCTGCCTGGTTTCATCTTCCAGTTCCTGCCCTTCATGCAGAGATACAAGATCCAGCAGGTTCGTGTGTGTTGTTTTGTGGTTGTTGGAGGTCATTTTATTTCCTCAGTGTGAGGTCGGTCTAAATGAGCCTCGCCACTGTGCGTGCAGGACAAACCAGAGACCTGGGAGAAACAGTGGAGATGTTTCAAGATGCTGCTGTTCAACCATTTCTGCATCCAGCTGCCACTCATCTGTGGGACGTACTACTTCACGGAATACTTCAACATCCCGTACGACTGGGACTCCATGCCGCGCTGGTCAGTGTTTATATATATATATATATATATGTATTTTATATATTTTTTGAAAAATAAAGTATACTGTGTACAAAAAGAGCAAGAACAATTTAAAACATAAAAACCAGGAAAAACTAAAGAAAATCTTGGAGAATAAAAGATTTAATAAATTAATATATACCTGGCAGGATGTGAAAAACATTTTTAACCGAACTAATCGTTTGTTTGTTTTGCTGGTCAGAATATTTCAGTGAGTTTTTCCCGTCCCTCCCTCTGTCTCCAGGCCGTACGTCCTGCTTCAGTGCTTCGGTTGCGCTGTGGTTGAAGACACCTGGCACTACTTCCTCCATCGCCTGCTGCATCACCGCAGGGTCTACAAATACATCCACAAAGTCCACCATGAGTTCACTGTGAGTGGAATGCACAAGTGATAAGATGAATACACAGAAACACACCCCTTTCTGGTTTAACTCTCAACCGTACAGTTAGTTATTAAACGTGCTGCGTCTCTCCTCTGTCGTCCAGGCTCCGTTCGGCATGCAGGCCGAATACGCCCATCCAGCCGAGACCCTCATCCTGGGAGCTGGTTTCTTCATCGGCATCATGATCTTCTGTAACCACGTGTTCTTCCTCTGGGCCTGGGTGTCTTTCCGCCTGCTGGAGACCATCGACGTCCACAGGTAGGTTCCAAAAACAGCTTCCACTCACATGTGCACACGATCTGTTTGTGTCTGCTGCTGTTCCTCTGTGTAGGAAGTCTCTGATTTAGGGTGTCCAAACATTTTCACAGCTACGATCGCTGTTATTTTTCTGTAACAGTGTTTTCATATTTGAACATTTTGAATACATGTTTTCTGAGGTTAGCTCTTGTCAGTGGCTTGTGATATCAACCACTAGAGGCCCCCAGAGAACAGCAGATGTTTCTATCATGTTGCACCATCAGTGGACATTGAGCCCCTTTATCATAACAGATTCTGTTTATATAATAATATCAGATTGATATTTGAGACGTGTGTATATTTAAAACATTATTTTGGATTTATCTATTCTTAAACCACTTGTCTTTCTGTGCTTTTATATTTGATCACTGATGTATGAAATATTATTAATAACATTAATATCTTAGCTCATGTTAAATAAGCAACTGGTGCTGAATTTCATGAATATCATCAAAATTGTCATTTTAAAACAACATTTCTGATTATTTTCCACATCTCATCTAAACAAACTTTTGTCTTGTTGGAAAATGTCTAAAAACTAGTCATTTTAGCTTTTGTTTTTCATATTATTTTGAATTGAAAAGGTGACTTACCCTGTACTTCCCGTCTTTTTCTCTCAGCGGCTATGACATCCCCCTGAACCCTCTCCACCTCATCCCATTCTACGCCGGCACCCGTTTCCACGACTTCCACCACATGAACTTCGTGGGGAACTACGCCTCCACCTTCACGTGGTGGGACAAGGTGCTGAACACGGACAACCAGTACAACAAACACCTGGTGAAACAGGGACTCAAGAAGGAGGAGTAAACCGCTCACACCTCTGTTCACACACCTCGTGTGTCGGCAGGAGGGAGTGAGTGTCACAGTGAGCACACACACACATTGTGTCAGTGCACAATCAAACACACACACTAAAGCTGTACTTTAAATGAATAGTCTCTGCTGTGATTTAGATTCTGAATCAGACTGCCTGTAGTCTTCAGTCCACCCTCTGTGCCTCTCTGTGAAAACAAGTGTTGTTGTGTGCTGCTCGCTGAATAAAAACCATCAACATCCTCATTTTTGATTTGTTGCTTTGTCGTTGAGCACGACCTCGCTCTGTATACCTCTGAATGTTTCAGCACTTTAAGCGCTTCCTCTGGGAGTTGAACTGAGTCACGATGACACAGTTTTGAACTCTTTAAAGCTTCAGTTTAACAGGAACTGACTAAACGCCTGGACTGAGTCAGACGTGTTTCTTAAGAAAAAGATGTAGAAAAACATAAAAATTTAAAAAGGGGGTGATTTGTCCGTGTGGAGCTTCCAGGATAATCAAGCCTATTTTGTTTAAGACTGTAACAATAATCAAATGCTGTTTTAATTTTTACAAAAATAAATCTTGAGCATGTTTTGTTTTGGTGTTTTTGTCACATTACAATAAAGCATTTGAACTACATTGAACAGGTTGTGTTTGGTTGTGTTGAGCGGCTTTATTTGTCTGTATGTGATCAGACATGACGTCTGTTCCATCGTTTTAAGGAGATATTGTTCTTCATCGTCATTCAATCCTCTCGGTGAGTTTCTGTGGTTTGGCTGATCACACATTAAGTCTGGGCTGATCAGGATGTGGAGGATTTCACACAGTCAAAGTTCCCTGTGTCTCTGCTGCACTGTGGTCACACCCCTACAGCCCCATCCAGCAAACAGCAGCATCAAGCCAACCTGCAGCAGCCCACACACCGAACAGGAAGTGGCCTCACAAGAGCCTGTATCTCCTTAGCTGGATTTGGTCCTCAGAGCTTTAAATCGAGAAAATTGAAAGACTCTACTTATAAGAAATAAACAACCAGATAAGACACACTATATGAATTCATCATATGAAAAACACAAACCGTAGAATAGCCCCAGACGTTTGATTCTTTTCATGATGACAGAGTTTATTGCAGGTCGATTTAATTTAATGTAATTTAATGATTTAAATGTGCTTGGATGAACTAAAACACACGTCCAAAAAAACACGTTTATGTGAAAGCATAGAATGAAACAACATTTTATGTGGTTATCATATTTGACGGTTATTCTGTGTATTTTATCTGCATTTAATAAGTTTCATTATTCTATATTGGTCTTTCCAATTATATATCTTCAAAACAACTTATTGTCATTGACTTTAGAAATTTAATGTATTTATTTGTGTGAGCTCAACATCTTTTAAATCTAAACTAGAAACTTTCCTTTTTAGCTGATGTGCTTTTCACTCGTCTGGTCGACTGGCCTCAATTGTATTTTATCTTTTAATAAAACTTCTTTTAATTGTTTTTAATCATTTTTATTTTTAACCCAATCCTCCTATTATTGTATGTCTTACTATTCCATCCACATGATCCACCCGGAATGAAATATTCTCTATAAATAAAGATCTACTCGCTCGCTCAACTTTGAAAACCCTGGCCGGATGTGTGTCCTCCTTCTCTCCCACTTCCCGGTGGAGGGTGACGGGAGCTCGGGCTCAGGTGGAGCAGCGCATCACACAGGAGGAGGAGAGAGGAGAGAGGGAGCAGAAGGAGAGATATTTATAGCCTGAAGCTGCAGCACAGATAAGGCTTGGGACCGAGCCGCAGGCAGACGCACACACACACACACGCACACACTCACACTCAGGGCTTCGGAGAGAAAAGAGTCAAAATGAAACTGTTCCTGTCGGTGGTTTTCCTCGGGGTCGCGACGGTCGCCCTGGCCGGTACCGACGGTGAGATCTCCTTCGAGTACCACCGCTACGAGGAGCTGCGGAAGGCGCTGGTGTCGGTGTGGCTGCAGTGTCCCACCATCACCCGCATCTACACCATTGGGGAGAGCTTCGAGGGCCGAGAGCTGCTGGTGCTGGAGATGTCCGACAACCCCGGGACGCACGAAGCTGGTCAGTTTTTACGCACACATTAAAAAGTCCGCTCCATAATGCGGCGGTTGTGCGAGCCCCCCCCCCCCCCCCCCCCCCCCCCCCCCCCCCCCCCCCCCACACCACCACCACCACCATCCCATCCCATCCCCACTGGTTTCCTCTCCATCACCACTAGCCGTGATAACACAAACACATCACGCACCTTTGGCGCATAGCGGTGATGCTTTTTATTCTAAGGGTTATAAAAAGAGAAACCGGAGTGGGGATGCTCGGATGACCGGAGGAGGAGCGCAGGTGTGTCGTGCCGTGCGTATAAAAAAAAACCCCGCTGAGCGCATGCAGGGGGCCTGCTGCATTTCTCCAGAGCAGTACGAGATGATAGATTGTGAGAGATCAGCCACGCAAAGCCGCCATTTTGCTGTTTGATACGAATCTCTACGTGCTTATCTCGAATCTCGAAGTGCGAAAACACCCCGAAGGCGGTGGCATCGTCAGGGGACAGCTCAGTGGGTGCAGGGCTTCTTTTTTAAAATTTTAAATTAAAGATCATTTACAGGCAGAAGCAGATGCATCCGCAGTGTTGGGCTGCAACATGAGCAGAGGGATACACATGGAGGGATGGATATTAAATGAACCTCTAGGTGTTGGTCAGTTGTATGTTTATAGATAGATGCACTTCATTTAACCCAATGATTGAAATGGGGATGGGGTCCGTCCCTGTCTCCATCACACTGACAGGACTGGACTGCAGAATGGAACCAACCCCAGGGGAGAAGAAGCAGAAAATGTGAGGCCTTTTTAGTTTGAGGGACAGTGAATGCAAATGTGTGGCTAAACCACCACTTCTGTTTTTTTTTTAAGATGCAGAACCTTCTTCTTTTTTTTTTATAAATTCACACTTTGTAAGCCCAAACAACATTTGCTTTAGGAGAGAGATGTCTTTGAAATATATTCAAAATGTCAGAACAGCTGGAGGCGTAAGAAAAAAGAAGGTGATGCACATTTTTTAGAAGAGAAGCATAGGATGAAGGATGGGACCTTCACCTCTTCTCCTTTTGTGTTTTATGGTTTTCTTTTGAATCTTTCCTCTCAGCCGTGTCTGCTTCTCACTATCTGATATTCAATACCTCTCCCTAACGTGGTAACAGCAGACTGTGATAAAACACCACGGACAGGGATGAGAATAAGTCCAGAACTTCACCGTCCAATCTCTCACAAAGTCTTATATATGTTGTGTATTAATATATTAAAATGTCAACAAACCAGAACCAGCTCTCCAGGTTTTGAGCCCCATCATCATAACGCCTCAATCCATCTGAAAACCAATAAAAGAATCCGAGCACGATCCAGACTCCTGATAGTGAGAGGAACAGTAAATGGATTGACCTGCAGGACATGTAACCTTTCAGATGAAGGAGCGTCCAGGAGCGGGTCATTGATTCGTGTCCAATTCGCTGCAGGAAGTGATTCATTTCATCACAGTAAATCCCGAGGCCTCAAAACAAGGAGGAAACTTACGCCTGTAATTAGTGTAGTTTACAATGTAGTTTGTGGGATCACAACTCTAAATCTCGTTAAGGTGTATTTTCTTCTCTGGGTGCGTTTATGTGGTCTCGGCTGTGCGCCACAGGTTTTGAATGTTTTGCAGCTCAAATGGTCACAGGCCCTAATGACCGTGCGTACGTACTAAATAAGCCTGTAATAGTGTGGTGGGCGCGCGCAGGCATGAGTCACGGTAGAGTCATGTGAAGCGGCCTTATTACTACCAGATGAGTTTCCAGGCCGCTGCTTCACCAACAGGGGTAGCACCCCTCCTCCCTCCCCGCGTCTCCCTTCATCTCTGCTGAGCAAAACATCCCCGGCGAGGAGGAGGAGGAGGGGGAGGAGGGGGATGAAACCGAGAAGGCAACAGAGAGAGGAGATCTGGAGAATGACACGGCGAAGGCGAGGGAAGCTATGAAGAGGGGATGCTTCTAAGTGCAAGGAGTAGAAATGATGGACGAGCGTGTGTTAGACAGGAGGAATCAAATCTGCCCGAGACACCTCGAAGCCTCCCTTTGAGGTGCCCGTCCTAATATTTGATCTGACCTGTGTTGAAACTCTAAGGTGGAGCCAAAATAGCGGTTGCCGGGGCAACAGATCGGCTTAGTGCACTGAGCTGACTGGCCGCTCGTGGTTGGCTGGTCGGCCGGCTGGCTCCGGAGGACCATGGTCTTGAGCTCGTGCATCTGTCAGTAAGCAGCCATCTGTCGTACACTGCGGCACAGGACACGCCTATAGCCAAGAGTGTAAACACACTGGTCACATATTAATTCACGGTGCAGGACGACTGCTGCAAAGTAACCAAGGGCATCTCCTCAAATAATGCAGGAGGGAACAATGCAGCTGGCAAACTTTCATAGTAAAAAAGCTTGTTGGTTGTAGCAGAAATAAGCAAGAGACAAAGTTGGTGAATTGTATGTGAGGAAAATGGAAGATTCAGATCCAAACAGGGCTATAAGGAGAGTAGATATCGGACTTTGCACAAATGTTAGCAGAATGTAAAGAACAAGAGAAATACCCAAATACCATTACTTAAATTAGCCCAAATGAGCTGCTTTACTTGTGTGTGTGGTTTGTTGACACGTGAAGCCGTACACAGCGATGTTTAAATGAGTTAAAGTCATCATATATGTTAATATTTTATTTTGACGCAACTTCCAGTGGAGACTTTGCAGCCATTTTGCCACAGATTTATCCCAAGTGGACAACAAGAACGAGGCAGACATGACAGACATGACCTGTTTTTATGACCTGGCTTCTTATTACTCGGCGCCTTATAGACCTCATCTAGTTCTATCACTAATGATGAGTAGCAGATGTCAATAACTTCTGGGGGTCCCCTGGGAAACGTTTGGGTCCCCTGGAAACATTTCCATTGTCGTTTTGTCACTATTTGATGCACGTTTCTGTATTTGCTTGTGTTGTGACTTTTTGCAGCACGTGTCATCAAATTGAAGTTGTTTTCTTCATTTGCACGTGTTTGTTCCATTTACATGTGTTCTTAATTTGCAGTGCGCTGGGCTCTCTCTCGGCCACCGTACAAAACACATATTCAGCTAATTAAAACCAAACAGCAGTATGTAATTAAACTTAGGACCTATCTCCCCTTTCCAAATTAGATTGAAATGCTTCATACACATTATTATTACACATTATTCAATAATGTTATATATATGAGCTCTGGCTAAACTATTGTGACTCTCGTGTCTGGAACTATTTACAGGACTCCTAATAGGAGGAGAAACCCTACCTCTAGTAACGGGTTTGACTTTGTCTGAAGGTTTAAAAAAAAAAATCATGTCGGTATATGAGGCACTGCTCCATCCAATATGGTGCAGACTATGTCAGGTGGTCATAAGACTCCACACTGAACTGTTTTATCAGACGACAGAGGAACTATGTAATCCCCAGTGAGCACGCACACAGATGCCCGGTTAAAGTGAGTAGCAGCCACCGGTCATGACATTTTAAAAGACATATGGTCCATCGAATATAAAGTGGCTTTAAAATGAAACATGTTCCTAATAGAAGGTAGAAAATAGAGGAGAATAGATTGTGAACCCAGTGGAGGGATAGTTTCTCCTGTGAGAATTCCATTCTGCAGGAGGAAGCAGGAGCTGAAAGACGAGGAGAAACAAAAAAGAAAGGAATGATGATTGAAAAAACAGGGAAATCTTTGGTAGCGTGAGGGTGATGAGAGAGAAGTGGGGGAAAGAATGTAGAGGGAATGAGGGAGAGTCAGAGAGACGGAAACAGGATGAGAGAAAGGCAGAGGCATCAGCCAGAAGTCATTTATTATACATCACAGACCGCATGCATCCTCCGTCACCTTCTGCATCTCAACACGTCGGGAGACGTCTCTTCATGTCCTGTGGTGTGTTGACAGCAGAAGTCCCACCTACGCTCGTAGCCTCTAGCGTACAATGGCTTCTGTTTTGTGCACATTTCCATTAGTTTTTCTGAAAAAGCTGAAACATGTTCATCTGATTTTCTGTCTTTTCCTTTGTCATCAGCTTCTGTAACTTCTGTAAATCTACCCGCAACTACAACTACAACACCAAGAAAAACACACTTGTGTTGTTTTTTTATTGGGTAAAACTTAGAATTGTACTGTCTTGTGCGCCAGGTCATCGAATGGACTTCTCAGTTAATATTAGAGCTGGAAATATCAATCTATTAATTCATTAGTCAAGTGACAGATCGCTCACAAGAGATAATGGACACAAGGAAACATTTAATCACATCACCGTGGCCATTTTCCACCGTGTGACGGTGCGATAAATGATTTGGGCAAATTATTTTGAGAAAAAGAACACGAAACACACAAATATCTGATGTGAAATAATGTAAATTGTTTGTATTCATGTAGGACTGCAGCATTCATAGTAAAGAGCTGATTGAGAAAATACATTTTAGAGCCTTTAAAGTAAACATTATCATAATAGTGGGTGCAGTTCAGCAGCCAATTTTAACTATTTATTCCTTTATACATTATTAGATTAATGTATGATGTTGATAATTTGCCTTTAAGATGATGTAAAGCATTTTGAACTACTGTTATGTGGTATGAATATAAAATGATTTCTGTGGCATAAAATCACAGGAACTACTCATCAGACCCACTCATTAGAAGGAATCATAAAAATATCAGTCAATGGTCATGGCAATGAAAGATAATTCCACATATACTCTATTAAAGGTTAGATTAAATTATTAAATTACATTTGGACTCCATATAATACACGTGTCAGCAGTTGTATGATCCCGAACATCACCTGTCGGTGTCATTAGCATTTTGAAATGTTTTATTTGTCCCGTTTTGTTGCCGTGTCTGTGTAATGTCAGACGACGAAGCTGGGAGTCCTTTAGAGCTTAACACACTAGTTATACACAGAGTGAGAGTGTGTTTACTCAGCTTCCCGGAGGATTCGTCTCCCTGAGCACCTGCTCCTGTCAGGGTTGCCACGGCGACAGAGAGCCCTATAATGTGGTGCTTCCCTGATGACGTCGCAGCTGCAGTCATTATTGCGCGGTCGCCCCGGAGACCGCATTGATTGCCCGTCACACGGGTTTGATAATTCCTGACAAAGTGGAGGACGATGCAGTGAGTTTAGCCGACGTCAGACGTGTTTTATTGACCTGTGGAGGGAAGACATCAGCTGGAGTTAAAAAGGGAGGAGCTACATCAGCCTGTCACACACACGATCTCACACACACAATCTCACACATTCAGACGATCTAACACAAACAGATGATCTCACACACATTCAGACGATCTAACACAAACAGACGATCTCACACACATTCAGACGATCTAACACAAACAGACGATCTCACACACACAATCTCACACATTCAGACGATCTAACACAAACAGACGATCTCACACACACAATCTCACACATTCAGACGATCTAACACAAACAGACAATCTCACACATTCAGACGATCTAACACAAACAGACAATCTCACACACACAGACGATCTCCACTGCTCAGAGATATTAAAGATACAAAAGGTGTCTACATACAGTCTGTTTCCACCGTAGATGGTTTATAAAGATGGACGACATGACGGCTCCTCTGAAGTGAAGCCAAACTGTCTCAATCGCCCCCCAGTGGCTGGCTGCAGTATAGGTCATAAACCCTACCTCCTCCATGTTAGTGAAGGTGCACATCAAATACAAGTGTCAATGTTTCCGTAATTTGGTTTTAATTAATTATTTGTTGCTTTAAAACCGGTTGAAATGTCATGATTGACAGCTGAGACTGACGATTGTTTCAGCTCTGCATTGACACATCACAGTCGCCTTTTTGTGAAGATTAGTCCTCTGCTCTATAATGTGTGTGTGTGTGTGTAAAAAGAATTGCTACATAAACCTGAATTAGCAAAAATTATAAAAGTGTTGACTATGATTGAGAATTATCATCAGTCCACTTCTCGTCTTCTCTTTTTATGCACGTTACCCCAAAACCCACCCAAACACATCGTCAATACCTACATGCATTGGCCCATACACTTACTATAATCGTTCCTATGTCTGTCAACTGTTCTACATGTATGAAACATGTACAGCTGTGTTTCCTGTCCCGCAAGAACATGAGCCTCAACAGCACAGAAACATGTTTCTTCAGGGAGCATGAGAAGTCTTTAGATGCTGAGCATCTGTGTAACAGCTTGAATCATTGTTACTCATTTTGGCCTAGTCCAGCTTCAAAGTGTGTGTGTGTGTGTGTGTGTGTGTGTGTGTGTGTGTGTGTGTTTGACAGTTCTGTCAGGCCTCTGAAGCCTGTAAAATCCATTCGCTAATGTCAAGACGGAAAGAGTTAATTGTAGTCTTGAAATCATTAGAGGAACCAGATTTGAGTGTTTAAAAATAACCTGACTGCCAGATGTGGGCTGTCAGTGTGTGTGTGTGTGTATACGTGTTACTCACTCATGAAACCACTGGACTTTTTACGGATACATCAAAAACTACAAAATCTGCAGAAATTTATTAAAAAAAGATGCAAATGCAAAATATTGGCACATGCACACTTGTATTATCACTCTATGGGACATTAACATAACAAACTGGTTTTGATCAAGTTTAAAAATGTAAAAAGGAGAAAAAAGGCCTTTTAAAATAGTTCAATCAAAGTAGAGTTCAAAACACTCTCTTGATCTACATTTCATAACTCAACACTGTTCTGAACAAAAGAGCTTTTGTCCCCCTCCATGTCGAGAGACGATCTTAGTTGTCGTGCAGCCACTAAGCCACTAATCTCCGGTTTGTAGTTATTCAAAAGAACAGGCTCTTTGTAGAGACTTTATACGGCTCCATATTATCACTTGTCTTCATCGTGTGCTGTTTTTCGAGGGAACAGAGGAGAAGCGAGGCTAATTAGTATATGACACAGATGGTGGGAGCCTCTGTCATTAAAACACAGCTCAGTGAAACATTCTGATATAAATAGATCTGAGATATACAATACTAATTTACAGGATGAAGGAAATGGAGAGTAATTATTTCCCTTCACTGACATGGGCAACAAAGGTTTGTCCACAAAACAGTGAGAGTACTTTCGTATTAAATTGTCCATTGAAGGTCCAACAGTCCCTTCAACTGATCAACTAACTCTGACTCTTAGATATCAGTCCTCTAAATATACCAGATTCTTTCAAGATCCATGAATCATTCCCTGAAAGTGTTGACTTTGAACACCTTATCTCACAATGTTAAAGAAAGGGAATAAAGTTCCAAACTTGCACCAAATATTTTATGGATTTTTCCCGAACCCACATCCTTTCACCAATCAGTAGACAAGCCAGCAAACAGACAGGGGCGGAAACCACCTCCTTGGGTGGGTGTACATTAGTGATGGGCAACACCACAACCATTAGTAACAGGGCCAGACTCACCAAAAATCAACATTTGCTATTATAAAAAGTGGCTCATGTACTGAAAGACATGATTAAGTAATAGATGAACATTATACATTTCCATGTTCTACTCGCTGTTAATCTCTTAATCACACGCGTGTGAGTTTTTATTGGTAAATTATAAACAGTCTTCTCTGAACTTCATTTACATGTGAAAGTAGGGGTGGGGGGGATATAATCATTACATTACATTACATAATCAAAACATACATTTCGTTTCAGTCGATGTCGATAATTATGATAAATGTCACATTATTTAAGGTTTAAAGAATGATTTGATTTCTGCTGCTGAGTTAAGTTTGTGGTTTTAATTCCTTATGAGCAGAGAATTAATATATTTTACTCTATGTATAAGCATTATATCAATATATATATTGGACCTTATGTTATATCTATTGATGAAAATGATATTGTAACAATTATTGATAATGTTTTATTACCCAGCCCTTTGTGAAAGCATGGTTTCTGTTGGCTGTTTGTTTTTGTGACTGATAAACTACTCTACAAGCCAAACACTGGATTTATAGGCTGCCACAGTCCCTGAGGATCCCTAATGTCGTCGCAGAATGTCCTGGAGTTAAACTCTCAGTGGTGAAGTCGACTCTGATCTTGGACCTGTCACTCCAACACGAGTCAGGGACAACAGTCTGTGACAGTGTCTCCCAATAATCCACCGTCTCGCACTCATTATTGTCCAAATGGAGTCCTGGGCCGCAGCGTTTAATTCCGTTTAATCCCTCATGTGATGACTCAGTGTGTTTGTCGCTGCCGAGGTGTGAAGCTCCAGTGTTATACTAATGTGTGTGTGTGTGTGTGTGTGTGTGTGTGTGTGTGTGTCTGAACGTCCATAACAAATCAGATAGCGTTACCAGTGACGTTCTCTTTGTCCAAAGGAGATGTTTCCATGACTACTGATGAAAACCACCTTTTGTTCAAATTACGGCGCCTTGTGTGACGCGGTAACACAGCAAGTGTCTCTTTGTTCTCTGCAGGCGAGCCCGAGTTCAAGTACATCGCCAACATGCATGGCAACGAGGCGGTGGGCCGAGAGCTGCTCATCTACCTGGCTCAGTACCTGTGCAACCAGTACCAGCAGGGCAACGAGACCATCATCGACCTCGTCCACACCACCCGAATCCACCTCATGCCCTCCATGAACCCCGACGGCTTCGAGAAGGCCGCGTCACAGGTGATGACACAGCACGACACGGTGAATACAGACCAACAGGATCCAATTTAGGTTATAAGACTACAAACAATGACCAAAACAGCGAGTAATTGCAGCTCCTGGCTTTAAATTACAAATACGCTGCGTTTAAGAATAGTAAATATTCAAATCTGACCGTCCTCTGCTGTTTCCTGCTCAGCCCGGAGAGATCAAGGACTGGTTCGTGGGCCGCAGCAACGCCCAGGGCGTGGATCTGAACCGGAACTTCCCCGATCTGGACCGCATCATTTACGTCAACGAGAGGGAGGGCGGAGCCAACAACCACCTCCTGCAGAACATGAAGAAGGCTGTGGACGAAAACACCAAGGTACATAAAACAGATGAATAATAATAATAATAATAACAATAATTTAAGTGATTTTCATGTGAAAAAAGTTCAACATTTTATTCAGAAACCCCTTTCTAAAAATAATATTATATGAAGTGAATACATACAGTTTTTCTATAAAATTCTATAAAAGCTCACATATACAGAATTGATGAGAAAACAATCACTATTTACAATTAAATAACAATAAACTTAAATTTAATAGATTAAATTGACCAAAAACACCATAATGTAGTATAATAATAATAACAATAATAATAACACTATTAATAGTTTCATTAATAATAATGGAGACGAGCCTCAGACATATCCCAGATAACAACTGTTTAAGTGACTTAAGCAAAAGGCTGATATTTATTCTTTTTGTCTGTAAATCCCATTACTCAGTTATTGTAGCTCTGATATAAATCTGGATTAGTGAAGGAACATGTCAATCATTACATATGTGGAGCTCATTAATGTGTAGTTCCTGGTAACTATGGATACAAAATATAGAAAATCACCCTTTATAAGCATTTTTCCGCTTTGTGTAAGTTGTAATTTTAGAAGCAGGAAAACCTTTGACTTTCATACATGTGTTTCTTTTTTACATATTCATAATGCATGTGTTGTGTTTGCAGCTGGCCCCAGAGTCCAAGGCAGTGATCCACTGGATCATGGATATTCCTTTTGTCCTGTCGGCTAACCTGCACGGAGGAGACGTGGTGGCCAACTACCCATATGATGAGACCCGCACTGGTACATGGACACACCTTCACACACACACCTTGTTTCTGTGTTTGGTTTGTTCAGTCGTGTAGAAACTGTTCCTTTCCGCTTTATGAGAATGTTTCCACCGTTTTAATGAGAGAAAAACATGACCTATAACTGAAACAACAAGCGGTTTATCCGCTTTTCTTCAGAATGTCGTAACTCTAATTCAAATCAGATGGATTTTTCCCCCCTGCCGCTGCTTCCTGTGCATCATTACTCAAAGTAAATAAAACATGTGTTTGCGTAAGCACTGGTTTAATGTGCAGCAGCTGCAGGTGTTCAGTTATCGCAGCCACTGTCTGAACATGCTTTGTTCCCTTCCTCCTCGTTCGTCCTGTAAGGATCCACTCACGAGTACAGCGCCAGTCCAGATGATGTGATGTTCAAGTCTCTAGCCAAAGCCTACTCCATATACAACCCGGTGATGTCCGACCAGCACCGAGCCCCGTGCCGCAAGACCGACGACGACACCAGCTTCAAAGATGGCATCACCAATGGAGGGGCCTGGTACAGTGTGCCAGGAGGTAAGGAACAAAAATCATTCCTAATCAAACCCGTTTAAAACTCTACCCTGCTTTCCTGACTTTTATGTAGTGTTTTATAATTTTATGGTTTGGTATGGTATGGTTTACTTCTCTTAATTATTTCTCTTATTCTATTTATCTTGTTAATTCACTGTCAATTATATATCTCTTACTACCTTATTTTATAGTTGTCTTCTCAATTATTGATTGCTTTGGTTTCCATTCGTCTCTAAATGTAAATGTTTTTTTCACCTGTAAAGCACTATATGAGTTAAACCGATGCTATATAAATACACAATAAAATAAAAAGAAGTAAAAACTAGAATGGTCCTCAGTAGAGGCTGCACCAAATTCCACACACTCAGATATCAGTCTCCTCCTCAATGTGCCTGATTTTCTTCATCATGGTCGATGAATGAATTTGGTAAAAATGTGGAAAAACCCCCTATTTTGCAATGTTAAAGGAAAATAAATTCTCTACTGTCATCCCTACAACGCCAGCGTTCCTGTCACTTCCACTCATTAAATTAATTTCTCCTCCTCCATCTTGTGCCCCCCCGTCACAGGAATGCAGGATTTCAACTACCTCAGCAGCAACTGCTTCGAGATCACTCTGGAGCTCAGCTGTGACAAGTTCCCCAACGAGGACTCGCTGAAGCTCTACTGGGAGCAGAACCGCAACTCGCTCGTCAACTACATCGAGCAGGTAGGTGGCAAACCGGCTCTATAAATAGACTCCAATGTTGTTATCCGTTTTTCTAAAGGTGTATTTGATGCAGCTGACCCAGAAAAAACAAAAAAAACTAAGTGCTCCATCTTCAGTGAAGAAAATGCTAATGCTCAACAGAAATGGGAAAAAGCAAGTAGTGAAATAACCTGCTTTAAAAGAACCAGGATACATTTTCTGGGGCGGCACAGTCATTGTGAAGGTTTGGTGAAGATAAGTGAACTCACACAACTTAGTCGAGGTTGAGGCAAGATCTCCTTGACATTACATAAAATAAAATAAGAGTGGTCAGCTCTGGGGCTGAATCGTAGCAAGAATTTGCATAGTAATTTGTCCTTTTCATTTACATTTTTTGCACAATGACACAATAAAGAGTAAATTCATTGTTCAAAAATGATCTCCACTCTCTCAAGCACCTTTGATGTAGAGGAAGTAAACAGCATTGAATTAAAAACTTGCCACAGTAATATTCCTGTTTATACTATTCCCAGCCCTTGCTGCCTCTCACACTCAGTCATTTACCGGTTCACGTAAGTCTGTGAGGGTTCAGGGTTTGAGTCCTGAGGGGGGAACACTGGGATTCAGCCAAACTAACAGGGAGGAAACACAAAGACGGGACGAGACGAAACACAGAGCCCAAAACAGGAAGCAGTTAAAAAACCCAGTAACAATCCACAATGTGAACGGCACAAGAGGTTTGACAAAAAAACAGTGAATGGAGTAGGTCAAAGGATCCAAACCGGTTTCATCGTCCAAGAGAACTGATCCATTTGAAAACCACAGACAGAAATTCATTTCCTAGTCAAATTTTCTTTTTGTGCGCCTGTGTGTGTGTGTGTGTGTGTGTAACGTGTGTCTTTGTGTGTAGGTTCATCGTGGTGTCAAGGGCTTCGTGCGTGACCTCCAGGGTAACCCCATCTCCAATGCCACCATCTCTGTGGAGGGTATCGACCACGACCTCACGACAGGTATCAACATTGAGTGCAAATTATGATCTAACACACACACACACACACAAATTGTAAGGACAAGAGGCCTGGAGTGTAAGGTCTTGCAATACTGCCACCTTCTGGATGTACTGCACTATTTCTCCTTTTCTATGGTCACTTCTACCTGCGTCAGAGTGATGGAAATACATGGTCAGTGCTGTGAATGTGATTATTTATTTAGCTGAGCATCCGTTTCCTGCTCCGGCTGTTATATTAAGTATATGTACTAATAAGAGGATCTGTATTTTGTAGCCAAAGATGGAGATTATTGGCGTCTGCTGGCTCCAGGAAACTTCAAAGTGGCCGCCTCCGCTCCAGGATACCTGACTGTCATCAAGAAGGTGGCTGTTCCCTACAGCCCTGCAACCAGGGTAAGACTCACTGTCTCTGAGCGATGCTTTCATTTCCACTATAGTTCCCATGGCAACAGTGACTAATCAAATCAATATTTTTGGATTTAGTTATTTATGTATTTCTACATTTATCCATCCATTTATTTATTTCTACATTTCTACATGTATTTATTTCAGTATTTCTCTGTGTCTGGATACAGCACACTGAAACAACAGTATAACGTTTTGACTGCTTGTGTGTCAGGTGGACTTTGAGCTGGAGTCTCTGATGGAGAGGAAGGAGGAGGAGCGGGAGGAGCTGATGGACTGGTGGAAGATGATGTCAGAGACACTGAACTTCTGAAGCGCTCGTCTGCTTCGCGATTGGACCGTTCACACGTCGATGTAATATATTCAACATTCTGTGTGCCCGTCCACTTTGAGAAGAGAGAAAAAAAAAAAAAGGAAAAGAAAGAATATATTGTCTCTTATTTGTTTTGTTTCTCTTTCAATCATCTTTTTAATTGATTATGTTGTTTATTAATGTATTAACGGATTGCCTCACACTCCTGTAGATTGTTCAGATATCCACACACACACACACAGGAGGAGAATTTGCAGGCAGTGTGACAGCAATGGGATTGGTGTGGATTTCTGTGGTGTTTCGTTCATTATTGTACACGTGATTGAAAACCATAGCACCCATCTATATAACCAACGAGCGGCTGAGTAATAATGTGTGTAAAAGAGCCGTTTACATCTTTACCACGTGGCTCTGTTCATGAGAAATAATCACATTTCCTGTTTTAAATGTCTCTGTTTCTCCAGGCTTTAGTGAAAAAAAAACACACACAGACACACACTTCCACGGTAACACACACACACACACACACACGCTGACAAATACTCTTTCTGTGTAACATATCAAAAAAGTACAGCTATGGTTTTGAGATAATCAGGGACATTAAAAACACTGTAAAACCACTGTAAACATTATACTATAAACTACACAGGCAAGCTCATCCCCCTGTATGTTATTGATGTTGACATTTTTTTTAATTGACTACAGCACAGCATTGATTTTAGCACAAGGTGAATGGTTATAATTACATCTATATACTGTATTATGAAGTAGGCAAGTAGCAAGAACTGTCTGGTTTTTGTACCAAATCAATCAATCAATGAAAAATGAGGCCATGAAACGAATGAATCGGTCCACCTCAGTTTCCCTTTGAATGTGCACCACACAGGGAATAATAAGGAAGTGTGGCAGAAGGTGTTTTACAAGGATAAATTGACACTATAATCTTCTGAGTGGACACAGTGTGGACACAGTTCACCCGGTCTGAGACCATGGCAAGAATTTATTGAATGTAAAGCTACAGTAACTGATACAGAACTGTAAAGAATGAACGGATCAATAAAACGCCCCCTCTTTGTGTTGTCAGACTGTGTCGTCGCCTTTTCTCACAGGAGCTACATCCCCAACAGACACAAGGAAGATGCTTTCAGATGTCAGATAGAATTAATCAATTATCTGCACATGGAATAAACCACAATGAAATCCGTATTTCATGTTTGTTTCTTTGCCTTTATTATAGCAAACATTTACATTCACAAACTTACATTGATGAGCTATATAAACACACTTTTTTGCATATACACAACAGGTAACATACAACTTCAGGCTGGGAAGTTAGTTCTTAATGTCATTTCCCAAGTTCAAAATGTGTATAATATAATATATTAGAACATTTAACATATTGCATTTTCTTTTATCAGCTTCGTAGTTTAACTGAAATAATACTGAAATAACTGATGTGTGGCCTCTGGGCTGCGGCCTCTCCTGGTCTTTTTCTGAGCTTCTCTTTGTCTCCTGAGTCGACCGAGAGCTGAGGAAAAAGTGAAAAACATTTAAGATGATTGAGGAATGTGACTGGTTGAGTACAAACAATCTTCCTCAAACAATAACCTATAGGGCTGGGTATAGTTCAAAATATTAGTGCCAATGTCATTCAGTCAGATTAACTCAGTTCTGAAGCTAAATAATAAATAATAAACAATTATTTTCATTATTAATAAATCTGACAATTATTCTCTTGATGAGTTGATTCATTGGGTCTCTAACATGTCATAAAACAATTCAATATTTTTCAATAAATTACCACAGCCCCAGGTGACATCTTTACTTTGATGGTTCAACTCTTAATATTACATCAGACAAAGACAGGCAGCAAATCCTCACACTTAAGAAGAAGGTGGAACTAAGGTGGACTTTTGTGAACAAAGCTATTGTATTTCATAGTAACACTACTCATTTAAACTTTCATTCCATTATCCTGCAGGAAATTTGGTTTGTGATAGAGGGTTCAACTCAAGATCTCAAGAATTCCCCAAAAGACCACAAACAAAATGTATCTAAAACATCAGGGCAGAAAACAATGTTACATAAAAAAAATGAGAAATCAAATGGTCAACAAATAACCTCACCTGGTGGAGCTGCTGTGACTCGTCTTTTCGACTGATCCTGGGTTTGCTCTTCACAACAGACCCTTTCGCCATCTTTCCCTGCTGGAGCAACAAGAGGGAGCAATGATGGAAAGTAAGGGTCTGGGGGTAGTCGAGTTGAAATTACCTTCTGGATTTGCTTTCATGGTCTTAACCGGTTTAGCGACAGAGGAGGAGGAGGACGAGGAGTCTGTCATTTTGATGACCACTGCTTCTGGGGTCTTTTTCTTTACCTTGTCGTTCTTTGCCTTCACAGCCTCTGTCTTCACTTTAGGTTTTACTTTCTGAGTCTTCTCTTTCCTGGTCTTATCAGACTGGGTCTTGGATACGGTCTTGTTTGAGGGCTTAGCAGGTGCAGAAGGACTTTTAGAAGTAGGAGCTTTAGCGACTCCAGAGCCAGATGCAGGTTTTGAGGAGCTGGGAGGTGTTTTATTGATTGAGGGGATTTCATCCATCGGTTCATCTCTGACAGGAGTAGCATCACCTCGGTCTGCTGAATGGTGTGATGGCTCAGATTCCTTAAGGACTTTTGTGCTGGACTTAGTCCGTGATGATGAAGAGGATGGAGGATGGTGAGGGGGAGCTCCTCTCTCTTCTCTACCTCTTCTTCCTCTCCCCTGAGGGAAGTAATCTCTGGGTAATGGAGACATTCTGTCCCTCTCCCTGTCTCTGCTTTCACGACCTCTGTGCTGTAGTGAGGGTTGTTGGTTGTCGTAGTCTTTGTAGTCTTTGTTGTACCAGTCTGTGTACTCCTTTTCTGATTGTCGATACCTTTCTCTCTCCCAGCGATCATGGCCTCCAGGACTTGGTCCCTTGAGTTCATACGGTGGCAGCTCCCGAGGAGGTGGCTTCCGTCCACCAAGGCTGCGATTCCGGAAGCCACCAGGGGAGCGAGACCGGGACCTGAAGGGTCTCTGTCCTTCTGCTCCCTCCCAGGGTCCGGCTCGGAATGGAGGAGGAGACGGCAAGAGTGAGCGGGACCTTGACCGTGAACGTCTGTAACTACGTCCATTGTGCCTGGAATAAGGGGAGCGTGGAAAAGACCGCCCATGGGAGCGTGAACGGGAGCGGGATCGACTTGGGGAATAAGAGTTAGTCCTGGATCTAGATCTTGATCTAGAGCGAGTGCACGGAGAGCGGCTGAATGGAGAACGACTGAATGACCGGGACCTGGGAACGAATGGAGAAGAAAATCAGGAAACCAAGAGAGAAAGAAATCTGCTTATGTAATTAACAGGCTTGAAGGATTATGCTTATGAACTCAAACCAATTTGGAAATGTAATTAAGTTACCTGGATGGTCTTCTTCTCTTTGGTGGATTTCTGTACTTCATATGCTCTTTGTGGAAGTCTTTAGTACATTCATCCAGTTTGGATGTAGTTCTGTGAATACAAAGACAAGAACAGTCAAACTTTCAAAATTCCTTAATCATACTGAAAGCATCATAATCCTGCTAAGTTATGTAAATGTGTATCAATCCCAAAATTATTTGCTAGTGTAGATGTAGGACGACTCAAAACAAAAAGAAACTACTCACTTGTCCTGTCGGTGCCTTTGTCTGTAGAATTCTTCCTTAGAGAGGGGGGGCTGAGAGAGGCGGGGTCCAAGGTGGGGTAGAGGGGGCTGGACACCAGGGGGGATCCAGGGAGGGTTGAGCCCCGGTGGTCCAGGGGCATAAATTGGCTGGGGCGGGTAACCGATTGGAGGAGGAGGTAGAAGGCCAGATGTGTAAGGAGGAGGGTAGAGATGTGGTGGGGGCGGGTACAGGTATGGAGACGGGTACACCGGAGGAGCAGGTCCAGGAGGTGGAGCTGTTTGGAGGTGGGCCTGGGGGTGGTCTCCTCTACCTCTGAAGGACCTGGTTCAAAGGGAGAGAAACATTCATCGAGAGGCCGACATATTAGAATAAAATCATTTAATAGTTCCATAGACGGGGTCTCACCTCTCCCAGTGTCTGCCTCCCCCTCGGTGAGAGTGATGGGGCCGTGACTGGTGACCTAATGGAGCAGAGACACAGTTTAGTTAGCTGCTGAATGTCTTTCCTTCAAGCTCACGAGCCTCCTGAAATGATCTAAATTCAACCTCTTACCTGATGGATGTGGCGGCCTTGTCGGTGGCGGTAGGCCAAGAACAGATAAATGGTAGCCCTGCAGAAGAAATCAGTGAAAACAATGTAGTTACCTCTCAGAGTTAGGGTTAGGGTTAGGGTAAGGAACTATTCCAGTTCTCATGGATGTACAGGTGCCTGGTAAGGATGCACTTAAGTAGGTTAATAACTCCAATAATAGAGCATGACACTGAATGCCCACTTTTAGAATGCAGCAGCTATCATAAGGACTTGTTCCTTCTACAGGAGCTTATATCATCGTTTCACAAACTTATAGTGAGTCTACCTTGGATGGTAAAAATATTATGGCTGATGATCAAAATCGCTTTTCAGAAAATGAATGGGATTTCTACTTCTGAAAACTATCTATTGAGCTCTATAATAACCATGACAGATGCATTATTATCAGATCATCTGAGAGGACTCACATGTGGTCCAATTTCTGGGATACCTTCTGGGATTTGTCTCACAGTAGGTTCTGGATCCATTTCACTGAAACATAAACAAGCAGACACATTGAGATTAGTTGCAATGTCCCTTTACTTCAGACATCACATGTTGAGTGGGTGATTCCATGTAATTGTACAAGCTATATGGGACTAAACTTACCCAGGTGGGGGTGGTTCGCCCTGGCCGGTAGAGTGCATAGGAAAATGTTGGTTAGCGACAGGTGCAGGAGCTGGTGAAACATCTTGACCTTTGACAGCAGCAGCATGAGGAGGAATAGGAGCAGCAGCTGTAGCAGTCGCAGCAGTAGTAGCAGTCGCAGCAGTAGAAACAGGAGCAGGAACAGGAAGAGAGGGTGCAGGGGGCTGAACTTGTGTTTGAGGTGCAGCCGGTGGTACGATTGCAGGGGGTGGGTGAGTGACATTGGCCAGCAGTGGGTCCTGCTGTCTTGAGTGCAGAGGCCTGGACATCTGGAGGCGAGGCGGAGGCAGTGCTGCCTGTTTGACCTGCTTGCGTACGACAGGCAGTGCTGCTTGTCGGACCTGCTTGCGTACAAGTTTGGTGTATCCTGTTTCATTCTTGAAGTTATTCACAGCCTGCATGAAGAAAAACATTTTAGATTTGCATAAAACTTCTGATCAAACAAATATGACGTACATCAAAAAGCGTGTGTCTGAAATGGGTTACCTTTCGAATACCATGGTTGGCGATGAGATTATCAGGTGAAACATCTGATTGTTTGCATGTGAAGCAGATGTGCTCCTCTGAGTCCAGTAAGGCCGTCCGGATACCTGAAAACAAACAGTCATTAGTTCAAAGCTATAATCCATTTGACTAACAAATTAACGCACTGAAACAATGAAACATAGCCCAGGAAGGATTTTTATTACTAATCCATGTTATGAGAAAGAACTTACAATCATCGCAGTAACTGTTTCCGCAGCAGGGTATAACAACTGCGTCCGTCATCAGGTCGTTGCAGATTGGACACAGGAGTTCGTCAGGGATTGGGTCTGCATCGTCCTTAGATGATGACTGGTCATGTGGAACAAAGGGGGGGCGCTCCTTCTTTCCTTGTGCGTACGCTTCCCTGTATGAACACATTCGTATTTATACATTTAAGGCCTTTGTCATAACAAGTAAAAAACCACAGAATACATCAAATGAAAAGATAAATATGACAATAGTTCATTCTAGTATATTCTAGTAGTTTTCTTGGAGGAGGAGGAGGTAAATAGTGTGTATTTGGGGACATCCTTTACATACGCATCTATTGCATATTCTCCAGTGCTGGTTAACATGGCTCCTTTGGTGCCAGGCTCTGCTTTCACCATGAAACTCTGAAGAATCCCCTTACTAATCCTGACTGGCTTAGGACCCTAGTAAATCGTATTCTTTTAACTGTCCACATCTGGTGAATATTCATGATATAAAAATAATACAACTTTGGGCAAATACAAGAGCAAAATGTTTGTGTACTAACTGTATCGGGTCATATTCATGGTTTGACTGCGACATCATGGCTTTGATCTTGTCTTCCTCTGATGCATTTGCGTCGACCAGGTTTGCCGTCTAAAAACACATGATAGACACAACAAAAGACAAAAGTAGGACGTCAATAGCACAAAATAAAAAACTGGGACAAATCGATTCAACTTAAGAAACATTTTCTTGCAGTTCAGCCGGCATGTGCAGAGACGTTACCTTGGCGAGTTGGGCGAGTGACATAGAAGGAGAAGAATCCGTCTGCAGGAGAATCAGAGTACAGATAATAAAGGTGTTAACAGAACATCTAAGCGATACACAGCGGAAGATAAGAGCCCAGATAGTTCCCCACCACATCTGTGTCCAGTCCCTCACGCCATTTAAGTCTTCGCACCAAAATCAAGGTGTTTGTCGAGTAGTCAAAGTCCAGGAGATATATAAGTATATTAGAGTGAGCATTTAAACCACTGACTGTCCACAAACCTTGACATGGATTACTGAACTAAAGAGCACTCAGCTCTCTGCTGACGGCTTTGTGTTAAAATCTAGAAAAAGTTAACAGACCCATCTAGAGCTGGGTCTTTTTAGAGTTGCTTGATTAAAAGAAAGCTTAATTGAATTTTAAAGATCCTTGTCTACAAAAACAATATTTTGAATAAATAGCACGGTTTATATCCATTAAACTACTATTTAATTATGTATTTATGCTGAAGTCAAATCCCTTTAAAATCATTTACAGCTAGTATAAAAAGGGCAATTTTAATTTCAATATGAAAGACAGTCATTAACAGTTTAAATTAAATTATTACGTGGCAACAGTTTAACAATTGGCATTGCAGAGCATTCAAAAACAATAATGGCCAGTCTGTTGTTTCTCTTATCACCCTTGTCTAATTCAGCAAGAATTTCAAACTTTAATATATTCTTTTCAAAACACATTTTCTAAAGAGAGAAACAACAAACTACTTTGGTGAAAAACCTCCCCAAAAAGACATCATAAAACACAGAGGTTGAGATCTCAACACAAATGCAGCCAACACACGGTCAACAGAAGATACACAGAGCTCGATCATTGTTGACAGAATGTTTGAGACATGTGACTAAAGCCAGAAAGAGGGGGAGAGAGTGAGAGGTGAGAGGAGGAGGACAGAGTGTTGTTTTTGGGTTTGTTTTACATACGGGTCTAGACGGTCCAACCACAGCTGTGTCAGAACGATCTCTGCAAAAACACAGGACAAAAAGAAACCATCAGTTACCAACATTGTGACCGACTACAGGGTCAATTTAACAAGTATAACACTAAAGATATGTGATCTCTACTCGAAGGAAACTATAGGAAATCTAATATAAACAAATCAGTGACTTAAAATCATCAGTGACTTTACTGATTAATCATAAAACCAGTAATAACAATATACATACACAATGAACGTCCTGCCAGCGGGCTGTATTCCACCAAGTGGAGTGCGACGCACAATCACGGAGGAGTGTTTCGGGATGAGGGCTTCATCGTCGGTATATTCTACAAAACAGAAGCAACAAATCATTAGAAAACAAAAACACAACAATCTAACAATGACTCCACAATTCACTCAATAGAACTGAAAGGCCTTTGTAAGTAAAGTGGGATGTGGAATGTTCAAACTTATTTATTCATATGTATATGAATAAATAATTTTTAAAAAAGCTGATTCTCAGAGTTTTCAGACATGTGTTGTTTTCTTGACATGAGTGAAAATTAAACTGTTTAGAGTATTTAAAGCAGCTTATTGTGTTTATAATGTTATTCTAGTAAAACTAGGATGAACACTATGGGGACTACTTTGGATAAAACAGGCAAATTTAATTTATCATTTTTGGCTCCAGGGAAATTACAAAGATTCAAAGAATTAAACAATCTAAGGTTTTTTTTCCAAACATTTTATTGTGGTACCCAATAAAATATTATTCTACCTGATAATATTGAATTTACTAACTATAGATGTCAAAGCAGAGAAAATGTAATTTTATGCTTGAAAAGGTAAATAAAACTATTATTCTACGAGTTGCTGATTATTTCACTGTTGGTCAATTCAGAAAATCCACAAAATGAATGTCCAATAATGGAGAAAATGCCCGTCCATCATTTACGGTAACCCCCTAAAAAGAATGTCTGACAGATGTGTCACACATGAGTAAAGGCATCAGCTGACAACTTACCTTCATGAGTCTGCGCATTTGTGATCTGCAGGGCACCTTTTGTTGCCCTGAGGCGCTCCCGGCGCATAATCTGCCTTTTTAGCTCTTTGAGGGTGATATGCAGCCCATGGAAAGTGACTGCGCTGTGGTCCCGTTTGGAAGAAAACTTATAGTGAACACACGACATTTTCACAGGTCAAAGGGGGGTGAAAAAAAACAAAAAACCCACAGGCCTGGTATGAAAACAAAATAAAAAACTGTGTGTTACGTGTTCAGTTAATTCAAGTTAAATCCGCAAAATCCTCTTCGCTGTTTCAACAAAATGGCGCAGGATGGAACTGGAGCCAAACCAGGGCAGATTGGAAAAAAGAACCAGTAACGGCCAACCCAAATCGTGGCAACAGCTCGTGGAGGGTCTTTCGGTGTCAACAGAAACTGCCACTGATATGTAAAGACAGAAACTGCTACTGATATGTAAAGACAGAAACTGCTACTGATATGTAAAGACAGAAACTGCTACTGATATGTAAAGACAGAAACTGCTACTGATATATAAAGACAGAAACTGCTACTGATGCTGCCACACTTTTAAAGGCAGCTGCCTTTGATGTTACACAGATTAAAGGCAGCTGCCTCTGATTTTACACAGTTTAAAGTCCCTGGAATTTTGAATTAAGTCCCAGAATGACCTCTTCTTTTGGTAGTCTCTTGTACTGAGAGGACAGCAGCTTGGGGACATTGATCTTCTGAACCTCATTGATGGTATGGTGCAGGGTCTTTAAAGACCTTGTCAAACAGGACCTCCATCAGTTCTTGGATATAACCTGGAAAACATTTCTACAGTGATGTTTGTAAACTATTTTATTTATGTAATGTAATAAAATATTACTTTGTAATAAAAATTAATTAAACTAATAACAGTTCAGACTTGAAGGTTTAAACTTTGATTTAGTTTTATTTTAAATCTGCAGTCACCCTCCACACCAGCTGGTGGCGATGATGTACGTTGTTTTACAGCGAGAAGAAGGAAATGAATCTGTAACCCGGAAGTTAAACTTCACAACAAACAAATTGCCGGGAAATCTGCTCCTTGAAACCATCTCAGGCAGCGGATGGACTTTTTATTTCATTTTAGTGAATAGTGTGTTTGTCTTCAGACTTGTATAGAACCACAGTGTCTCTCAAACGTGGTCTAACATGGACGAATATGACGAACTGTTCGAGGTCCAGGATGATTTCGAGGATCAGTTCGCAGACGAGCTGGAGGTTCTGGCTCAGATGGAGGGTGAGCCCCCAACAGACTTAAACTTACTTCTGTTAAAAAAACACGTCATTACTTCTCATTAACTCGTTTTACCTTCTTCTTGAACATCCTCAGCAGTTCAACAAGCGGGCAGCTGTTCATCGTAGTTAAGAAACATGACTTTATTTGTGTAGCTCCACCACACACCAGTCATATCAAGTCACATTCACACTTTTCATACAGGTTTGTCGTGTATTCTGGGTACATCTTAGTAACATGTCATATTAACTATACAAAACTATAGAGATCAAGATCTGTGCATCATCTCTTGAGAAATTCACTAAATGCTGAACAACACAATCTCACAATGTTAAAGAAAGTGAGAAAGTTTCAATAACATCTTTTCAGTAGTTTTTGCATGATCCTGCTAAAAAACAAACAACAATGCAAACATAGCCTCCATGACAGAAGTAATGACTGGCTTAATGTCCCTGATTCTAAGTTAATGGATCCAAATTACTTATTACATAAGAATTACTTAAATTTTGAATTAGTTCTCAAGCTTATTAGTTTTGTTGTTAGTGTTTCATCAGCTGATCTTTTCTAGCAGTAATAATCATTATACAAATGTGTCTGTGAATGGCCCAGACAAATCTCCCAAGGCGGGCGGACATCAGACTCGGGCTAAAGGAGACGACATTTCAGACATAGAGCACCCGCTGGATGAGAAGCCCACCAGTGAGTTCACCCTGTTCACGCGTGCTGCTGTGTGCCCTTGGTTTTCTTTGTTTGTGTCATTAGTTTGTACTTTAAATCAGATTTTGTCCTTTTAGCTCCAAAGGCCAAGCGGCAGAAGCAGGATCAGGGCGTGGCCAAGCAGCTTTTCTGCAAATCACAAACTCAAGAGAACAGAGGCCCATCGCAGGATGCTGACGTCACACCTCCATCCTCTCCAGAGCAGTATGAACCATCTCACACCTTCAGGTAGGAGGGAGGGATGATGAAGATTGGGAATTCAAATAGCTGTTAGCTGTCGAATAGAGTGTTGGTTGTGAAAAGCAATTTAAAAACATAACTTTGCAGATTGGAATCTTCTAAACTATGTCTGTTTTCTAGATCTACTCCTGCTGTGTTGGACATCAGTGGCTTTGATACAATCCCAGAGACGCCCAGGCGACCTCCTACAGTGGTGCCAGCATCTCTGTGTGTGCTGAAGCGACCTCCGTTAGAGGGAGAGTACATCAGTGTGACGGACTCGTCAGGGAGTCGGGTCTACCTCCGACAGAAAGAAGAATTAGGGACAAAGGTTAAACTCCTCAGCAATCACACAAACGCAGTTACACACAAACCCCTCATAGTACCTTGTTTTAAAACACTGACTAACTCCTACAAACCTCTGGTGTCCAGTATATATTGATTTCTCACCTGTGTGCTTCTCCAGGTAGTGGATACCAGAGTGGCACCAAACTCCCAGGGTGCACTGGGGCTGCTCGCGGTGCCAATAAGTGTGCTGAGAGAGGAAGAAGCTGAGAGGGTGAGTAATGCGGTGGCTGTTGTATGCGTATTTAACTGTGATGTAGTTTGCACTGCGACACACAGTTGATCGTCATTGGCCTCAGTGGCGAAAGGTGAATAATACAACATTTTCAATTAAAGACCTGAGTTTATCTGCTGCCAAATAAAGCTAATTTTTCAAGGATTTAAGTCATCTGATACAAAACAATGAAGACACAGAGCTTATCTTGTCAAAAGTAAATGTTTTAGAATTTTACAGTAATAATTGAAAAAAAATGTATTAATCTATTTTTAATAAATATGAAAAAGAGGTTTTAATCTAATGTCTTCCTTTTGAGACCAAAACAAACAATAATTAATTTGCTTTATCTACTCATCTACCTGTTCAATGTAATTATATCATTTTGATTAAAACATTTTCACATCTATATTTTTTCACATATTTCCCTTTCTCCTCTGTTTTTAATCCAACAGCGCCATCAGCAGGTTGTGTTGGAATCTCAGCGCCTCACAGAGCTGCTGGCCAGGTAACCCCCCCCCCCCCCCCCCCCCCCCTTTTGTCTCACTTATACACACATGCAAATATCGTGAATATGAATACATGCTCTTTTTGCTGTTTATGTTCAATTACAGCAGTGTGAACGATGGGCTTGTTGAGCCGGAAAGCAGAGGAGATGAGGAGAATGAAGATCCTGAAGATCCTGATGACACAGAAGGTCGAAGATCGCGTCTCTGGGTCGACAGATTTTCTCCCCGACACTACACAGAGCTTCTCAGTGATGATGTAAGTCGTGTTTCTGTACAGCAGAACATGTCTGTGTTTGTAAGAAAAACGAAAAGTGCTCTTTTATGGATAAATCCAAGTCTTTTCCTGGACACTGCTTGAACACCAGATGTGTGCGATTGCTTTTCGTTGCAGTTCACCAACCGCTGTCTGCTCAAGTGGCTGAAACTTTGGGACACTGTTGTGTTTGGAAGAGAGAGGAAGTCCCGCCCTGTCCGCCCTGACAGACAGGCTGCCCACCAACACTCGTTCAAACCCAACCAAGGCAACCAGAATCCAAATCGCTTCAAGACCAAGATAGAGATGACTGAGGAGTTACTGGAGGCGGAACTGGATCAGTACAAACGACCCAAATACAAGGTGGAACATCTGCACAATCGTGTCGGTAGAATGACCTTTAGTTGATATGAAAGAACTCATTTGTCTTTGTCCCTCTCTAGGTAACATTATTGTCTGGGCCTCCAGGTTTGGGGAAGACCACCCTGGCTCATGTTATCGCCAAACATGCTGGATACAATGTCGTGGAAATCAATGCCAGGTTAGAAAACAAAATCCACACTTCACCTCATAATACAAGCAAATGAACGAGAATCAGCTACACAGGAATCCTCCCGTAGTGACTCCAGTGGTACGGTTCATGTTTTGACAGTGATGACCGCAGTGCAGAGGTTTTCCAGAAACGCATCGACACAGCGACGCAGATGAAGTCCGTGCTGGGAGTCAACGAGAGACCAAACTGTCTCATTATTGATGAGATTGATGGAGCGCCGTCGGTACGTTCAGGGCTCCAGCAAACGTGATAATAATGTGATCTCTGTGCACTTCAAATCTGCACAATATCTTGCTATATTCTTCTCTTTAATCTGTGGTGCTCGACAGGCTGCCATCAACATTCTGTTAGCAACGCTGAACAGGAAAGACGGACATGGCGGCGAGAGCGGAACAGAGACTTCGAAGAAGAAAAAGAAGAAGGAGTCCATCCTGCTTCGACCAATCATCTGCATCTGTAACGACCTGTAAGAGAGACTGTGGCATTCAACAGCAGCATCAAAAAAATCCACTACACGCGTGACTTATAACATTTCTTCTAGCATTTTTCTAATGGCCTCTGTTTCCTGTTAGTTATGTTCCAGCGCTCAGGCCTCTCAGGCTGCAGGCCTTCCTCCTGGCTTTCCCTCAGACTCAGTCTTCCCGCCTCGCACAGAGACTGGCAGAGGTCAGACACACACTCACACAGGAAGAGACAAAGCCACACGAACGCTGCATTTTGGTGTTTGATGCCTGTTTTTTCCTTTTTTGCAGATTTCTCTCCATCAGGGGATGAGGACGGACACAGGCACTCTGATGTCGCTGTGTGAGAAGACAGACAACGACATTAGGTCTTGCATCAACACACTGCAGGTGGGTGGCAGCACTTGAAGGAGGGCCTAGATGTAGGTGAGGATCTGTCTAGTGGTAATTGTGATTTCAATGTGTGTATCTGAGCAGTTCCTCCACGGTCGTGGCCACAAGCAGCTCAACACCAAGACGATCCAGTGTGTCTCTGTGGGACAGAAGGATCAGAACAAAGGCTTGTTCCATCTGTGGCAGGAGATCTTCCAGTTACCACGAACAAAACGGTACCATTATACCACTCTTGTCTCAGTGTGTGAGTTTGTCATGAAATCATAAACGTAAAATGCTTTTTTCAAAAGTTATTTAGTATTTTTTTTAAATGAAAGTCCACTTTTGCAGACCGCTGATCTGATGTAAAATATGTGGACCTTAAATAATTTATTTAATAAGTCCACCTTTCCATTCATCCCTCAAGTTACTATTTTTCTGCCTATTCAGTTCATGTTATATTTGATTATATTAGATAATATTTGATATTAGGATTTACTGTTTAAAACAGTTGGAATGTGCCAAGCATGATACAAAGATCAACCCCTTGGTAAATACAGTAATTCTAAGCTTTTATGATCCCTGCTGGTTTTCATTTATAGCTTTTATTCTTTGGTCTGTGGGACTATTAAACAGATGGTAGATTGTATTTGGTGGTATGTGTTTTTTATTTTGAATTTCTTGATATTTACTTTGTGAACCTGCATATTCACAACTAGAAAGCAGTTATGTCTCTTCTTTGTCCCTCAGTAAGTAGATGTTGATCATTTGTCCTGATTTGTCCTCAAAGGAAACGAATTGGGGATGGGTTTGACGGGACACCAGGCCCAGGAGTGGGAGCTCAGAGGTTTCAGCACATTCTACACTTGTCTTCATCCAGTGGAGAGTATGAGAAGGTTTCTCAGGTAATGAACACATTTTGTTTTTATTTGAAATCCTAGTCACCAAAAACACTGGCCCACGCTTTACTCACATCTGTCCTTTCCCTCAGGGTCTGTATGATAATTATCTGTCCATGCGTGTGAGGGACCCCAACATGCACAGTGTGTGCGAGGCTCTGGAGTGGCTCTCATTCTCAGACCGGTTAAACCAACAGATTCTGCACAACCAGAACTTCTCCCTGATGAGATACCTTCCCTTCCTGTCCGTCACGTTCCACTTCCTGTTCGCCCACACGCACGTGCCCCGCATCAGTTATCCCCACAGCCAGTACGAGGTACGGTTACTGATCAACTACACACTCCATTGTGGAGCTGTGTGACAAATAACACAAGGAACCAAACAAAACAAAGTGCATGACATCCTTTAAGCGGGTACGTCATCACTGAGTCCTTGTTGTGTCCTCTACAGGCCACCACCCGTCTCCTCGGCAGTAGGAACGCCCTGTCCTCCATGTTGGCTGATATCCCACCATCCATCAGAACCAGGATCAGCCACCTCAGTCTGACTCTTGACATTCTCACGCTGCTCCTCAACATCATCAGTCCAAAACTACGGCCTGTAAGTAAAAACAATAACCGAATGCCTTCATATGTGTCTGTATGTAGTGAGTGGAAATCCTCCCTGAGTCTAATAACCACACGTGGACCTGAGAGAAAACACATTATTATATATAATTTCATTGCGAATAAAACAAAGCCATATTTACATAGACTCTAAAACATGTTTATTTATTGTTCTATGGCCCTGGATTTGGCAGTTACAGTAATGATCTCACGTCCTGTTTTTTCATCCAGGTGAATCCTCAGCTGTTCAGCAGCAGAGAGAAGGAGCAGATGCGGGAGCTGATCAACACAATGTTGGCCTACAACCTCTCCTACAGGCAGGACCGTACGCCTGAGGGCCAGTACACATACGTGCTGGAGCCGTAAGTACTAACACGCACACACACACACACACACACACACACACACCTGTATCCCGCTGTGTGTTGCATGTGGACACATGTGGAGCAGATGCATGTTTCTGGGATGTTGAAGGTCACTTCTCTTGTCCGCACTGTGGGTCTCTGCATGTAGGCTTAGAAAATAATCCCCTTAGCACCTAGTGTTTGCGTGTGTGATGGTGTGGGAGCCAGGTGGCAACACTGCAAAGACTCACCAGTTGCGTGGATGCAGGTGGATCGACAAATGGGTCAAAGGATGGCGAGGATGAAATAGCTGTTGAAAAAAAGCTGGACAACATCCACAAAACAGGAATACTGAATCAGAAGACAGAACTGGAAAGAGCGAGCACTAGTGGAAACATTTAGTCTCAAACTTAACCTGGGAAACCTGTTTATTTGGATCTTTTTTTGAATGAAGCCTGTGGACAGCGGAGACTGAGGTGAATGGGATAAGTAGTCGGTCACCTCAGCCATGCCGTCACAGGTCGTGGAGCAGCCGAATGTCCGGGGTGGCTCCTTCCTGCAGGCTCGCTGTGACAACGTGCTGGTCACCAACGACTGGTGCCTGCCTCTGGTGTTAGCTCTGCTGCTGCTTCTCCTGATCTACACCTTCCTGTACCTGCCGTCGCTCGCTCACCACAACAACACCCTCTGAGGCCTCATGGGTAAAGACTTTTGGAACATCAAGACAGTGGATACGCCCAGTCCCGGAGGGAAGATTTAATTAGATGCTCTTGTTGATTGGTTGGACTCCACCAAACCAA
Organism: Verasper variegatus; assembly: GCA_026259375.1. Taxonomy (NCBI): domain Eukaryota; kingdom Metazoa; phylum Chordata; class Actinopteri; order Pleuronectiformes; family Pleuronectidae; genus Verasper; species Verasper variegatus. The sequence goes on along the minus strand of CM048044.1, from coordinate 5,746,377 downwards.
AATCACAGGTGCCTCGAACCAGTGATTTGACCAATGGACCAAAATTTTGTCCAACCAGGAGATGGTCATAGTCTGGATCAAACTGAACCAGGGTTGGGTTTGTGTGTAGTGTAAAACCCTTTTTTTCTTTAGTTTTCCGGATTCTGCAGATGACGACTTCTTGTGTTTACATCTCTAACAGCTAAACCGATAAATGTCTTTGTCAGAGGTTAAACTACTGAATATTTTCTGCTCAGTGTGAAGTGTATAAAGCGATATGTAAAAAGATAAGGCTGTGTGATATGACCAAAGTTTCATATCCCAATATAATGATGCATATCTACATAAATATCCACATTTTATGTAAATCAATGATATTTTAAACAAACTAACCACGTGCAGAGGCCCATTTCTTATAATGTAATCAACACACTATAGATAAAATAGATATTAATTACTTATATTGCAAACTAAACTGTTAATATGATCAGAGATATAAATACCAAACATACTGTAAAACTGACGGAACCCCCCCGTTCTGTGTCACATCCACTCTCCTCCACGCTTGTTTGTGTTGCCCTCATGAAAATGCACCCGTCTGCCTCTGAGCCGTGTAGACGAAGATAAAGCTTTGTTCACATGATGTGAAAATATGTATATGTAAAGAGTGTGACTGCGTCAGAGTGGAATAAACAATGGAGCCTAATATATATATATATATATATATATATATATATATATATATATATATATATATATATATATATGTGTGTGTGTGTGTGTGTGTGTGTGTGTGTGTGTGTAGTCATATCACACAGCCATGTTCAAGGGGAGTTTTAGACAAGTAGCTGTTTCATTAGAGTTTGCAAAGTATAACGGCATCAATATTTTATAGTGATGCAATAAATAGCTTTTAGTTACACAGACTGGTTTTATCTTGTTTGTTAAGTTTTAGCTCCATCAGACATTGATGTGAGCGAGAGTTGTGTGTGTTTGTGTGTGTTTGTGTGTGTGTGTGTGTGTGTGTTTGTGTGTGTTTGTGTTAGATGGAGATCAGTGTTAAGAGGATTAAGGTTTTAGATGCTGCAGATTCAGGGTTTTATTTTAAAAAAACATGGCACAAAAGCATTTTATTATTCTAACAGGGTTCACCTCTGTGTCAGCTGCGTCATGATTAAAGTGTTAATGTGTAAACTATGTGTGACGCTTGTTTGTGTAGAGCTATTTATTTAGTGTGTGTGTGTGTTTGCAGGCGTGTTGAGGAGGTGGTAAGGTTTCCGGGCCTGCCACCACATCGCCAGCTGACTTATCAGGCCAAACAAACCATCAGCCGAGAGATGGAGCAAGAACGGATGAGGAGAGCTGAGCAGCTGATGCTGCAGCGAAACCCTGCAGCGGTGAGACGTCAAACACCAGCACGCTTTAGCCAAGAGGTTTTGGTTTTGCTGTATCTGAGCACAGCTTGTAGACAATCAGGCCACCGTGTGTGTTAATAATCTAATGTATTTATAATCCACTGTCGGCTGCAGAAAAAGGAAGAAAAAAAGAGCGCTGGTCCGACATCAACCAGTAACCATCAGCAGAGGCTGGAGACAATTGTCAAACAGACCACAGTGGAGACCAGGGTGAGTTTAAACACACACACACCCACACAGAGTCCAACTGGTTTCCCCTTCGACCCTGTTCGGACCTGGTGTTAACATCTGTCCTGGGTGATCACAACTGGGTAGCTCGAAGTACCTAGGATACATAGGCCTGGGATACATGTGACCACATACAAGAAAAGTGTAAAATAATCTGATTGTTAGGCCTCAAATATGGTCTTAATTATGAACTGTCCACTTGTGATTGGATCTCTCAGGACAGACGTTAATACCAGGTCTGAACTGTACCATAGAGGTTTCAGGACCAGGTCAGGACCCAGCTCCGTGGCCATGAAAAAGAAAAACCTGTAGGTGGAGCCAGAGAGGAGCTGCCAGCAGCTGTTCTCCCTGAACATCAGCTTGTCTGTTGGAATGAGCTGTAGTGTTTTAATAGCTCAGTGATGAAGAGACGGAGCCTCTAGGGGGCAGAAATGAGGGTAATGAGAAGTCACTGGGTTACGGTCCCCAATGATGAAACTGGGAAAATAGGCTAATGAGAGAGTGAGCGCGTGTTTGCTCGTTGTTATTGACCTTTTTATGGGTTAGGGTTAGGGTTGAACTTCCCGTTGAAAGTCTTCATCCTCCTCTTCACTCTGTTTGTGTCCCGCAGCCGGAGCTGGATTTCTTCGGTCGCACCGTCGCCCCCAAACCTCAGAGAACTCAGCTGTCCTCAGACACAGGTACTGTGAGAGCGCTCCCTGTGACATTAGTGAAGCTTTGTTTAACCAAACCCTCTGAGAGCACGGGGCTGTTCGGGGGGGGAAATGCCTCGGGCAGCATGAGGTCCAAACATACTGGAGGTGAGGAACGATGTGTGTTATGTAACATTTCTAAGTCAGAGCTTCTGAGGCTGAGTGCAGGCAGGAGATCTGGACTGTCAGCAGCGCTGCCACCATAATAATGGTCGTATCATATTTCTATTATCAACAAAAAGCATCATTGTAGCTCCATAAACCTGACGAGAGCACCAAGGCTCAACAGTCCCCTGATAAAACTGTAATGAAATTCACTCGATCTGGATTTTTATCTGGATCTGCGCCAAATTACACACACTCATAGATACAAGTCCCCTTAACGGGCCTCTTTTTCATCGAGATCCATAAGAAATCAACCAAAATACAGAAAAACAATGTTATACAAAGTATAAAAGAGATTCCTGGATCTTTTATCTGTTGTTTTTGTGTAATCTTGCTTATAAACAGACCAACACATGGAAAGAGGTGGAAACATAACCTCTTCGGTGTAGACCATAGTTTGGCCAGTAGCTATTTGTCATTGGAAACAAACAAATGTAGAATTTGCATATACAATAGATGTAAATAAACTGAATTGCCTAATTTGCATTTTCTCTTTCTGCATGACATCTGGTATGAATATTTTTGAAGCAGATTTTCCACTTTAGCTGCAGTTTTGAAAATGCAACTTTAATCAAGTTATAGACGTCCAGTTGTTGCTGTTCATTCACATTAAGTTTAAAAGTCTGAGTCAAAGTGAGGATTACAGACTTTACCAGGGATTCAAGCTGCTCTGTGGTGACGCAGGCCTGGATTCAGCAATTAAACGGGGACCCATTAAAATCACCGACCTTCCGGGAAAATGATGCATCCGAGTAATTGATCAGCAGGGTAACGAGGATAGAAAGTCGCAGCAGAGCTGTTTTTAGGTCAGAGCAGCTGAGTCCTGTCGACTCTAAATCTGTGTCCTGATTCCCCTGCTGAATACCTGGCTGTCCGTGTGAGAGTGAGTGGCTGGAGATGATCTACTTCTCTCGGTAGTTGCTCTGAGTTGAGGCATCAGTGAAGAAAAGGTTTGAGGACAGTTGTAGACATGAGCCTTGAACAAAGATCCCACAGACTGTCGTGGTGAGATAGGGTGTTAGCCTTGGCAGAGGTGTGCGCTCTCAGACTGCCCTTCTAGTTATGAGCTTGTTACCTCATTTGTTAGTTAGTTGTATCTGTAGATTAAAGACTTATTACTATGACCAAGGCAGTTGTGTTTTTATCTGTTTGTCAGTCTGCTTTTTATTTTTCAGCAAGATTCTGGATAATGTTTTAAAGCAATTTTAACCAAACTTGGTGGAGGATGGGCAATGGAAGAACTCTGATCAAAGGATTGGATTCAAGAATTGAAGATTGGATTGCTCTTTTCCTCTTGTTCTAGGGGAGAAATGTCCGGTTCTTGCGATGGGAGCCGCGGTGGGAAACAGTGACGTGTGGTTCCGGTTCAACGAGGGCATGTCCAACGCTGTCAGGCGAAATGTTTACATCAGAGAACTACTGTAACGCACTGGCATTACACACACACACACACACACACACACACACACACACACACTTTCTTGATTGTACCTTTATGTACGTTTTTGAATGAATCCAAAAATCCATCTGTTAAATTCAAAACAGTCTTTATTTTTGATTGACAGTGTAAAGAGCCAATAAAAACGTGGTGTTGAACATTTCTCAGCAGTCCGTCAAAAACAAACCTCCATAGAGCTACTCAGTGCTGTACACGCACACACACACACACACAGTATTCTAAACATAAATTAACAGCATTCAGGAGTCTCCAAATAAATAAACAAGATAATAGCAATAATGTGTGTGTGTGTGCATGTGTGTGTATTTGTGTGTGCGAGTAAGTGAGTGTGAGAGTGAGTTAGTGCAGCATGACTGTGTGGGAGTGCGTGATTCTTAAGTTTATATGCATCCGTGATTTTGTGTGTTGGCGTGTGTGACCATTAGAGGATCACACACTTGCCCTTCTCCACCCAGGGGTTGGCTCTCATCAGCTCAGGGTTTAGGAACGGATCTTCACAGACACAACCCTCGATCCACTTCACCAGCCTGCACAACAAACACACACAGCGTCAGCACCAATCGGATACTCCGCACTTACTTTGTGTGTGTGTGTGTGTGTGTGTGTGTGTGTGTGTGTGTGTGTGTGTGTGTGTGTGTGTGTGTGTGTGTGTGTGTGTGTGTGTGTGTGTGTGTGTGTGTGTGTGTGTGTGTGTGTGTGTGTGTGTGTGTGTGTGTGTGTGTGTTTTGAGGGGGTCCGGTACTCACTCGGTAACAGTGATGGAGGATTTCTCTCTGTTGATCGCCAGCTGATACTGAAGGCTTTCCACTTCTCTCCTCATCTGTGGGACGTCAAACTCCTCCATGATGATATTACTGCACACACACACCCACACACACTTGAGTATATATCATCTTTTACTTTATAATAATGGACAAGAACAGTAAAATATTGCATTTTTGTGTCTGTTGTCCAGTCAGGATGTTAATTATTTCACTTTCTCACCTTTTGGCTTTTAAATGAATCACCATCAGTTTGCAAAACATCTCCTCACAGGTTGCTGCTTGTGACAAATTCAACCAAACGGCAATTATCTTTGCTTTATTTAAAAAAAAATCAAATCTCAAGTAAAGGTACTGCAACTGTCTGTAATTATCAACCTTTTTGTCTATAAAAATATATAAGTCCAAGTCTTCTATTGTCTTGTTTTGGTCCAACTCACTGTCCCACACTCCCCATCCCCCTTGATAGCATGTAAATTCTGCCATCCCCCCACCCCCCCCCCATGAGAGAGAGGGCTACATGTGCAGAGGGAGAATTGGTGTGTACAGTTGAGCATCCTATGGTAAATGCTGTTCACTAAACAATGGGATCCCCAGTTTATTTCTTAAAGTTGAAACCGACGACCATCGAAAAAAGAACGGGGGGGGGGGGGCAGAGCTGTTTGCCTCGCTTACACATTTGTTAGTTCTATCAGGGGCATGGAATCATCAAGAGCGCGTTTCATGTGTCAAATATTTATACATATGCATTTTGCTGTGTAGTTAACAGCTTTTAGATGAATGCAGCCAGTGGAGGAAGGTATGCACTGTACTTAAGGGCAGTCTATACTGGGAGTATACTTAAGTCATTTCCAGCTACATTATACCATCACATTTCTGATTCACCACGTTTAAATAATTTAAGGCACTAGTTTAATCGCAACATGAAAGGAATGTGCACACAAATGGATCAGTAGCTAATCCACTATTTTAATACACATTATTCTGAAATGTCAATGCAGGATGTTTTTTTGCAGCAGAGTATTTATACACTGTGAAAGATGTGGGTACTTTGTCCGTCCAATGGACGCAGTGGGTATAAAACTGTCAAATTGCATCATATAAGAAATCGTAAAGTACAATTTGAAGGTATTTATACTGAATTACAGGACTTGAGGGAATGATCTTTGTTGTTATAAGTTAAATGTTTAAAAATAACCTTAATGTAACCCAACAAATCAGATGCTGCCTTCTCTGTGTCTTATTTCTATTTATTGTAAAAGCTGCCCCACCCTGCCACAGGCCACATTACAGCAGGAAGAGAGAGAGGGAGAGAGAGGGCCCAGAGGAGAGTTGAGTCCTCTCTATTGGAAACTGTTTCTCCCCCCTCCTCCTCCTCCTCTTCCTCCTCTTCATCTCTTTAATGGATCTAAGTAGGTCGGCCTCCCGGTGCCGGTTTCCTCCACCAGCATCCATCCAGCTGTGTGTCTCCCAGCATCCAGATGTGCCATGATCAAACCCAGGGCCTTTGTGGTCGAAGGATTCCAAAGTGACATCAGTCTCCATCACTCTGCAGTCACTGGTGTCTCCTCGCACATTGTATCACAGCGTATTTCTGTCGCTTCCGACACAAACATGATCGATTACAGATTCTCACCGCGGGACCGACACGACGATCAGCCCCGGCGCTGCTGTGTCGTGATGAGATGTGGATGGAAACACCGACAGCGACACTTCCCCCACCCCCCATACAAACAACTGCTCTTACCGTCAGGCCTACCGGGGGAGGACCGCTGATCGATTCCGTGCGCGGCCGGATGAAGGAGGGCGTAGGCTGGGCTCGAACCGCCGAGGAGAAGCGAGAGAGGGTGAATCTGTGGAGTTTCTCCCGGTGGATGAGTCCCAGCTTCAGTTAAGTAGAGGAGGAAGAAGAGGAGGCGGAGGAGGAGGTGGAGGTTGTGTGTGTGTGTGTGTATGTGTGTCGGCGGTGCAGGACACTCCCCTGCGCTCCTCTCTGATAGCGACTGGATGCGGGATGCGCAGGGCGGAGAGACGCAGCTCCGCCGCCTGGTTTGACAGTCAAATGACGGCTGCAGCCTCAGGACGCACCTGCATGGAAATCTGCAGGAAACCCGCAAACGAGCTGGGGGTTCGTTCCCTGCGGGGATGGCCGGAGATGAGGAGGATTTCTGGGTTAATAGGTTACTACGCAGCAGAGACCCTCCAGAAACATGAGAAGTGTGAGGTTCAGGACACATAATAAACACAATGAGAGAAACACTTCACATGGTTCATGTGCTTTGTGAATATCTCTCTTTAAAATCATCAAAACAAGTGAAATCTGATAGTGATGTTATTGTTTAGTGCTGTTACATCAGCTTTTCAAAGGTACAAAACATTTTCACATAGTTTTATTAAATCTGTATAACGTCAAATCACAGTCTTGAGACACTAGATATTAATACAATTAAGGACAAACCCAACAGTTCAGTGCAGGCAGACCTGTGCCTTCGACCTTAACCCGAGAACAAGTTGCAAAAGTCACATCTAAGCTAAAGCCCAGAGGCAGCAAAGTTGCAGTTTACCACATTTTAATCATTAGAAGTTAAGTGTATCACTGTTTATTCAACAAATGCATATTTGCTCCCATTGTTCTTTATTCAACATTACAATTTGTATTTTCTTCAGTCTGCAGTGTTGTGGACAATGGATGTATTTGCATGTTTAGTTTGTGTAAACGTGAATACAAATTAGAACAGTGGAAAACAAAAGGTACTCAGGTGTGACTGAAGGTCTTTGTTCTTTTCACAGAGGCCAGTTCTTTGTACATTGTGCTGTATGTAAATTAAGATTTGACTCTAACATGAATACATACACAACATATCAAGCATCAAAAGAATATATGTAGTCTTCAGTAACTGCAGTGTTTCTGGTAAATTAATTTTAAACATACTTGATGTTTCTTAAAATCTGTTTAATATCTGAATTTCTTGTGTGAATGGTGCTAAATAAATAAATTCCATTATTATATTTGTATCATTAGTTTTTATTGGGTTCTTCATTAATCACAATTTATATTTTCTTCATTCAGGTCTGTTGTGCAGCTCGTCAGCAGCAGTCTTCTGGCTGATGAATGTATTTGTATGTTTTGTTTGTGGAAACCTGAAAGAGACAAATACAAATTAGAACAATGTTTTGGGACGAGTGGAAAAACAAAAGATAATCCACGGTAGCCTCAGATTAAATAAAAAGTTAGAATCAGGAGCTGGAAGCTCTCATATGAGGTGTCAGAAATAATTAGGTTGTCATCACAGGCTGTTCCATGAATGTTCAACATATCCACACGTCAACTTACCAATAAAATAAACCAGATCAGCATCAAGGGTCTTAATTTGCTGCGTGTTGAGTCATGAATGTACCTGTAACAGAGAGCAGCTCAGTTTTAACCCACATCAACTACTAACATCATGTTTATATACATTTAGTGTAGGAGCCTCAGAAAATAGTTAGAATCAGGAGCTGGAGTTCAGCTCTCATAGTAGGTGTCAGAAAAATAATTTGATTGGTCATCACCGGCTGTACCATGAAAAATTCAGCATTTCCACACACTGACTTGCCTTTAAAATAAACCCGATCGGCAGCGGTCTGTCATCAGCAGGACCATCAAGAGTCTTAACTTGCTCTGTGGCGAGTCATGAATGTACCTGTAACAGAGAGCAGCTCAGTTTTAACCCACATCAAGAAAACTACAAACAGGTTTCTACTCATTTAGTGTAGGAGCCTCAGAGAAAAGGTAGAATCAGGAGCTGGAGTTCAGCTCTCATAGTAGGTGTCAGAAAAATAATTTGATTGGTCATCACCGGCTATAAAAGTGTTCAAATGCACACATTGTATGAACTCACCATCCGTCAACCAGCTTGTTCATCTGGTCACAAACAGGAAGTTTGTCCCGTCAGATCTGAAGCCTCCTCACTCACCTGGGAAGTGGTTTAAAATATAAACATCAATATAGAGAAAAGTGACCATTTATAGGTGAAGACTGATTTACTGAAAACAGAGCCTCAGAATAAAGTTCGAATCAGAAGCTGGAGTGCAGCTTTCATAGTAGGTGTCAGAAAAGTTTATTTAAGTTTGTCATCACAGGCTAAAATCATTTAACACAATCAACACAAACTCACCAGCTCCTCAGGTGACGAGGTCCCGTTCAACTTGAATCTCGACATGTCACATAGTCCCTGAAGGACTGAGTTCCCAGAATGCACCATTCACCTCCCCGCTCTCAGCCGTTTCTATAAGTGCAACGGTAAAAAGGATTATTAGACACGAACATGAAAACACAAAGATCTGCTTCTTTTTGGAAAATCGACGATGAACAAAGATTGTGAAGCAGGGGCCATTTTCTTTAACCTTCGGAGAGGATGTTGACAATTAATACTTTATTGTCTCATAACTAGATTTATAACCAAATCCACCATTATATACACACATGCACTGGTGTCCCACAAGGAACTGTTTCTGGACAACTTGTGTTAAAACTGCCTTATTTAGACAGACCTGTAACAACTGAGATTTTCTCGATAACGTCAGTTTTGTCCTCATCAGATTGTAGGAACGTTCGTAGCATCCGGCCACTAATTTGTTCACTTAACCAGGGAGTAATTAGTTTGGTAATACAGCTATATAACATTTATAAATGAATAGTATGTCATCTGCAGACATTCACTAAGACACCAAGCTTTTTCCAGTAAAGACTTGTAGAGATTGAATACTAGATGTTCAAGAATTAACCTTTCCAGGACTCCAGTGGATGGGAGGAACCCTTAAGTAATAGTACTACCTAATATGAAGTAATCTGTCCTGAAAGTAGGATTTACTAATTTACTACAATGGTTTTAAATGTAGACTCTGGATTGATAAGTGTGAATATATATCTGGATTTGATCTATAATGTGCAAGTTCCTCAGACCTAAAAGAGGCTTTGACTGGTGGCAGTGTTATAAGTTACTGGATTTAACTGTCCCCTCCACCTCTGTGTCTTCACACCGTCCACGTGTTGCTGCAGAGCAACATGGCAGCTGAGCTCCTCCACGTGTCACTAACATGAAACTCACCTGTTTGAGAAGCTTCTCTGGAACCAAATGGAAAAACTGGACTGAAAAGAATTGATTTTCATGTCTTCTTTGTTGAAGAGTTGAATTTTAAACTGCTCAGACTTCATCTTGGCTCCGTTCACATCAACGAGCTGCGAGGAAAAGACTGAAGCAGGGATCACATCCGGTTCAGGTCCAACAGAAAGCCCCTCCCACTTCCGGGCTGTGTGTACTTCGGACTTTCTGATTGGCGGAGAGTTTTGTATTGGACTTCCGGGAAACGTTTCGTCCAACACCAGTGCCGCGTGAAACACGGAACAACTACATCTCCCATGAGCCTTAGCTGCAGGACCAGTCTCAAAGCCTCATGGGAGCTGTAGTTTTTGAAGAGAATAGAAATCTTTCTTGTCATTGCAGAGGACACAGCAGTGCTCCTACAGTTGTGTGCATTTAAAATGTAAAAAAAACAACATCAACCACCACACATTCATTCATCAGCAGCCACAACATGCTAAATAAACAAGATCCAGATCAAATGATCGTGTGCTTATTGTATTTGATGATATTGGTACTGGTTTAAAAAAGAGCATCACATGAGGTAGAGGGTTAAGGCACATTTATAATTATTTGTTGTTCAGTGTTCTTATGGCCCATGTTTTCAGTGTATAGAAACAAACAGGCAATTATTATTACCACCTGTATTCATTGTCAACTTGTGTATTTTCTCAATTGTAGTCCATGTAATCTTTTAGCCTCTTATTTACATGGCCAGGTATGTAGCCTTATTCAGTTTTTAAAAAGTCTTATTGTCCAAAATCTCCAAGCCCGACCTCACAGAAGCTATTGAATTTCTGATGTTCAACAAACATGTATGGGTGAAATGACCTGGGTGTAAATCAAGGTTGCTTTTTACTGAGTTTTTACGTTATGGTGCCGTTCATAACAAACAACAACAAAAGTTTTATATATCCATATAATAATAATAGTCTTTTATCGGATGAGACACAAAAGAAACACACTCACAGAACCGGGCTCAAGGTTTAATTTACACATTTATTCTGATCACAGCTGTACAGGAATGCATCATCATCACCACAGCAGAAACACAACCTAAACCCAACCATGGCACAACAGCCGTCACAACACATCCAGAACTCAACCAGAAATGCACAGGCTCAATCATATCACCTCGATTCAACGTCTAGAATTACCATTTATTATTATAATTATCAATATTATTTTGTATTATTATTCACATAGAACCATCTGTCTCTCAAATATATCTTTGTTTTCAAAGAGCATAAAAATACACGTAGACTCTTCATTGGGATGAACACCGGTGGCCGATCCACTGTCGGGCCTACATGTGGGACCACTGGAAACCGGGGAGCCGAGGAGGAGCAGAGCCGACTTCTAACAGCACACAGAGGGGCTTACATGGGCTCAAACATGGCTTCTCAATGGCTACAGGAGGACTTCAGACAGGGCGACTGAATTCAATGATCATATACTGAGGGACTCACAAGTCAAAACTATAAAGCTACAACACAGACAAACAAGGAGCGAGGGGTTTTCGTGAGGAAACTGAGAAAAAGGTTTTAGGAGGGGAAAACTTATAAAATATAGTTAGAATATACGAAAGAAAACTACCAAGGCACAGAAAGATGCAGAGTTAACGGACAGGACACAAAGGGAGATTAAAAAGAAAGAGGACGAGACAGAAGGGGGGCAGATTAGAGGCAGTTTCACTAACCAACACTAGAGGGAGCTCTAAAAGCTCAAATACCCAGATATATTATAAACTCTATGTATGTATGTATACTGGATGTACTATAGAAAGCATTGAAATATAGGATTAATTTTTAAAAACACTGTTCACTGCAGCAGGACAAAGGGATACACCGCATGAGTGTGCTTGTATAAATGTGTGTGTGTCAGTGTGTGTGTGTGTGTGTGTTTGTGTCAGTCTTTGTAATGTATGTGTGTGCGTGTTAGTCTTTATAATCAGTGTGTGTGTGTCAGTCTTTGTAATATCTGTGTGTGTGTGTCAGTCTTTGTAATGTCTGTGTGTGTCCTTTTTTTGTAATGTGTGTGTGTCAGTCTTTGTAATGTGTGTGTGTATTCATTTCCAAGCAAACCTCCATAGGTGGAGCTAAACACCAACAGAACACCAGCGAGATTACAAAAAATTCAATATGTATGTGTGTGTGTGTGTGTGTATATGTGTGTGTGTGTCCCAAAAATTCCCGGACACACATCTATGTCGTCGCTCTGATCATGAGTACAACTACTGTACGAGTGGGAGGACACTGACATGAGCATCAGCAGGGAAATACACACGCACACACTCTTTAAACGACAACAACGGCAACGATAACGACAACAGCAACAACAACAACATGAACGGAGACAACACACAGCTCAGGAAGTGCAGCTACCCACAATCCTCCACTCACACAGAAGAGAAACAGAGGCTACGATTCGTCTGGAAAATTGCATCCTGTTGACATCGCAGGAGTGAGACAGACTCGGAAAGCGGCCTGTCTGCTTCCATGTGCTTTTAAAAATCCTCATCTGTATGCATATTGTCTGTCTGTCTGTCTATCTGCCTGTCTGTCAGTTTATGTGCTTATTTTTTTGCAAGCAATATGCTTATCTGCCTGTCTCCCTGTCTGACTGAGTTAGCGTCTCTGTCCTAAGCCAGAGTCTGTAGAGTTTCAAAGGATGAGGAAAAATGATTGTGCTTCTCGGTCCACGCCGCCGTCTGAGCCCAGGGTGGGCGGCAGCGGCGGCTGCTGCTCGCTGGGCTGCAGAGGTCAGAGGTTGTGTGGGAGCGGCCTCCTCGCACTGGGAGGCGAACTACAGAGCTACTGCACCAGGTTAGGAGGACTCCCTCCACAGTTTGACTGTACAAGGCTACATGAGAAGCGCTCGCACCAGAGGGACACGCTCTCAAACACACACACACGCTCTCGGAGCACCAGCGTCGAGCCGTGGGAGAGCTGCTGTCTTGATGTACCTACACATGGAGGAGGGGGGAGAGGGGGAAGGGTTTGTTGGAGATGAGGCGCGGGCAGGGGATCAGTCGAGCATTGCATCCAGTTGGTCCGCCAAGTCGTCGAACATGCTGCCGATGTCGTCCAAGATGGAGACTGACGACTTTTTGGTGGAGTTGGAGCTGCGAGTTGGATGAAAAACAAGGAGGAGTTTAGCCGTTAACGAGGCAGAAACATTCACAGCAGGTTAGACATTTACTGTGAATCAGAATTAGAAATATTTCTTCTCATGGAAGCCACAGTGTTCCCAAAACCTGCAGTAACTGATTCAAACAGAATCATCACATCTTAATGTTGATGAGCAAACAGCAGTGGTGGAAAGTACTTTTACTTGAGTGCTGAACTTAAGTACCAATCTGAGGTACTTGAAGTTGTATTTATACTACATACACAACATGACTTTTACTTGAGTATTTCTACAATGTGGTAAAACTATGTTTATTTAGGTGACCAATCAGAGTTCTTCTTCCACCATTGACAAACAATTACTGATTTACACATCCAGTATTTACAAAAGCAACATGCTCATTGATGTCGTGTTTCTGGAGTTCATCTCCACGAACTCCTGAGAGAAACATCTGGGTCTTCAGCTGCTCAACGCTCCACCATGTTCACCGGTGTGTGTGTCTAACTGTGTGTGGAGGCTGCTTGGTGCTGAGCAGTTGTTTTTTTTAGTGGCTTCTGGAACAGCTGCCTGAATCATCTTGATCCAAAAACGGTGAAACTGATTAACAGCTAAACAATGAGCTGAAACTCACTTTGAATAATCCTCTGTAGATTCATCACTGGAACTAACACATTCATTTTAAACATTCTTATCCTGAAATCAAAACCCATTCATTGTCAGCGGTACATGAAAAGTATTTACATCCAGTAATTATCTCTGCAGAAAGTACTTTTATTGGTAGTGACACAGTCTGGCCTTTTCACACATTAGTGTTTAGTCTAATGTCAAACAGCTTGACTGCCTCCTGTTCTCTCTCTTTACACCTCGTCACCGCTGCACTAAGTCTCTGTTTATGCAAACTGAACATTTCCTTCTGCTGCTTATCATCAAAATGATTACTGGCACAAACACAGGGGGACTTTTATTGTGAAGCTGCCGCAAGAAATTCAATGTAGCTGCTGTTACCACGGTAATCAAAGATTTAGACGGATTTAAAACTGTGAGTAACTTTAAGGTTGTGCCATGCAATAGGTGAGATATATTCATATATTCCACCCTGTTTGTTAGGGGTGAGGAATTAGGCCCAGAATACCCCAGTGCACGTCAGCCTTAGCAACCGTTGCTATGGTAAAGGTGCCAGCCAGAGGCGTGAGTGAGAGCTGTGGTAAATTTAAACCAGTTTATTGCTGCAAATGAGAACGAAACCCTGCACCACTGACCCAGAAGTCCAAATGTTCCTCCAGCTGTGGAGACAGAAAACTTTGGCAACAGCAAAACGGAGTGAAGCCAGCCGGCCGCACACACAGTGATTGAACGTTTCTTGGGAAATGTAAAAATAGACGTCTCCACTTCCTCCCACAATCCAGAAATGGAGCCAAAATATTCCTATGAACGTTGGAGCCAGCGTCTGCACAGTAGTGATTGTGGTGTGGAGCGGAGGAATCAGAGCACTGACATACATCCTCGAGTCAATCAGCTGTCACTCGTGCAAACTTACCAGACACACAGTTGAACAAACATCAGTGTTATAAGAACCAGAAACATCTGTGTGAAAATTCTTTTTGATGTGTAATTTGACTTTTTGTTACAGGTCATGATGGGGATTATGATATATATATCGCAGCCAGCCACCAGGTGGCGATCAAGATGCATTGGCGTCACTTTTGAGGGAGCTGTTGTGTCGTCCATCTTTATTTACAATCTGTGGTTTAAAATTTGATGAGAATTCTGCACAGGTTTTTGAAAAAGTGACTGAAAACTGACCTTTTTCTGTTTTAAAGGTTGGACCTGTCCACAATGCAGTGTGACATTAAAGCCTCGCTAACTGACAAATGTTTGATTTAGAGAAAAGAAATACAGGATGGAAACTCTAAGACTTACTTAAAACCATGTGTGTAACGATTTGTTTGTGGTGATATAAGTGTGGATTTGCTGCGTGTATATGGAAGAGAAATGTGCATGTGCTGTATATTATGGTTTTTTTAGCAGAAGATGAAGTTTATGTGCAAGAGAAGTTTTTCTTCAGAACAGTAAAGTTCATCTTCTATTCTCTTGAAATATAACATGTTCATTCTGTAGAGACAGAATAAGAGATAAAAAACATTGTCAGCAAGTCTGTTGAGAAGCAAAGAATCTTTGTTCAATACTTAAGCGATAGTAGTTATAAGGTTTTTATTCACTATGATGAACTTTGTTTTGAAACTAGAGTGGACACATGGAAAGTCTAGGAGATCAAAACCATTCGACTCATCTATAAAAAATATTTTGTCATATTCGTCAAATTTTGTGACGACTGGCTTTTCAGTGATTTGATTGGCCAGTAGTTGGCCTGTTCTTGGTGATGTGGGAACTGAACCAGCTTTTGTGGCCCTGAAAACCCGGGATTAAACCTGAAGTTACCTCGCTAACCTAAAAAATCCTGCTCCGTCTCAGGACAAATGTCTCCATAAAACCACTAAAATAAATCTTCTCTCTTTGCGGCTCCACACTCTGAGGAAAGAGCTAATTTATGCTCCGAACCTCTCATCATCAGCTTGGATGCCCGGAAGTTCTCCCAGGAGAATGTTGTAGGATATAAATGGTACATTCCATGGCAAAATATGATGATTAACTTTATAAATACTCACTCATTTTGTGCATCCTCCTCTTTGATTTTATGCTCCACAGCCTGAAGAGCTGCAGCCAAGGAGGCGCTGGTCTCCTCCAAACGATGCTGTGCCCCCTCGTCCTCCTGCTCCGCTCCCTCCGCTTGACTCTCCACCTCCTCTCTCGCTCCTTCTTCTCTCGAGGGCGTCTCCTCCACCTCCCTCTGACTCTCTTCCTCTGCTCTCTTCCTCTCCTCCTCCTGCTCTTTGTACCTCTTAAGCTCCCTCTCTCTGCTCCGCTCTTCCTCCTCCCTCTTCCTCTCCTCTTCCCTCTTCCTCTCCTCCTCCTCCTGTACTCCCATCAAGTCGATGGAGAGCCCGGCGATGGAGGAGCGGGGAGGTTTGACAGGGTGTGGTGACGGGGTGGAGGGACTCTGGGCCGGAGAGGGGGATGTAAGAGGGAGGCCTGGAGAGAGGGATGAAGCGGAGGGGGTGTCGGGAGCCGGAAGCGGGGCAGCGGAGAGCGGAGAGGAGGGTTTGGGGGCCGGGGTGGGGCTGGTGGCCGCAGAGCCCGGGCTAATGGTCGCTGAGGCTACTATTCCTTTGCCTGGTTTGGGTGCTGTTGGGGGGCCGCGGGGCTTTGGAGATACAGGAGGAGGAACTCGCTTCGGCTCTGGTCAGAGAGGCAGAGAGATGGTGCTGTTAGATATTTCATATAACCCTGTTCTAACAATTTCAGAAATCCCTGTCTCTCTGTAACTTACATCTCAAGAAGTGTTCATCTTATCAGCTTCACACTTTGCATGTGCATTGTCAAGGGCCCGAGGAAGTGCAGTGTCAAATTTGGTGCGATTTTGACACGTGATATGTTCAATATTCAGGGTTTTGTAAACTGCAGCCGATGTTTACTTGCTGCAGGTCACTTTTACGATTTCAGAAAGAAAAGCTGCAACCAGCGTCACCACCAGTCAAATAAACATCCCATTCAGAACGGGCAGGATTATAACGGGCACTGCACCAGTACTTTGTGTAATCTAGTACTGCACTTGTGTATTTCAGCAACAAAGCAGTGCTCTCACTTCATTGTTACGTCCGCAAAAGAACTTACGTTTTCTCCCGTCTATTTGTTTTTTGTCGGAAGGATTATGCAAAAACTACTGGACTAATTTCCATGAAACTTGGTAGTATGATGGGACATGGGCCAACAAAGAACTCATTAAATTTGGTGCCGGATCCTGGAATCCATCAAGTTTTTTAAAAGAACATTTTCACCAATTTCTCAGTGAATAATTCATGATTCTTGATGAAAAGAAGCATCTCCTCTGTCCCACATACACTCAATGACTAAGTAAGTGTTTTGTGTGTGTGTGTGTGTGTGTGTGTGTGTGTGTGTGTGTGTGTGTGTGTGTCTCACCAGGGCTCTGTGCCTTCTCAGCGTTATCAGGCCCGGGTATGGGGACTCTGCGTGTTGGTGTTGGGGGTTCAGCTTGTGTCTTTCTCAGTGTGACTGTGGCTGGTTTGGGGGAGACCGCTGGCTTTAGAGACTTCCTGGCCTCCATCCACTCACAGCTCTCACTGTTGGGCTCCGTCCTATCAGAGACCTGAGACACGGGCCTCTGCCTCAGGACCACGCCGCCGTTCTGCTGCACCTCGCCTCCATTTTTTCGGCTACCATCAACGTGACTGCTCAGAGAGTCTGATTGGTTATTGCTTTTAACGGCATTTTCCTTTTGCTCGGACTTGCGTGGTCTCCTGCGTATGGTTTCTGACGCTGTTGCCATGTTAACTACAGTGGTAGCCTCTGACACTGGTGCTTTAGAGTCTGTTGCCGGGGGATGCGGCTTCCTACGGAGTGTCACCATGCCGTCTGTGATCTCTGATGCTGAGGAGACCATGGTGGAGCGGGGCCTGGGCTCTGGACGTGGCTGGGCTGGTTGCCGTGGTAACAGGTCAGCTTCATCACCAGGGATACCTTCTGGTCCGCTGATTGTCCTGCGGCGGCTTAGGGCATCATCCTCCTCAGATCCAAGGCCTCCTGCACGTGCCTGCCGACGGAGTACAGGCGGACTCACCTGAGGATCACACGATTGTTACACATAAATATTTCCAGTAAAAAAATAATATACACTTCTCAGTCCGTGACACCCACCTGTAGGTAGTTGGTGCTGCTTCCCAGATTCTTCGGCAGGGTTTTGGCTCCACCAACAATGGAGGTTTCCAGCATGGCAGCCAGGCTGCGAACACTCCCAGAAGCCCCCTCTGATCTCTCCAGGCCTCCTGACTCCTGAGCTCTTAAAGCTGATCCCAGGCTACCGCAGTCACTGGCCCGCCGCTCTCGATAGGTTGGCAGCCCCAGCAGCCCCTCCCCCTGCCCCTCCCCTTCCCCGTCACCCCCAGTAATGGAAGAACAGGAGCGTTTAGGCGGCGTTGGGGGCCGACCTTTCCGACGGGGGCGGAGGGTGACAGATGATTGGCTGCGGTTGACCGTGACATCATTGGAGGCAGCAGTACGTGCAGAGCTGCTGCGGCACACGGTGGCGTATCTAGAGTCTGATTCTGAGCCAATGAGACTGTGAGTTCTCCGTCGCTCTTCCTCCTCGCTGGGCAGCCGAAGCAGCGGCACTGAAGAATCTACCGCAGACACCTGGGTGGAGGGGCGCGGCCGAGCCCTCGGGGAGGCCTGCTGAGTCCGGGCATGTTGGGGGGTCTGTGGTGGGGTTTGGGGAGGGGTCTGTGCTTGCTTGAGACCTGGGCGGGGTTTGGCCAGTGGGCTTGGGGCCCCGTCCCTCTGCTTCCTGGCCTCCCTCCGTGGCTCTGAGCTGCCGCTGCCACTGGGGCTGGAAGGAGGCGTGGAGGGACTCTGAGGAGGCTCAGAACCACTTTCTCCTTTCTGCAGCTCCTTCAGTCTCCTCACTCCCAACATCAGCTTCTTCTGATGGCCTGAGGGGGGCAGTGGTGTGGAGGAGAAGAATGCAGGGAGTTAAAAACATCTATAGAAGTTGTATTTGGTTGATGGCAAATACTCTCCTAGCACCATACACTAAATAAATTGAGATAAAAAACTTGAATATAGCATCTTAATTCTTCAGAACGTTGGGTAAATCGCATCGACGTTTATAAAGTGCTTCTCTAGTCCAGACTACTCAAAGTACTTCACACCACAAATCAGCCATTAGGGGCAATTTAGGGTTCAGTATCTTGCCCTGGGTCACTTCAGCATGCAGACTAGAGGACCCGGGGGTCAAACCAACAACCTTCTGGTCAGTGGACAACCCACTACCTGATCCACAATTAGTGAGTTTTGACGACTGTGCTTGTACAACATCAGAAGCTCATTACCTCTGGTTGCTTTGTTATCTGTGACTCACCGAGCTTAGTGATGCCGATCTCCTGCAGATCTTCGAGGCTGATGTCAGAGATGAAGTCAGTGTTTTCATATCCGTTCTGGACCAGAACCTGGTAGTACTGACTGAGACCCAGGTGAGTCAGCCACTCTGCCAGATTGGCCTAAAAAACACACACACCCACACACACACACACACACACACACAGCGACACACACACAAAATGTACAATGTAAAAAAGGCCACAAAATACAGGATAGAATTCCAACTGACAGAGCTGCATGTGCTCATGCTTGTGTGCGTGCAGCTACTAAAACTCAACATCTCCCTCTGTTTCTTTACACGTGTGAGTCTTACAGGCTTGTGGTCCGGCAGCCAGTCTGTAGACGGCAGCTTGCTGATCTCTGACGTTAACTTTTTCCGATGTCCAGGCTTCATGACCCCAATCGCCGTCAGGTCCTTCAACGCAAAGCACATTTAGTCCCATCAGAAGGTCAACACAGCAACAGTAGGTGTTATTTTTTATGTAAACCAATTTATGCCGTCGTTTGACATTTGTACGTGAGCTGTGTGCGATCTGCCTTCAGGAATAGTTTAGCTTTGATGTGTCCCCCCCACCCTCAGGGGGGGTTCACGTCATACCACTGTGTCTGCTTCAGTACACACAGACACACACACACATACAGACATACACATGCACACAGGCACAGGAAACACACTCAAGGACAAACACAGAGTAACGTTTACAGCACGGGCTGGAACACGTGGCCATGTGTGAACACAGGTATGTAAATGAAGCAGACGGAGAATGAGAAGTGACTGGTTGAGGCTCAGGACTCACACCGGGGGGGTCAGGTGACAGAGACAGGAGGGTTCATGATGACATCATCCAGGTCAGTGGGGAGCTGATTTGAGCTGGGCGGAGCCTTGACAGACAAGGGGCGGGGCGTGAGGGGGTCAGGGGTCATGACCTTACCTCGGGGGTCATGCGGCTAATGGTGTCTAGATCATATCCCGCGGTGAGGAAGTGGGTGGTGTAGAACTGCAGCTGAAACTCACCCAGCCACGCCACTACTGCCTGCTTCTAGAACACAGAACACAGAACGGTACTGCCGGCTCCTAGAAGAGCCCACGAGGTTCTTCTAGAGCACAGAACACACACACCTGCTCTAGAACACAGTGTAGCAGCCGGAGAGCAAACTGTCTAGAAAACAGCAGGGAAGCATCAGAGTTTAACCCTGTTCTACAACAAAATCTAGAAAGTGTTTACACATAGTAGAATAATAGAATAACAGAGCTCCAGCTTGTCTTTAACTTACAGAACAATGAAACTGTGATACTGCACAATGCCGACAGACACAAATTCAAAGACAGATTCTGCCTTCATTAATGCTCAATCTGCCACTACACAGTAAGGAATACTAAAGGTTTGTATAAATAGCAAGACACATGCTGGAGAATAAAATAAAGAACTAAGTGACAAGTGACATGGCCCCATTTATTCCAGTGATAAGCAGCCATGCAGATTCATTTGCAGAAGCTTTGAGATCTCTACCACTGAGACTTCTGCACCATCCAGGTGCAGTGGAGGTTAATGGAGTTTCATTCAAGGTGCTCAAAGCATTTACAATATTCTATTTGAAAATCTTTAGAAGCGATATAACACATATTATATTTATTTGGTTGATAATATATATACAATGTATATATATAGCAGTCAATCTGACACTTTTACATGTGGACAGAAGGAGCCGGGGAGTGAAAATCTGATACGAGCCAACTTGTGTTTGCTACCATCCTATTATCTGGGCTGTTTCACTTGTAGTCAACAGCTTAATACTGAATGTAAAACTAGAGTGAAGTGTTCACAGCAGGGGTTGTGAAGCCTGAGGTTTCAGTTTATGTAAGGAATTTATTTTCTCACTGAATTGAACACCACAGATAAACATCCATTGACCTATATTGTGTGTGGCGGAGGTAGAAACCACAGTGTGGAAGATCTCACGATGATTGCAGACTAGAAATGACCCTACACCCGCGCTGTATTCTGGCTTAAATAATCAATATGTGCAACACTGTTAAAATGTTTAAGTATCAAAACAAACGTAAGAATTATCTAATGAAAATGGAAACATATTTGTATTTTTTTATAAATGATTTCTTGATTTAAGAAATAAGAGGGATGAATACATTATACATTGAATAATAATAATACATTGATAATAAATTGTAAGAAGTGATGATAATATATATATATATCATTTTGTTGACATATGTGTAGTGGTGTATTATTTGTGTTTCCTGCTTTCTGGATCATTTTGTCAACTTGTTTACGAGTTAAAACCTTTGATACTTAAAGTGTCACACATTGAATATTAAAGACGAGACGCAGTGTGGTTGTAGCGTCTCTGACTACATTTCTAGTTGTGAATGACTGTCAGAGAGTGTTGAATGAAAACGATGACGACCGACTAAGCACTGCTTTTGCTTCCATATCGTAACCCTGCTGTTGCCTGGCAACTCGTAAATACTTGATTCCCGTACACACAGACAGAGTTTAAGCCTCAGCTTCACAGGACACACGGTGCTGCTGGCAGGTTCTAGAGCAGAGCGGCAGCATGGGGGTGTCTCAGTTTGGTGTGAGGGCGAGGGTGGGGGGGTGGGGGGGTGAGGGGACAGAAGGCAAGACAGCAACGGACTCGTGTCTGTCGTTCTGCCTGTCTCCATGGCGACACACTTTTTCATGCTCCATCCTCAGGGTGCCGTCTGTTCAGGTGCAGGAGAACCGACTCCCACTGCCTGAACCCCACCCGTGTAGATGTCGTGCTCTCAAACCAAAGGGCTGATTGAGAGGAAACAGAAGCAACAGCAAGAGGAGTCCACAGATGAAACCAATCTGCCATCCAAAAACTCACTTTCCCATCATCCTCCTCTGCCTTCCGCTCAAACGGCCGCTGTTCAAGAACTGTGCAGCTGGAAGAGCCTAGAAGTGGACAGAGGAGACAATGAAAGAAAGAGGAGAAGAAAACAATGACATATATTATATTGAATAATATTTAGTTGATTCACTTGTTGCACTTCAAATCTTATATTTTATTATTTTCAATGTTCAGCCCTCAGTAAGAACTAGGCAGCAATATGTGATTGTCTATAATCGTTTGCTTCTTAAAATGCTGCAAAGCCTGGAAATGCTGTTGTCTTGCTGATTCAATCTTTCATAATAATGAGGAAACAGCTTTAAAGCTTTGCTAGCTGTTTCCCAACATATCACTTAGACAGATTAGACAGCAGCAGATTACAGCAGATTAAAATATGCTCATGACGGTGCTTTGAAATTATATTATTTTAAAAGTGAGATAAGTAAATCAACAAAACCCAAACTGCAACACCGTATAAACGTCCATACAATAAACTGTATTCGTATAGAAATACATTAAAACTCTTTTGGTGTTATATGGACACCTTATAACTGTATGACCTTTTGTAGGCCCTGATCTCAGCTGCTTGCAGTTATTTGAACTTCTTATTACCTTGTGTGCCTTTTTCTTTGTTGGAGGTAACACTGAAGTATTTGGAGTTTTGTTGCCTGTCTCTTGTTGTATGGTGACTGTGGCTGTTTGGGCTAATTACTCCGTTTTTATTCTGCTTATTATAAGAAAATCTTTGTTGCAAATAAATACAAATTCATTTGTTTGAGAACATAAAATAATACGTCCCAAGAAAGTGCAACCGGTCCCTGGATGTTTCGATTAACTGTTATATAAATAAGGCATAACTTAAATTACTGTTATGTATTGATGTGGGTAGGAAATGCTGTCTGGGTCTGATATGAACAGAACTTCAGAGGTTGACTAAACAGAAGACGAACTTTGTTGTATCACTGCTTTATTTGATCAGTCAGCAGCAGAGCAAATCTTTAACTGCAGTGAAAAATGTCCCTTTAAATAAAGACGTTTTCTCTATGTGGTGTGTGTGTGAGTGTGTGTGTGTGTGTGTGTGTGTGTGTGC
Organism: Verasper variegatus; assembly: GCA_026259375.1. Lineage (NCBI taxonomy): Eukaryota > Metazoa > Chordata > Actinopteri > Pleuronectiformes > Pleuronectidae > Verasper > Verasper variegatus. Next base: position 5,723,450 of record CM048044.1, on the reverse strand, counting down.
TTACTCGCTGACTGCTCAACAGACTGCGACTGCTCCAGGAGATGCTCCTTGGCTTTAACCGACTGGGCAAGCACAGTGGCCAGGAGCTGGAACACGACAACACACAAAGATACGCTCATACACACACTTATACACAAGGGTACATGCACAGACGCACACTCAAGCACAATCACTCGAAACCCAGAAGTGCCTTGTGACTCAGCTGAGTGCCCATGTAACAGACAGACTCTGTCTTGTGACCCTCTTCCTGTGGCCGTTCCTGCAATTTACTAAAACTGGCATCGCAGAAATACATCCACCGAGGCCCAAGAGTCCCCTTGTGAAAACACATTTAAATTCACTAGATTGTTCTCTGAGAAATCAAAGGAAATTTGTGAGCGGTTTGGTGCAGCTCGATTGAATTTAAGGGGACGGCTGGGACTTTGCGGACTGTGCTCTCCTGGGTGCCATGACACACACATGGACCACTTACTTTGAGGGATAAAACTAAATTTAGAATGCCCTAAAGACATCAGACCTGCAGGATGCCTGATTTCATCGATTATAAAATGAAACAACACAGGACAATCGAAGAAAACCTGCAATCAACAATGCACCAAACAAATCGCGTTTCTATCACTTCACTATTTTGACCCGAGTTGGCAAGTGTGTGTTGTTCATTTGTTTTTCAAATGTGTAACCACAGTCTTCATGCAGCTGGTCTCCTGCGGAACAGAAAGAGATTCTGATCCCTCCAACGGAAAAACAAACTGAGCAGGAAACAGAGTTGTGGTTAACTTAGAGTTTGTGTTTGTTTCTTTAGTTGTTTCCCAGAAACGATGAGCTTGATGTTTTGTACAACTCCAGTAGCAACCTGAGGTGCACGTGTATGCATACAGATAAATACGAGGCCTCTCTTACCTTTACGCCCTCAGCCTGTGCGTGCAGGCCTGGAGCGTTAAGGCCGTGTGTGTTGACTCCTGTTGTCGACTGGGTGCAGGGATGTGGACTCGGTGCAGGGGTGGTGAGAACGTGTGTGTTTCCAGAGCTCTGCAAGCTGGTTGATGACCGGATACTGCCGAGACTGCCCACGCTGCCACTGCGCTCGCCACCTCCATACACAAACACACACATTTCAGCATCGTTCCTCAAATACGCGGTTTCACATTCTAACCCACATAATGAAGAACAAACAGTTTTACCCGCCAGAGGTTTACGCAGCACCCAGATATCCTCACTGGTGCTGCTCTGGTGTCCCAGGGTTGGAGAACCTTGAGGACTCGGCTCTGCAGTCCGCGAACCTGTCACACACACACACACACACACACGCACACACACAATTTGTTATGGCCTGACAATTAGTTGAATCTATTTTTCCAGGACGTTCTTAAAACCCCAAAATGCAGTGACTAATTAACTTATTTGATGATATATGCATTGGAATTTCATGCATAAATGTGTTTAACAGTTAAATAAACACCATCAAGCAAACAGGCTCACAAAGATACACTCACTCACCTGTGCTGTCATGAAAACATTAGTCAAACGAGGTTGCAACACCTCTTAGTGCTTATAATTTTAAGACTTGTGAATCTCTACCGATCCTGAGGCAGGTTCATTATCATTTGCTTGCACAATACTAACAAATTCTGTGGGCTGAAAACACCTTGACTTTATTTGAAATAAAACATCATCTATACGGTTCTTCAGGCAAAATTATAGAAAATAGGTATGAAGTGGTAAAGAAAATGCTTCTCAACGTATGTGAACCGTGCCTATCATTTGAGTATTTGAGTTTAAAAAGTCAGTTCACACAAATTGCAATAAAGCTTTGCTATAACAATGGGAGGCTAATGGAATATATTTCAGGGTAATTTCCTCAAATACATATAATTTAAAAAATGAAAGTAAACAGAATTATATTTTGGTAAATTAGAAAAATCCCTGGTGGAAAATAGTTCCTAATGAAATAAATTCCAAGTGGAAATTTATCTGCACCACAATGAGTGAGTGGGAAAATGTCTTGAACTGATCCTTAAACACAGAACATATTCAGATGCCCCTTTTTATGTTATATATTAAACTAAAATTTCTGCAGATTATAAATATGTATCTATGTGTGCAGTTCTGGAACAAACAGATATACCAGAGATAACATATTCTATATGTGGTTTAGTGAAACAGTGTAGAAAGGATGCTTATCTGTGATTCAGAGTGCTACTACAGTATGTACCTGTCTGACTCTGCTGCTCCTGAGAAGTGGAGAGAGGAGGAGGAGGAGGAGGAGGAGGAGGAGGAATGGACAGTTGAGGAGAGGACAGAGAAGGAGGAGAGATGGGAAGAGGAACGTACCCGAAGGAGGAGAACCGAGGGGGGGACTGTGTGTTTGGGTGAGGGGCGGGAGGGGAGGGCAGATGCAGGGGGAGGACTTTGGTGGGGGGGTATGAGTGTCCGTTGACCGAGGCAATGGGACAGGGGTTGGGCCTGCGGAGCAGGAGGGTGTGGCACTGCAGGGAGGGGGAGTGGCCTGGACATGAACCAGGAGGAGGGAGGTGCAAAACAACAACAACAACAACAACTGATCAGTCAACTTGAAACAAAACAAATCTAATCAGATAGATAATCAAATCAAATAAATAATAACTGATTAAAATCAAAATATGAAAAAAAAAGAATCCATCCATATATCCACAGGGAATATATCTCTATAAATTAAAATATAATATCATTACGGCAATAAAACAAACAATATTGAAAAAAGCATCACAATCTAGTGGAGCAGGCAGGATAGATTTATAAGGGAGGGGGTGACAGAGGGAGGGAGGAGGGTCAACAGCCAATAGGGGGAAGAATTTGATCAATGGAGATGATTGACAGGTTGGGAAAACAGATGGGCGGCCTTGGGGGGGGCCGATGATGCTGCAGCTATCTACGACTAATGATCGGCTGTAGCTACAGAACAGCTGCTGAACTCACACACATGCGAAAGCGCACACACACACACTCACGCAACCTCCCACCCGCACACAAACACACACAGCTGTGATGTGGGTGGTCACCTGCCCTCTTGATGACTTCCACCATGTTGGAGGGAAAGTAGCCCACGCGATCATTTCCTGTGCGGTTGTCGTGAATACAGCCCTTCCACCGCCCGTCAGAGTGCTGCTCCAAAACCTGCCAGCGCAACACGAACACAGTTTACAAAGAGTAGGAGCTACATACGGCTCCCAACCATTTATCTGGATTGGGCTCCACTAGCATTGCTCTGATTGTGTGAAGTCCTTTCTGAGTTGATGGTAGCCTAGCTGGGTTATTTAGGTTCTTTTATCGTGTCTGAAGAAGTTGTCCCAGTCACTTCAATTCTATTGGATTTGGCTGCAACGCCCCGAGACTCCAGAAGTGTTTTGTGGACACAAACACTTCACCCTCCACCTCCACCAGCACAGTGGTGAGTAGGTAATGAGTGAATTTTCATTTTTCAGTGAACTATCCCTTTAAGACTTTAGTAAACAATGTTAAAAAAGGTACTACTAAGTACATCTACAGTTAACTAAAATGAATTAGTTTTGCACGAACAGATACAGTTTGTTAAACGTGCAGCACTTTGAGAACAGGTTCAGAAATGTGTTATATGTACCGTGATAATATCTCCGGCTTTAATGTTGAGGCTGGTTAGGTCGTAGTTGTTGCAGTAATCCTTCAGTGCTCGCACTTGCATTGCAGCTGAAGCATCTACGAGATAAGAAGTGAAGTCAGAGCGAGCAGCGCCGATGAATGAGGGTAAAAGTGGTGGACAGGAGCACAGCAGAGATTTTCGGGCACGGCAGAGCAGAAATGAGCAATGGGGGAGAAGAGGTGTGAAGATCGATACGTAATGCATCAGCAGTACTTCTAATAGGCTTATTTTGTGTATAAATACAATTCACTCATGAAAACTTCTACATTAACACTATTCTAGGTGTTTTCACTATTTGCATCAAGAATGGAAATGTACCACACTGTGTTAAATATATGTAAAGTACTTTTATATATAAATATTCACTTAATATGTCTGATTGTGTGATTGTGTGTTTATGCACTTGTGTACCGACCTCTCAGTAGTTGCTTGATCTCTCGGCTGGCCTGTGTGGTGGTGAACTGGTTCACGATGTCCAGCGCGGTTTGACTCAGAGTGTTTCTCACTCCTGCACTGATGCCGCTCTGGATGGAGGTGGAGGAGAAATAAAACATCTAAATACAGAATTATGAGAGCAAGCGTTCTGGAGGATTTGTGGCATTTATATTTTTGGTCAATTTGGGACTTTGTGGTTCTTATGTGTGTCTTTGCAGTAGTTTTGTGTCCCTCTATGTTGATTTTGTGTAACTTTTTGTTGATTTTGTTGTTGTTTAGTGTCTCTATGTGGTCCGTCTTTGATTCTTATCAGTCATTTTCACTTCTTATCGTCACTTTGTATCTCTAAATGTTCCTTTTTGTTAGGTGTCCCTTTGTAGCAATTTTACGTCCCTTTGTGATGATTATTTTGTCTCCTTGTTGTGGTTTTGCATCTCTTTATGGCCATTTGGTGTCTTCTTACTTCAGCTCTATAGTAAGACATATTAACAGTCACTTCACACACAGGCTCTGGCCCAGGGGCCCTGAGCCTGTGTCTGGTGGAAGCTGTTTGATAATCCACCCATGATTCTCTGTCAGTCTGGCTGTGTGGACCTGCCTGCTGCTAACATTTGTTGTGTGTGTGCCGCCTCAGCAATAACTTCAAAACATGAAATACTCCAGGATGAGAGAGAAGATGGAGAACAGGCCCCGATCAGACACAGGGTTAATCATCAGAAGTCTTATCCCACTCAAGATGACAAAAAAAAAAAGACTAAAGAACAAAACGGACCTGGTTTGAAATATCGCACGACAGGTAGAAGAGAAGACTCTCAGCTCCAGCTTCATGTAACAAGTGGACGTCAAAGTGAATGACACGGATCAGTCCAATGAAAGACTGAGGTGTAAAGAGGGGGACAGACAGACAGACAGACAGACAGACAGACAGACAGACAGACAGACTTACGTCCAGCAGCAGGCGTACTACCTCTGTCTTCCCACAGAGGGCAGCCTGATGTAGCGCTGTGCCAGACTCGGACTGTCTGTTGATATCTATACCCGCCTGAATCAGCAACCTGCAGCACAAAACGGTACAAACTTTTTTCATATAGAACCTTTCAAGAAACAAACGTATAAAATAATACAAATGAAGACAAAAAAAAGTCTATGTAACACATTGTAGAATTACAAACCTTCTACATGAATAATAAAACCTACATCTCCCTCAGACTGAAACAGATGTTTAATTCACAGTGGTGACCCTGAGGTTAAGGTTAGACTAGATCAAGCAGTCAGAGGGACATGTGACCGACTGACAGACTGAAAGGACAAGTTTTTCAGACCGTATGACATCAATATGTCCGTTCTTGGCAGCGAGATGCAGAGGTGACACTCCGTTGGGGTCGGAGGGTTTCGGTTCTAGCATGGCTGCACACATGTTACTGCTGAGCAGGAGCTGCACCACCTTAATGACAGAGAGACACACAGGATCAAATACACACCAGCTACAGGGAGTACACACAGTACACTGCCACTTCTGAATGAGATCTCCAGCAAAGTTAGATTTAAAAACCTTTAAATTCAAATTTGCAAAAGTTGCAGCAGAAACTTAGTCTTCTGTTTTTTTTTGCTGCAGATTATTTGAGCGTTTTTTAACTTAAAGATATGTTATTCTCAATATATCTTTTTTTAATGTTTTACCTATTGTTCAGGAATAGTCATTCAAGATATATTCGCTTCATCTGGCACTGAAGAAAAATATGTTTTTAATGTCTGAGAATGTCCTTGTTAAATAAAAGTTAAATGCAATTAAATAAAAGTGAAATATTTGTTTGGTTTCAGTCAAATCGACTCACTCCAACACGTCCAAATTCACAGGCGAGGTCCAATGGTGTTTTCCCAGCTGCATCTGAGATGCACGGGTTGGACTGGTGTTGCAGCAACATCTCCGACTGTAACACACAGACGCACACATAAACACACACATCTCACTTTATTCTGTGACTTGTAACAAATCGTGTATGCATCATCAAACATAACACTCCTCACAAGAACACACGGCCACTTAACATCACAAAATACACTCCTACAGTTTACAGACACACACACACACACACACACACACACACACACAGTTACCCCATCATAGTGTCCATGCTGAGCTGACAGGTGGAGAGGGATCTGTCCTTCATCTGACTGTCCGTTGACTGACGACCCGGATTTCAGCAGCATTTTCATTGGTTCAGTCTTCCCCTGCCACGCAGCATAATGCAGAGGACGCATCCCTACACACACACACACACACACACACACGCACACACACATTGTTCTCATTACTAATTTCTCTGGTGAGCCAATTATAGCTTGAGAGCTAATTAAACTCCAAGTGTTGCCCTTGAAATTGAAAATAAACTTATAGACAGAGGTATAAACAGACTTTTAGACTTAAGACCCAAGTAGATATATGCATTGGAATTAAATTTACAGAAAATTAATCAGCAGTTTCAGTTTTAGACTTTTGGACTGAGGGTTGGACATTATTGGACGTCATCCTTATCTCTGTGAAGATGTGATGTACATTTTTGCGACTGTCTAACCCTATGAACTAAATGTTTAATTGATAAAGACGATAATTGTTAGTTGTGACATATCTGTAATCTATGTCTTATTGCAGCAATAGATTTAGGCACAGACTCTCATGGAAATGCTGTTTTATTGTGTTTGACATGCTTGTGACCTTTCGTGACCCTGGGCATACAGTATTGCAAGCATTATACTCTCGGGACATCTGAGACCAAACGCTTTCAGAGAAAGGGCAACACAAGGAAACCCCAATAAGTGGCTTAACTATACCAGAGAGAACGTTGCAGGGGACTGAACATCTCAATCCTGGAGCCACGCAGGAAATGCAACATGACGCAAAGCTCAGATAAGAACAGCACAATCACACACAGCAGCATCATCATCACCAGCGCCACAAACCAGAACACATTAAACACTTTGTCGCAGTGACTGCAAGGAAGAGTGAGCGTGTTTCTAATGGCGGCGACCCAAGGCCCCCCGGTCCTGATACCAGCGATGAGCCGCATTGTTGAGGCTCGGTTGGCATGAGAAAGTCCTGACTCATAAAAGAGGTACTGGCAGAAGAGAGAGGCGCAGCAGCTGCAGGGGTTGCAGAAGCTCAAGTCTGGGTGCATGAGGGGATGTGAGGGCAAATGAAGAGAGCTTCCAGAAAGTGTTTTGGTGATTGGCTCAGACAAGGGAGAAGTTCCCTGAGACTGCATCCTGGAGTTCTGAAGTTTCAGTTGTTGAGATATTGTGAGTCATATGTGCTGTGTGAATATCAGGAACAGTGTTTTATCTGGCAGGCAACAGTGATCATGGTCATTAAGGAAGAGCAAAAGACATTTTGGCTCTGATAACTAATGCATTTCCCATAAAAGCTTGATGTCCACGGCTAAATGATTTGTCTGGTTTTGGAAATTCCCCTTATCTGTGTTCCCAGTTTACATAATGAGCCTTTGCAGTGTTTCCTGTTTATGAACTTTGGGAATGTAGAGGTGACATTTACCAGTTCACACATCCGGCTGATACGAAGAGGCAAAACAGAGCTTTTATCTCTGTTTTGGTCTCTACCAGCTCCCAGGAAATGATTTGACAGCAGAGCTTCTAAATATTCAACCAACTACTTGCTGACTTGGTGTGTGTTAGGCACTGCCCAGCATTGTGTTTGAAGGGGGTAGACTGTCAAGGTGTCATGTGCAGGTGTCATTATATAGCTCCTTCCATCAGCAGGAGCCAACCCAGACCATACCATCCTCACTAGCCCCGCCTCCTCTGGAAACAGGAAGGCCAAATTTATCTCTAAAAATGACTGTGCTGCCGGCACATGTCCCCAAGTTTACATTTGGCATCTTGACTGAAACCCTATACACCAAAATAACACAAAAAAAATGATTTACTAAATCTACTGCACCTCCCCTCACACATGGTTGCTCCTGAATGACATCACTGCTGATACAGGAAGTGTTGGGCTATTACCTCCTTTAACACATTGTTGGGAAAGGTGAGTTCCAGAGAAAAAGAGATAGAGACTGAACTTTTAAACATGAACTAAACTTATCTATACTTGTCTGGTTTTATTTACAAATGATGGTATATAGGCTATAACATAATGCTAATGAAGAATAAGCCAGGGATAGTTTGTGTCTACTGGCTGCAACTTTATGTGATATTATGGTTTAAAGTATTAACAAGCAACATTCAATTTATGAAGTATGTGTCTTTTAAGTATAACATTTTTGCCCTAAAACTAAGATTTTAAGAATGTGTCGATGTTTGTACTTGTAAAACGGAGTATTAAGGAAATAATGATGTCACAGCTTACTGTGTGCATGCCCATTGTTGGTTTGTGTAATGATGCACCACAAACAATGTCGGCCATGTACCGGTGGACAGGAGAATAAGCTCAGTGAGAATGCTCAAGTTCTTCTCTGGTATTTGACGAATCGTTGATAGATAGATTTAAACTTTATTGTTACTGACAGAAATATAAGACTTGATCGCCACCTACTGGCCCGGCATGCTTGTTTGTAGTGGATTTGTGTTCTCCAGTCATTTCATCCTTTGTTAATATAGATATGTTGATTATAGCAGCACTGAAGTTCTTCCAGTGCTCAGCCACGACCTTCAGTCAGATACTGAAACGTTCGGAGGTTCCCACATCACGACAGGACCCGCTGCTAAGGATGCCTGCCAGGTGTGAACCTATATTTAGAGACACACTGGGCACGACTGACTGGGAGACTAGAGAGATGCAGCCCCACATCCTGGTGGGATTACATCTCCCATCTGCCCTGAGATTTGCTACTCTGAATTCTGCCAGTGTGGAACTGGATATATTTTCCTGTGAGAAAAGGGGAAATCAGGGCTGCTCCACTTCCACCTAGCTCTCCTTCCTGCTGCCATGAAAAATGCCCCTTCTATTGTGTATTGTTTGCTGTGCACACAAATCTGTCACCTCTCATAAACACTGTACACTACCCAGATTTTTTTTTTCATTGCAATTCCAAACAAGCTCACCTTTTGTTACATAAGAGGGTATTATTGGTCACGCAGGGGAAAACCAGATGTATTTGTGTTGCTGTTTTTTTATGATTGTTCTGTGTTCCAGCCCGTCTTGTGTGTTTGTGCCTGTTTCATAGTAACATCATGAATTGTGAGGACACAGACAAATGTGTGTCTTTACCTTTATTGTCTTTAATATCCACTGCAGCCTGGGCCTCCAGCAGCAGAGAGATCAGCTCCTTGTTGCCGCTCAGAGCAGCATGGTGCAGCGGTGACAACCTTCACACAGACACAGATTATGTATAAAAATACACATATTCATAAATGTGGTGTAAAACCAGTGGATAACTTTGCTGAAATAATCTTCAGCGTATAGAGCAGCTCCGCCCCTCCGCTCTGTTTGAGCGACGGGAGGGGGCAAATGACCTACTTCCATTAATAAGCAATCTCTCTACCCCCGAGCTGAGCGTACTCACAGCGCCTGTCTGTGTGAGTGTGTGTCTGTGTGTGTGTGTCTAATGGATCCCTGGTGAATATTGAGGGCCAGGCCCCGGAGTCAAATCAACGAATCAACAGTCATTACACAAAGAGTTGGGTCCAATTATCTGATTCCAATCAACATAATAAAAAGATCATTGTAATCTGATGGAGCCAAACGCAGCATCATCGCAAACCAAGCATGTGCACACAGAAAATAGCTCAACCAATCGTGGAGTCTAAAAATAGCCAGAATCCATAGTTGTCCATTCAGAGTTAATGCAGGAACAGTTCTGAGCAAATTAAAAGCTGAGAAATGTTGGCTTTGCTCTAAGGTAATAAGTCTGTGGATCTGAGCTCCTCGGCTGGCTTCATGTTTCAAAGACCCGTTTAAGCAGCGGATAATGTGTATTGTGATATGGTTGATTTGGTTTATTGAGCGTAAACAGAGATTTCTTTCAGCCTGGCCCTGTCAGTTGGACGATCAAAACCGTGGCTCGGCAGCAGGAAAAAAAATCTCCTGGATTAATTGGGGTTTGGTGAGTTTTGAGGATGTTTCCTGTCTCGTGGATTAAATCTAACGTCTCTGTTGGAGGGACGGGTTTTTTTCACCGGTGGTTCCCAAACTGTCTCTTACTCGTAATCCTTTAAAATGAGTTGACGTGTACTTGTGACCTTATCTCACCTCAGGTGGACGACAGTGGATGTGATCTGTCCCTTGATCACACCGACCAACAGTCTCAGGTTTTATTTAAAGGATTTTTAGAGGCTGAGAATAAAAAAATATTTATCATTGATTAATTCCGACATCATACAGTTTGGGAACCACTGCCTTTAACATCGTGTCCCACAAAATGAAATAGTGAGTAAATTGGAGCAAGTCTAATGCAATATTAGCTTAAGGATCCAGCTGCTATTTTAATCAGAGTGTGTCACGAACACACAAATGGCCGGGCCAAGACGTCCAAAGAAAGTTGTAGTGGTGAAACATTTGTCAAAGGTCAAGCAATGTAGACAAAAATAATATCACAATAAAAATGTTCATATCGGTTCATACTGATAAATGTCACGTTATTATTTTTTTTTAATTTAAAGACAGATCTTTGCTCCTAAGTGAAGGTTTTAGTTTTAAACTTTATAAATACGACAACACGGCAAAATATTTTCTAAATCTGAGGTGGATCAATTTTATATATTGATATATTTTGAAACTTTGCTATATTGCTATTGATGAAAATTAGATGTTTAAATGTTTCATTGCCCAGCTCTAGTTAAACATGAATATAACTTAAATTACTTTGCAAATTACATTGTGCTGTTAATAAAATGGACCTCATAAAAGGTTTATAATCACTTATTTAGTAGAATTAATTAGAAATGCATTTTATTAAATAATGCAGCTCTTAGATCCTCATAGTGAACAATACAATCTAAAACGGACCTCATGTTCAGTCTCACCGCAATAACACTGCAAACATGTGTAATCTAATTAGTAAAAACAATAATTCTGTCAGAATGATTTGAAAGAGGATGCAGTGAAGAACATAAGCCACAAAAACCCAAGAGTAAAAGGATGTGGATTGATGTCAGGAGAACATGAAACATGTGGTGCTCCCTCACCCATCTGCATCCTGGATATTGACATTCACCCTCTTTGCTGCTCCAAGGAGCTCTGAAACAGAAAGAGGAAACAGAGAGTGAGAGGATTAAGGGGGAGTCACTAAACTGCTTACAATCCAAATTTAAACCTCATCAGAATTCAGTGATTAATGTATTCTGTCCTTGTACTTTCACTTCCTGCAGGTGGGGTTGACAGCCACGCTTTTACACCTGTGAGCGCTCACGAGCAACCCGCTGCCTTTCAAACCACTTCTTCACCGCAGCAACAGCAAAAAAAGGTCAAGAAGAAGTGACAAGGTAAAGGAGACAAAGAAAATCTTTCTGGGAAACTCAACAGGAGAAGAACATTTGAGATAACAGCTGCAAAGGAAATATTAGAGTTTCATAAAGAAATCTGAAAATCAAATGATTTTTAATTGAGATTTTGTCCTGTAAACAAACCTACATCAACAGAAAACATGACTTTGATTTAACAGTTGTTTGATTCCCATATTAAATATTCATCGGCATGACGTGAAACTATTTTGTTAGAATTTCAGATGCACATAATCAAACACAGTATTAATCTTGTCGACTAACTCTGAAAAGAACTGAGCATTTTTTGTGGTCTTGTGGACTTTCTTGCTCTTTTCTTTACATCTGCATCAGCCACTGAGTTTTCAAATTTCAGATTATTATAATTATTATTTTTCATGAGACATTCTGTATTTAAATTCTCCATTGAATTCAGCAATTCATGGACAACCCAAGTATTTTTGGGCATAAAAATCACTTCAACAATTGGTTCAATTTCAGATACATTTTCTGTTTATCAATGAATCAATTAACCGTTGCAGTTTGATCTCTGTAATACATTGTGTATATTTATACCTTGTTTGGGTATATATATATATATCTGTCTGTGATTATGCAAACGTGCATGTGTTTGCATGTGATAACCTTGATCTTTGACTGAAGCGTCAGAGCAATGAAGACGCCAGACAACAGGAAGGAGAACGTGCACAACAACACATTACGACACACGCAGTCTGAAAAGGACACAGAGAAAGCGGCTTGTTTGTCTCTCTTCCACCAGTTTTTTTTATTTTTTTTTTTTGGTCAAACCCTCATAATCCACAGGCCGTAATCTGTAGCTGTCCTGTAATCTGGGGAAAAGCTCCTCTTTCTCTCTGCAGCATCTCTCTACACTTCATCCCTTCATCCATCTCTCACACTCTAATTTCCCCCTGTAATTTGCTAAAGAGTGTGTGCTGATTGGTCGTTCAGCTCGTTTCTGTTGACACTCAGACATGGTTCCGCTGCGTGTGTGCGTGTTTGTGTGGACGTGTAGGTTCCCCCCCTATCTGTCTTGGATTAAAAAAATAAGAACCATCCGTCCCTCCCCCGGCGGATGAATCTGTGAGCACTGATATGTGTGTCACCATCAGACTGTCACAGAGCCACATGACACCGAACCTGCACACAAACACATAACAAAACCCAACACCCACAATTATTCCACTGTTTCCTCTTAGATGATCCTCCTTTTACTACGAGATGCTCCCCTTCTGACCCAAAACCGTGATATATATATTTAATGAAACACGAGCTGAGGGAGGCGACTGACAGACACCAGCTCACTCTGCTCTTAAACGATTCATCCTTTCTTTTGGTTGGCGAGTCACAGTGATTCATGTCGGAGCAGATTTTCACATTAAAAACTTGTGATTATATTATTCATACTAAGCACTGATTGTATCACTGCCTGAATGTGGTGCTTACAATTTCAGATTCATGGATTCTCCCTCTGACAAGAACTGTTTGGATCATTACCATAATGTTTATGTGATGGGGTTTATATATTTTTTTAATAATTTTAGGCATTATACTGCAACTGAGCCCATGTTGCCATGGGAACTCCCAAATGTGCCTTTCTCACAGACTATCAATCACTTAGCAGTGAAAAACAATTTCCCTCGTGTTTTATCTGTTTTACAAATTATTTGGACACGAAATCGCATCAATCACCTTCAATTTGAAACCTTTCAAACTTGATATCGGAAAAAATTAAAAACAGACTGTTAGCTACTGGCTGACAAAGCAGCCTTCAGTGGAACAGAGGATTCACAAATCTCACGGGAGGTGAGACGGGGGGGGGTTCAAGGATTCTCATTACCAGACATGTTCTTAGGTCCAGTTCCCATCACCTCCGACTTTGCCTGTCAACCTGCATTTAGAGTTTCAGGGAAACGTGTGGCCGGGGAAAAAGTGCACCGACATTTTCACAGTATTTTCTCCTGTTTTCGGACGAATGCACACATATGTTGAAGTTACTCAGGGTCACAGTACGCTAACGGTCAAGGAAAGGTATAAAGATGTGGCTGAGGTAGAGCGGGTCGTACACAAACCAGAAGGTTCGGAGGTGCGATCCCCGGCTCCTCCGTTCCACAGGCCTAAGTGTTCTTGAGTAAGACTGAATGAAGTGCAAATGGGTGGATGTTACTTGTGGTGTAAAGTGCTTTGTGTGGTTGTTAAGACGGGACCATGTTTTATATAATGCGGTCTTTTGAAGTTCTACTATTAGTTTGTGGTAATGAAAATTGAATAATAAAATTGCTGGTACGCTAACGTTAATGTTTTCGTCAGTGGTGACTGCAACTTTTCATAGTTGTCACAGTGAACCTTACGAAGAGGAGTTACCAGCTGTTTATTAAACATCAAACTTTAAAAAATGGATTTTCCACAGACGTTAGTGGAAAGTGGAAAGGAGAGTCTCACTACAGGTGTGAAAGACGACATGTTTGTCTACGTCATGGAAGTTTTCTGGAAGCTGGTGAAAGTAGAACTCAGGCAGCAGCTGATGATTCCTCACCAGTGTACACACTGTAATGAATATGTCATTTATTTGATGGACACCTTCATACCTTTCCATCTCGTTCCAGTCCAGACTACGAGCTGAGCCAGCTGTTGCTCGTCTTTGAGCGTCGACACACTGAAGCATTGTATAAAATACTTAGTGCCCATTTCACTTGGTTGCAACATAAAAGAGATGCAATTACGATAACAAAAATATTCTCGTATCGCCAAGATAAAGAGTTTCTCTTTCAACAGAGCTGAAGATAAGGAAACCATTACCAAATGGGTTTCTTTTTTTAAACAGGCACTGGTTTCTAATGGCGTCTGTTTAAAGTGTCTCAAGCTGTTTTCAGACACGACCTGCGGGTAAAATCCGGAGAACAGGCCACAGGGTTTACCTGCAGGTCAGAAATATTCACAACAACAGGTGAATGTCCACAACATCGAGGCGAGGGTGGAGGAGGAGATGATGTATAAATTCGGCTGATGAAAGCACAGTGTTTTCGTTCACAGCACATCGACCCTGGCATTGACCCTCATCACCAAAAGCTCTCGAATCTCATCTTCACGGGGGCGTATTTGTATATATTTTTTTTTTCTCAGTTATAAATCCGTCACTGTAGGAAACATCTTCAACACGCCCACTCACTCGCTGTGAATTTTCCTGCTGTTTTCTCACATGGGCTCAGTGTGAAATTTTACTACTGGCAGAAGAAGTTCCAGAAAATGTCTGAAGCAACTGGCTCTTACGTTTGCCTTCTCGCATAAAGCCCCTCCAGAAAATATCAGGGAAACGTTCAGATGTGATTCACGTGACAAAACAGTATTAGATAGCAAACTGGCATATTTAATAACCAATGGCTTTATTTAGAAATCATATATTGTTTATTAATGCTTCATAGATTAGTTATAACTCATAAATGAGAACACGTGTTGGGTTGCCAGGTTGTGAAAAATCCTGCTCCAGCATGTCCCTGTGTTTTTCCTCTATAGCTCCTGTTTGACCCTCTGGAAAATCTTTTATTACCAGCGTATTCCCAGATTTGATGGATTGTTGTCGGACCATTTATCAATTATTTAACATTTAACATTACTAATATTTATAGGCAGCTGATTAACTTTTGCTGACAGCTTGAGAGAGCCATTACACACACGACCGAAAGTGAAGAACATGGTGCCCTTTGTCATTGACTTCCTAACTTTTGTAAGTTCAGATTTAATGGTTTCGGTGATGGATTTATGTGCTAGTGAAATGTCATGTTGAATCCTGCAACCCAGGAGTTATCACCTCCACGAGGAGGTTGTGATTGTGCCCCTGTCGATTAGATCGTTTGCTTGTTTGGACGGGACATTGGCTTGAACGGAATTTAGATTTTTTTTACATCTTCACACATTTCCCAGGGAGTCATTCGTGGATCTCGATGAAAGCAATCCGGCACATTTATGAGCGTATGAAATTTGTTACAGCTTGATTGACTTAAAGTGGACAGTTGGACTCTGGTGGAGTTTTGCGCACTACTAAGCGCCATTTTAGTTAAACATACAATATGTAACTTCGGCCGCTAGGGGCTCTCTCAATCAAAACAAACAAAAGACCTATAGATCGATGATGTTGTGGCGCAGCGTGGGATCATGGGAGTTGTTGTCTTTACCACCATTGCCGTTGAAAATTTGATGAAAATCTACCTGAGGCAACTTCACAGATTAGGTAAAGGTATTAGAAATGCATCAAAAAGCAATGAATAATCGTGATCCATTACAAGTGACCAACAACAAGTGACCAATACAAACAGGGCAAAGGCACGGCTAAAGCAGATATGACACTATTAAAAGGCGTCGATGAAACGTTCTATTACCCTTAATAAAACTGTGGATTTCTAATAGTTGTTGTTATATCTCTAAACTGATCTGTATAGCATCAGTAAACAATTTAACCATCGATAAAGCCTCTGTGGGTCGTGTGTTACGTCCGCCTGTCAACCACTTCAGTCCTGTTAATGCTTTTCATTGAATTGTGACATTTTGTTCAAAGCGACTCAACAACTACAAGGCCTCCCTGTCACCTGCTACACTGCTGCTCCAGCTCCATTAAAATGCTGTTAGGAATACAAACCCAGGCAGCCGCCACATGACTAACACCTCATGTGTCAAGTGTATTTGTGTGCATGCTCTCCTGCGACTTTGTGTGTGTGTGTGTGTGTGTGTGTGTGTGTGTGTGTGTGTGTGTGTGTGTGTGTGTGTGTGTGTGTGTAGGCAGCATTTATCCAGCAGAGAAACCTGGCTTCCTGCTTAATTATTCCAACACGTACCTGGATACACACACACACACTTTCTCTAACTCACCCTTTAACCTCTCCCCAACACTTCCTGTCTCTTTATCTTCCCACATCCATATCTCAGTGTGCCCCCCCCCCCTCCTGTCCTGCGCTCCTCTCTCTCTCGTTCCTCACCCTCGTCTCCCTCATCCTCACCCTAGCCCTCCACCCACCTCCCCCTTTTCTCTTTTGTCAGTGTGCAGTGGACTGAGCGCTCAGAGCTGATCTGTTCTGGCATTTGAGGAGAAGCATTTTTCTTTTCCATGGCACTGCTGGAATGTTCAGAGACAAACACGAGAGGAGAGGATGGAGAGACTTTATAGCTGGAGAGAGGAAAAGGAGGAGGAGAGCTGCAGAGGTGAGAGGGGAGGTGCAAACGAGGTAAGGAGAGGAGATGAGGAGAGGAGAGTGTGAATCGTACAAGGGAGGAGGGCATATAGGAAGTAAGGAGAGGAAACTGGAGGGAAAAAAAGGGGATGTGATCGAAGAGGAGGAAACGAGAGAAGTGTAAACAGCAAAAAGGGAGAGGAGATGAGGATAAGAGGAGATGAGGAGGCAGGAAAAGAGGATGAGAGGAGAGGAGGCCTTGTGGTGAAATGGAGGAGGAGGAGAGCGGTTTCTAGGCTGTAATTGAAATCTAATTATCACCTCAAGTCCCAGCTGACTCCACGTCAAACACACATGCATGTGCACAAGCTCGAGCACCGCCACGTATGTGCACGCCTGTGCACTCGCAGACAGTCATCACATTATTACCACCAACATCTGGCATCTTCACACACCAATAATCCCCCTGTCCCGAGAGCAGTGTAGGACCTTCCACCTCACTCTCTCTCTCTCTCTCTCACACACACACACAAATACACACTCACTAATACACACATCCTCTCTGGTGTGCACGCCCATATTTTTGTGCATCCCCGCACACTTGGGCTACACACAACTGCGGTGAATTGTGGGAAATGGGGTGACAAGCATTCCTAATTTACAATTACATTTTGCTGACTGCTCTCACACACGTGCAACGTCATCACTATCACACTCTCAACGTCATAGCACACAAACAAACAGGCACACACACACACACACACACACACACACACACACACACACGCGCGCACACACGCACTTTCCCTTTCCTCAAATTGTCTCTGTCTTATTAACCGTAAAGATGTTGATGAAAAGGTATCAACACGTAGAAATATATACAGTTCAGAGAGAGAGAGATGAGGAGATAGAGATGGAGACACATGCAGTGCACCATTTAGGCTGAATGGCATCACATCAGATTTAGGCTGCACTGTCCTGACCTGGTAACGTGTGTGTGCGCGTGTGCGTGTGCGTGCACTCCTGCACATCATGAGTGTGTGTGTGTGTGTGTCAGGAGGATGGACAGATACTGACTGGCTTTCCCCGGCCGTGGTCTCTGTAGGAGCCGCTGTGCTGTCAGCAAGTCCTCGGTCTTCACGGCCTGGAGCAGCTCCTGGTCCTTCCCCATGTCCCCTCCGTCCCGCCGCAGTCCCGCTCCCCGGTCCCGCTCTCTTCCTCTGAGCGCCCCTCTCTCCTCCGTTAATCCGCTGCTACATCCTGCCGCCGCTCCGGGGCCGGGCCTCCCGCTGGAGCTGAGGCGCGGAGGGACGGGATGCTGCTGCCCGGGGGGACCGTGGGGGGATGCTCCGATTCGGCCAGGAGGTCCAGCGCACAGCGTCCCGCCTCTGTCTCCCTCCGCCCGGTGCCACACCGACCACCGACCGCTCCTCGCGCTCTGTCGGGATGATGCTGTGGAACAGATTCCACGGATCCGATCCGCGTGACGGTTTCACCGGGTCTACGTGCGTTCCGTTCCGCTCCGTGCGCGAGAAGAGGATGGAGAAGGATGGAGCTCGAGCGCCCTCCTACATGTTGGGTCAAATCTGAAATCTCACGAGCGCTCAGTCTGCCGCCGCGGACCAGCTCGCGCCAGCTCCAGAGTGCACACACACACACACACACACACACACACACACACACACACACACACGCACACACATACACACACACACACACACTTGAACGCGCACGCTCACACACGCACGCTCACTGTCACACAAGATGACATCACATAAACACGAGCTGCTCGCGCACTCCAGTTGTTGTAATCCCGGTGCGCGTGTCGTGTGCGCGTGCTGGAGAGGTCGTTTGACATGGTCATAATCATGTCGCGTGCAGGGGGTGGGGGTGGGGGGGTGCACTCACAGCACGGGACAGTGGAGGACACATGGGACTGCGGATCTGAAATAATCGTACAAGTATTCAAGTACATCTCTTAACAATATTTGCGTAGTGAAAGGTGTATACAAGTACATATTGTGTATTTGTATTTTATTCATTTTTTTATTCTCGTCTCTGCTTCATTCTGACTTGTCTGCTGCTGTAACAAGTTTGAGGTTCAATATTCATATCTTGTCTTATAATGGTTTAACTCACTTAAACTAAACTAAACTATTCATATGTGCACTAAACTGGAAGATAATATTAAATACATTATTTATTCTCCTGCTTGTATTGATTTATTTCAATCTTTTTTTTGGAAACCTTGTTTTTTTTCATATATATGTTTGTACATGTAAGAGTATTAAATTGTTTGTTTTTTTATCTATATCTCTTCATATATCTCTATCTCTTTCACTTTAAACTGACCGTGTGTCTATGTGTTGATGCCTTTACTTCAACATCTTTAAGGTTAATAAGACAGATAATTTGAGGACAGGGACTGTGTGTGTGTGTGTGTGTCCCTGGTGCTGGGCTAATTTAAGCTAAAGGGGCCACTACCACTCAGATTTAGAACAGGAAGTAGAACAAATGACAGATGACCAATTTCGATGTGACAAAAAAAAAAAGTTAATGTGCAAGTTTAAACTTTGCAAGCTGGATGAACCCAGGGCCCAAATGAATGGTGAGCCCAAATGTAGTCCCCCTACTTAGTTTGGTTGGAATTTAAATGAATTTTAAATGAATTGGAGGATATGCCCTGAATCCAGTCAAACAGTTGAAACAAGAGTGATGTACCAATGATATATTTCAAAACAGTATAAGCAAATGAGTTGATTTTACACATTTGGAATTCAAGTCATGTTTTACTCATCATAATCACAATAACAGATATTCAGGCCAGTGGTTTCTCCTTCAGTTGTACAAAAGTGAAGCAAAAATATCTCAGACATGTGTGTTGCCATCTTTTGCTTTTTATGTCCTTTGGAGCCAGATCTTGATCGTGGTTTGGAGTCGCGGCATCAAGATACACATGCTCGACCAATCAGGAGTCAGTCTCTGTTATTATAACATCAAATAACTCACTAAAACTATAAATCATCACAAACATGAACACTACCTTAAATGATACAAACCATCTCAGAAAATAAACACTATTTGGACTATTTATATTGCTATGAATGTGTCATGAAGTGTTTCCCATATACGTACACAATGAAAAGGTTATTTCTGACAAAATGATCTTTGAAAAGAACTGTGCCACTTACACTTTTGATAATGTGTGCAAAGAACCCTTGAACAAGTTGCAGATGCAACAAACTGCCTTTCTGATATTTATAATTACAAAAAAGTTTAAATAACACAAATATATACATCATCTACACCTTAGAGGGTCATGGGGGCTGAGGCCAATTCACCCTTAAAAAGTCGACGGCTTCAATATAGATACAAACAACCATTTGCTTTGTCAGTTAAAGGTTCAGTGTGTAGTATTTAATGACATCTAGTGGTGAAGTTGCATGTTGCAGCTGAATTCAGTTGTCAATAAAAACTCAGTCCGGGTAACTGTAAAAAAAAGCATGGCGGCCACCGTTGAGAGGACCCGCTCTCGATGTTAATATAAAGCATTTAAATATATAGGGCCCATTCTAAAGTAAAGATAACAACAATTTGTACAATTAAGATGAAACGCACTCGTGAAAACATCACTAGGATTATTTTACATTCAATTGGTGACACTGGTGACACTAGATCCCTTTCACCTACCTTTATCACCAACGAACCACACTCGCATGTTGGCACACAGAGAAAATACAAACGGCCAAACCTCTACTTTTCTTGCTGTGAGGTGAGGGTGCAAACCACTGTGCCCCATTGCCATGCCAAAACACAAATACAGAATATTATTATTTTTTTTTTATGTACAAAGCCCAAACAACAATCTTGATGCAGCAACAGGCCCTGGGTCCACATGTGCGTCTATGTACAGTGCGGGTAGGCGTGAAGATAGTTTCTAACTTGACGGCTCAGTCCAGGTAAGCTGCCTATATTCTCCGCTCCGTACGTACGAACAAACGCCCTCCTGCACGTCTGCCTCAGGCTCTCTGGACGCTGCTGCCGATAAGGCACCGTCAGCTTGCAGGATGAGCTGGTGTAGTAGGTGAGCAGAGCGAACAGGGACGGATACTTCTTCTGGCTGCCTTGCAGACTGAAGAGCAGGTCGTTCAGCTGGACGCGGACGCTCGTCGGGCCGTCCTCGCTTTGGTAACTCAGGGTGAAGAAGACGTCCGGCTGGCCGCTGTCTCTGAAAGAAGACGCCACCACACTGTCACTCTGTGCACATCCACTGTAGTTTATTCTCGTTGTGCAATGCTGCTTATCACAGCCAGTCAGAACTTAAAAAGAAGACAAATAAATAAATAAACCTAGGAATACACACCAATTACTTAAAATAGCTGATTAAGTGCATGTTAAAGTGATGTTTTACTTGTGGGACTTTCCCGTGCGACACATTACCGAACTACAACTAATATACTTTGCAGACGTTGTATCGATTTGTGTCAGTGCTGATGCTTGACCTTGTATTTTCAACAGTACCAGAGGGATTTGTGATGCTGGTATCTGTGTGGGAACATCTCTTGGTATTATATTATAATGTATTAATTATATAATATTTACTATCAATACAATATATTCATATATTATAATGTTGTGTAAATAATGCACTGCCTCTTAAATCAAGTCTGTGTCCTTCTGTTATGATGCAGTAACTGTCTGGTTCACACTCCAACACAATACTGATAAATTATAATTGTATTTGGGATGAGCAAACTCTCTCTCTCTCTCTCTGGTAGAGGGGGAGGTGCATCACAGTAACAGCTGTGTATGGCTTATAGCGTTTCCTCTCTCTCTCTCTCTCTCTCTCTCTCTCTCTCTCTCTCTCTCTCTCTCTCTCTCTCCCGCTCTCTCTCTTCCATTGACCATCCATTTGTTTGGATTTAGGGCAAAAGTTAGTTTTTTGCAGATAACACTGGACTGTCCTCCCAACACAGGGTGGAATTGGAGTGAGTGTCTTACTGGCCACTGTGAACCGGAGGAACCACTATATTTATGTAAAATCAGCCTAACTGTTCAAATAACAGTACCTGCTAAGTTATACATATTTTATATCGTAAATTGAGGGCTATTTCACTTTACTTTAAAACATTTGACATTATTCTATTTATACCTGATAAGGAAGGTGCCCAGTAACGAGTGTGTCAGTATTTCGTGCGCCTCCTCCATGATCATCGGCCCCCAGTAGTAGCCACTTTGTCTGAGCTGCTGGTACGTGCTTTTCACCAGTTTGTACTCTGCATGGCTGCTGAACGGACGCAGGTGTGTGGGCAAACAGTCGGCGTCGCCTCCGGTAACCAGCTACAGGAGAAAAGGAAGTAATGAGTCAGCCCAATAATGATAATCAATGTGTACAGACTGCACAGTGTAGACACTTGACGAGTTCAAACCTCTCAGGCTCCATACAGGCTGCTCAGGGATTCCTATAATATATTGAATCTTATAGGTTATCAATTTGATTATGCTCTTAATGAGACTAGAATGTTGTCTCAGACATTCAACATTTTTTAAGGCTTAGTTTCCAGACAGTGACACAGCGATCGTCACATCAAAGACATTTGGTGAGTGGAAGTCATGTGTTTAATGAAAACAGTGATGTGATGTGTCATCAGCAGTGATGAGTTTTATCCTTCTCAACAAAGTACATGTATCACATTTAGGTTTTTCCAGCACATTTATATTATATGTTTGTGATTCATTTGTGGTTGTATTCTTACAAGTATACCAAATAATCCTACCCACAATTGTTTAGTTCTTTGAGTAGAAATATAATATATGACAATATATAAGTGGTCCGATTATCTTAACTATTTGTTATTCTCCGCTACACCAAAATTTTAGGTGGAAATCGGTTTAGTAGTTTTTGCATAATCCTGCAAACAAATAAACCAACAAACAGACACAGGTGAGGTTATTATAGAATAAGTTACCATTATGCTATAGCAGTACATATAGTAGTTAATTCTTATTGGAAGTTGTGAGTACTTTTGGTACTTTAAGTATATTTTAATTTTTATACAACTAAATATATTTTGTATTTCCACACGAGGCCTTTTTAGCTGAGTAAAACATCTGATTATTTTCTCCATCGCTGGATATAAAGTTCCTGAAATGAAATCCAGGTGTTTCATTTCTGACTGAACTCGCCCCAGACATCTGCCCACACTTACTGACCTGGAGCCAGGGTTCAGGGTCTCCCTCTCCGTTGTTCCAGTGCAGTGACTCAAGCTGCCTCTCCTTCAACTCTTGGCAGGCTGGTCCGACGCGCTCTGGGTTCTGTTGGGGGCCGACAGGTTCCTCGGGGTGTTGACTCTGTGTCTCCGCTGCACACTTATCTTTTGGGCTTTGTTCAACTGGTTTATCCGGTTTGTCTCTGACCATCCTACACAGGAGAATCCTTCTCTTGACCATCGGTTGCACCATTTCCTCCACTTTTTGGCAGCAGGGCCTCCATCGCTGACAGCGTCCTGGCTGGTCATTTGCCGCTCAGTCCGCTTTGCGACTCCATGTTGTTTAAACGACAGCTTGAGATTTTGAATCAGGATTCATCAACATAAGCACAAAGTGCCGGAGTGAAGCAGAGGCTGAAGAAGCTTCATCTGTTCACAGGAAAGAAAACAGACAGTCGCAGTTAAAAATCTCTTATTTAGATTTAGAAGAAGTTATTATGTTGAACTGTTAATCACATTCACTCTCATCAGGCTGCTTGTTAAATACTGAGGGAAGTATCTGCTTCCTTTGTTAAACACTTCATGTTAAACAGCTTGTCTCTGACTGTGTCCGTCTGTAGTTTGGCACTGAACAGGTAGTGCACACTGGGATCTTTCACTAAAAACAGACATTTCAATGTTCTGCTGCTGCAATAAACATTTCAAGTGTTTATTGCCATCACCAATCAACATGTCAATCATTTTCTACATTGATTAGTAATTTAGTCTCTAAAACATGAGAAAACTATGAACTATGCCAATCGTATTTTGAAGCATTTAACTGGACAAATGACACATGATTAGCAAATTATCAAAGTAATTAGCTTGTCTTATCAATTATTTGATTATTTGCATTGAGCTTTAACTCCCTATATTGCTCTGTAAAGAATTGGCTGATAACTTTCTTTCGGTTCATGAATAGGAGCAACTATGTTCATGCTGCCATTTTTTACAACTACAGCTGCATTGTTAATTTGTGTGTGTGTGTGTGTGTGTGTGTGTGTGTCTGTGTGTGTGTGTGTGTGTGTGTGTGTGTGTGTGTGTCTGTGTGTGTGTTTGCATGCCTAAGGCAGAGAGGGTCATGTGGCTGATAATAACCCACATTAATGCGGTGTAAAATTACAATGATCGTAAAAAAACACTTTCACTTTCTTGTTCTCTTCGCATGACCCAAAAAAATATCAGCCATAAAGTACAAATACAAAAACTGAAAAAAGTAGGTTATTATAATATGTTTAATTTATTAGTATTTTTCTAGTTTTAGTATAAATATATAAGAGTGTTTTTTGTTTGTCGTATCTTTTTCAGTTTTTATAAAGTCTGTATCTGTTTGCATGGTACTTTTAAGGTGAATTTTGTGAAGAGAAGTACTTTATAAATATATTTTTTTCGATTGGATATATTATTTATTACTCAGACTGATTTTACTTTATCTCCTCTTCTAAATGATGAAGAGAGCATGTAAATATCAGCTCCAGTTAAAAAAAACACTTTGTTGTGTAAATTCTCTTTCTCGGCTCAGTGCAGCTGTCAGTACCTCGACAGTGGATTTTCTGTTGTTAGCATTCTTTTATCAAGATAACCACGCTTGCAGCACTTAAACCTCAGAGTGTTTCAATTCAGATCCAATGTGCTGCAGCTGAGAAACGACACTTCGAGAAATGCACGACCTGCACAGCTGTAAACATGATCAGAGAAAATAGGAATAAAAAAAAAACGAAATTGTATTATTCTTCTTTTAGAAAAACTTTCACATAAGATATTTTAATTAGAGCTATTATTCAATACAAACGCCCAATGATACAGGGACTGATTTAAATCAAACATATATGAGATTTTCACATCTGTAATTTCTCTGTGCATTTGTACTTTTCTTTAAAAACACACTTCAAACTCCCTCTGATCAGCAACAGGTTATTTTTAAAACTGTGCAATGACAATAAAATCATTGCACAGTTTTAAATTGTAAAAATCTAAATATGTTTTGAATGTGTCTGTATTAGTAAAGTTAAGTTCAGGAGAAATGTTTTTGTTCCTGGGTGAAGACATTTGCTACTTTCGAGGATCAATGACGTCAAAAATATTTTGACACTGGTGCGTAAAGTGGCACAGACACTTTACATTTACGCATTAATGAATGAAGCCAGAACAAAGTGGACTAACCTGTGATACCTGGGAGTCGGAGCTCCGGCTTCTCTCCTGAACAGACTCGCGGTTCATTTAGACTAGAAATAGGTTTACTTTCTCTTTACATGAAGGAGGGGGAGAATGAGACGGGACCGCGCATCCAGCCTCCTCATGCGCGTAACACCGCATCGCCACAGTTTTGCTTTCACTTCCGCGGATTCTCTTAAATCACGTGATCTGCCAGCAGTGTGTGAGTCAGCCGTGCCTTGTTATCTCTGTGAGGACCAGCGTCAACTTCAAACACACCTGGGTGGCGGGTTAGAGTACAGTTCATGTTTGGGTTGGTGTAAAAAAATAAAAATTTGACATATTACTTTGGTTTAAGTACAAATAAATAGCCTTAAATGTACTCAAGTAAAAGTACTTGAAAAGTAACTTTTCTACTTGAGTAAAAGTAAGCACTTGCATTTAAAGTACAAGGGATATTCACCATCTTGTCTTATATGCTAAAGTATTACAAGTAAAAGTACTTGCTGATTGGCCTATTCCCCAATGCAAAGCTAATTATTAATGTTTACTGTTTAATACAAGATTCCAGAACACGTTTTATCCTTTTGTTTGAAATCCTCCTCACGTTGCGATAGCCATCACTAAATTAACGCGACCAAATCATGTCATTCAGTCCTGGTGCACCTGGTCTGTCGCTGTACTGACCCGTCTGCCTGTGCACACCCTGCTCGTGCTCTTCAGCTGAAGCAGGGACGATGGTCAGATGTCAGCGAGTTAGTCACATACAGTCGGGTCCGAGCGCCCGTCAGGCAGTGCACACTCACGTGTTTTGGTGGCGTAGCTTTGATGAGAGGCCCGATAGGACAGGTTGAGATGTGTCGTGCGGTGTAGCCGTCTCTTGCTAGCTTTTTCCAGGATTACTAACCCAAGCTTTAGTCAATTTCACTTTCACTTTGATGAAGAATGCTGCAGATGACTCTTCTGGAAACTTTGATATTCTAATTAATGGCTGAGTCTCAACGGCGACTTCTTCCGAATCCATTTCCGAAGTGTTTCTTCACCAGTGAGGCTGCTGCTGCCCGATCTGATTGGATGAGATTCCTAAAAGTGAACATGTAATGCAAGGCTTTTTTGAATATGTAGTGAAGTAGAAAGTACACAGGTACTTGCTTGTATGAGACTAAGTGTACCGAAGTACCAAAACAATAAATCTGCTTTAGTACAGATACAGGTCAAATGTAATTTCTGTATTGGGTAAATAAAGTTCTATGTTGATTATTTTATTGTTTTAATGTAGGTCCCACCCTGAAGATAAAATATCCCTTTAATAACCTGAGAGAATTAAATACTTGAGGCAGAAGAAATTGTACTTGATTCTTGTTGTTCTGGGTTTGTACACTCATGGTTGAATGCACTTATTGTAAGTCACTTTGGATAAAAGCGTCAGCTAAATGAAATGTAATGTAATTGTTGTTGCTGATGGTTCTTGGGAACTAAGAGGAGGGGAGTCTCATTTTCATGCATCAGGGTTTTTCTTACTGAAGAGTATGAGGGCCCAGGCACGAGGACAAACACGAGAGAGGAAGATATTTTGCATTTTTGCATTTTCAGAATAAAGTCAAAACATTGAAGATAAAGTTGAAATACTATTTCATGAATAAAGTGAAAATGTTGAGGATAACGTCGACTCCTCTGGTCTGTCACATCCAGTTAGAGGAGTGACTGATTGCACAAGTTTCTGAAGTGGTGCACATGTATACTTAATGTAACTGATAGCTGTTATCATTTCAATAAATACATCTCATTCCTTTGTATTGAACCTTGATTCAACAAACTTAGTAGAGTTAAAACATCCATGAAGTTGCATGATTAATGTTAATTAGACTTTTTTCTTGAAATGCAAAAATGCAAACATATCTTGCTCTTCTCTTTTTTTTTTTTTTATGCCGGCCCTTTTTTTTTTTATAACTCTCACTGGGCTCCGGTGCAGCAGAATATACGAGAAACTAAAATGAGGTTTGGTTGCGGCTTCCTCAGCAGAGAATAGACTGTTTGTGGCGAGCAATTACACACACATGCACACACTTTGATGCCATGGCAACCAGCGTGACTTTGCATCATATCACTGAATAATGATAAGACAGCACTGAACGTTTGCACTTCATTTATTAACAAAAACAACAAGCTGTAAAACGCTTTCACATTCACATTTAGTGTCCCGTCGTTTCCTGCAGTAAATTCAGTCGTCACACTTCTTTCAGGCCGTGGGGCGGGACGTTTCTTTTTTGCTTTGTCTGTGCATCATGTAGGCAGCTGCTGAAAGGACCAAGACTCCGTACGTAGCCAAGACGCACTGGAAGAGAGCAGAGAGGGACACAGTTCTGACTCCATATACGTGAACACTGTGTCACATGTAACAGAGCCTACTTGTGCATATGTGCGTGTTGCGTACATTTCGGCGTCCCTGCAGCGTGTAGCTGTTGAAGTATTTCCTCCAACCAGCCAGCTCCGAAGAAGCTGGTGCCTCGATGCCAAACATCTGCCTCTGAAACACAAATAAACACACACACGCACAATAAGAGGAAGCAAAAAGCCTGGTTAAATAATCATCATATTTTACTGGAAGTGAGACACAATAAAAATAGATTAAGAAGAATCAAATGTGAAAAAAGAAAAACATTCAACCACAAAAACAGACATGACATCAATTAATCACGCACGTCAAGTACACGCCAGTTAAAGTGAAACCACCCAATTTAAATTATGGGAACATGAAACTTTAACTCTATAGAATCTCATTATATTTTATACGAGTGCCTCCTCGCTGGTGTTTTTATAAAAATACTTTTATAACCACTAAAAACAAACCACATTTTTCTCTGTTATACTAATATATGTCAAACTTCCGCTTTCATACAACTATATGACCTGCAATGAAGATTTTGTAAGTTTTGTATTTTCCTTTTTGTGTTATATTTGGAATTGGTTTTCATCCAAGTCATTTCTGGTGTCTTCCACACCCCATATGCATTGTTAACATTTCATTTATGTATTAATGTTGTGTAAAGTAAAGTCAAGATACTGTAGTTGACAAGAAATTGAGTAATCATCAGTGACAGTTGAGGCTCAAACACAAAAGAGAAGTTGAATAGTTGAACATGTTGAAACCAGCAGTTTGACTGAGGGGTATCATGATGAGGCAGCGCTGCAGCGTCACACTGGTTTTTGGTCGAGTCTCATTCAACACGTCCTCTGACGGAGATTAAACTGAATTATTCACCGACTGGAACTCGGAGCTAATCACCCCACACACCCAGAGAGCTGCCATTCTCCTCCAGCTCGCCACAGTACTTCTGTGTGATAAAAGCTTAAAGCTGTAATTCCCTTTGCTTCAGAGAGTTTTACGTTTTTTCTTTTTAATGCATAAGATGCAAAAGCTATTAAAGAAATATATGAATTCTCCAGCTGCCACAGAAATCCATTAGAGGTTGACTGTTTTTTTTCTCCAAACTGCTGACGAGAAATTTTACTTTTTTATGACACTGACAGTATTTCAATTGTTCAAGTCTCTAAAATGAAAAGAAATTATTTAAAGCTTATGTTGTTTTAATGGTTTAAATCAGATAATAATAATCTTTATTTACAAAGCACTTTTCTTAACAGTCACAAAGTTGTATTCTTCTAGAAAACCCAACAATAAACAAAAATAATTAAAATTTTGAAGGCTTTTTAAGAAGTGATCCATCAATCCATCCATTCTTACTTTCTTTCTTCCCTCCTTTCTATTCATCTATCTAAGTTGTGTCAACAGCTTGTTTCTGCTGCCCCAACTGGCCAAAATTTTAAAATCAAGTGGTTGCAGGTTTCATGGTTACAGTGTATTGAGACTTAGAAATATGATATGGAATAAAATGAAAAAAATAAATCCTTCCATGCCAGAAGGTAATCTATCTTATTTTGAAATTACTTG
This sequence comes from Verasper variegatus, assembly GCA_026259375.1. Lineage (NCBI taxonomy): Eukaryota > Metazoa > Chordata > Actinopteri > Pleuronectiformes > Pleuronectidae > Verasper > Verasper variegatus. Next base: position 5,694,386 of record CM048044.1, on the reverse strand, counting down.
AAACCTATTTTCTTACGCCTGCTCACATATCTTTGCACATCAATTTGCACAAATCATACACATTACACATCCTCTAATATCCACATTACCTCTAATATTGAGTAAAATGCAGCCGTTGGGCCAGAGAACGTCTCTATTTCCTTACTGAGTTGTATTTGTTCTATTTAAATAATTTATTAGTTTCTTGCTCCCTTTCCCTGAGCGGTTCTAATATCCATCACTTAATTTGCTGCTCGGTAATTAACTGAATAAAAGTGTGTAATTTGATCGTGTATTTGATTTGTAAATTCTTAACGACATCTGTCCCACGAATGTTTGAGTACATATTCAGCTACAATATTCATGTGAGGTAGTCAATAGATTTATACAAAGCGGGAAACTTAAATTGTATTATTAGTAGTATTAGTACCACTTTATGTAAAATTATACTTCTACCTCTATATAGATATATAGATATAGAATGAATATTGCACAGTTAAGAGATTTGCTTTCCATTACGAGGGTATAATTAGGGTATTAGGGTATAACATCATGTTTACAAGATATATAAAACAGGGAACTGCATAGAATGTGTAACTTAAGGTATAAAAATGAATGTATTAGTCTATTAAAACACATCTGACTGATAGTATTTACAGTGTGATACTTTCTTTGACTCACTGAATATCTAACACCAGCTGATCTCTGCAGACTGGACGTGCAGGGGTCGGATCTGGTGTCTTACCTTCACCTCAGTGATCAGATGACCGAAGCTGGTCAGAGGGATCCGCGTTTTCACAGGAGACGTCGGCATCTCTGCAAACACTTTGAATGAACTGGTCCCAGGTTTGATTCAAAGTGATATTTAGAAGCAGCAGACTGGTTTTTACTGGGGTTCAAAGGAAGGACGAGACACTTACACAACTCTGTTATGTGTGGACACGTGTGTTGTGACAGGAAGTACGTCCTGGCCAATCACGTGTCTCCATACAGAGCGCTGACCAATGGGCTGTGGTCTGGTGGGTGGGACTTTTTGACGTCAGTTCTCAGTTCCTGTCAGTCGTTCAGTCGTTTATCCACTAGAGGGCGATAGATTAACGTTTATCAAACAGGGAACGTCACCTTATATAAAACAATTTTATTGATTTTAAAAATAAAACAGATTTATTTGATTTGTTGCTTTGGCCTTGTGTCTCTGTTCACCATCAGCAAATAAGTTATAGAAGATTATAAACCTGTTAAAAAAATTATGTTAAAAAATAAATTAACACAAACAGTTTTCTCCATTTGAACCAGTTTGTTTAGGGAGTTAATTACTATTTACCATTTGTCGCTTATATAAATTACTTGTTCCTCTGTTTAGCTTCGTATCTGTGTGAATGCAAATCAGTAATAATATTGAAATCAATAAGTTAATAGATTGATTCTCAATTTAATACATTTCAAGTCAAAGTCAACTTGTCAATTCTTCCACATGTACAAGACATAGACAGGAAATGACATCGCTTGTCCCCAGTGTAAACATACAAGTAGACATATAAGCACTCAACATATAGATAGATAGATAGATAGATAGATAGATAGATAGATAGATAGATAGATACTTCATGGGGAAATTCAGACAGCTCACACAGAGAGACACACATAAGACAAAGTACTCAAGTGGCATGTACTGCAAGTACACAACATAGTACGCAGTCAAAAGACAGATATGAGTGGTGCAAACCGGAATGGTGCAAAATTTGATTGGGCACTATTTGATGTAAAGAAAGCTGAACAAAAATAAATCACATGAAACTCAGTAAAGTGTGAAAACAAGATGACAGTGACTGAGGTCTTTAAAGGTTTAGAGGTTACAGCCTGTCCATCAAAATAGACATTTCTAATGAAGATAAAGGATTTGTGTTTGACAAGATGTGGGACCCTGAACTGAAGTTCTTTCCTATGCAGGAGAACAACTTAAGATATTCTAGATCTACAGATAACAACCAATGGGAAGTCAATTAGCTTTACTTGGAGCTAAAGCAAGCTGTACCCCTTGCGACATGTAAGCTTTCACTCAACACAGCCCTCTGACTTCACCTGTGTAATTAGCTGTGACTCAGAGTGCAGAGTGCAGTTAATGTGGTGACACGAGGAGTCCTGTTGCATGCAGCTTATGAAGCCAGAGAGCAGATATAAGTGGTTTTCTTGGGTTTTGGGTCCATTTTGTTGTCACTGGAAATATAAAAAGCAGAAACGTCAGAAAGTCACAAAAAGTGACCGAATATGTTGGAGGATTTTATGTTCGTAAGGCTGCTATTGTCAACATGACCGCCCCAAAAAAGCCTAATACAGTCATTAACCAGGGATTAGAAGCATGTCCTCCACTGTGTCCCGGCTGCTCAACATAAATAACAAACATAGAAGCTCCTGTTTGATCAGAAAGATTCAGCTTTGTTCTGTGATTTGCATGTGACAGAAACATGACTCTGGAATATGGGTCGAGAACGAACCCATTTAATTTGGGCCACAACAGCAGATGAACTGCATCTTGTTCCACTCAGATCAGGAAGGAGCAGAAGTCTGAGGTTGCAGTGGACACAGGTTCAGTAAAAACAAACAGCTGAAGACTGAAAACATGCATTTGGTCGGAGGAATCACGATTTCTCGCAGGGGAGGCTGGTGACAGAGTCAGAATCCATGAACCCAACGTGCCTTGTGTCAACAGTCATCTGGTGTGTGGAATGTTTTCTTGGCACACTTTGGGCAACGTGACACCACCTTTCATCATTTGAATGTCACAACCTATCTGAGTACAGTTGCTTAGCATGTGCATAACGAATCTCTGCTTGTCTGACTGACTTGTCTCTCAGTGGATGTCCGCACTTCACTTAAAAATCAACCTTGACAAGACAGCAGAAAGTCTACACAACTCCCGCCGCAGGCTAAAGACACATCTCTTCTGACTTCACCTTGGTCTAATAACCATCGTCAACTCTGATGTTGAAAATACAAAAAAGACAACAAAACAAAGACAGTTGCATTTATATATTGCACTTACATGTAGCACTTTGTGACACAAATGATATGTAATGTAATGTTAATAGAAACATCTTCTCATTGTGAGACAGGGCATTTTTAGGCATTTTCACTTTTTTCCTAGGGAATAATTCATGGATCTTGATGGAAATAATCAGGCACGTTTAGGGAACTGAAATCTATGAGTGTGTGGAATTTGATGAAGTTTAGGAATAGATAGATAGATAGATAGATAGATAGATAGATAGATAGATAGATAGATAGATACATACATACATACATACATACATACATACATACATACATAGATAGATAGATAAACTTAATTGTCTTTCCCAAGTGAGTCACAATTGACAAATCATAGTTTGTTGGTTTGTTTGTTTTTATCAGCAGGATAACAAGGAGTTCAAAAATGACTGAATGGATTTCCACAAAACCTTGTGGAAGGATGGAACATGGTCCAAATAATAATCCATACATTTTGGTTGGAATCCATTTTCTTTTACATTGCGAAGTTCAGCGTTTTTTTGTTTGTTTGTTTTTAGTTTTACATGGTCACCAATTTTCCCAGGAAATAATGAATCCTTAATCTCTGCCATACTGAGGAGCTGATATCTATGAGTACATTTTGGTGCAGCAGTGGACACAGGTTCACTAAAACGTTCCCAGTTAAAGACTGGTAACTCATATTTGGTCAGATGAATCTTAAATTTGTTCATGGCAGGCAGATGATAGTCAGAATGAAGAATCAACAGCACTGAATCCATGATGGTGTAATGGTGTGTGGAATGTTTTCTTGCCACATCTTGGGCCACTTGATACCAATTATTTTGCCATATCTGATGCATCACTTTATCACAGTGTCACAAAGCAAAAGTCTCAAACTGGTTTCATGATTCACTGAGTCGTCTCCTCATTTACCAGATCTGAATCCAATAGAACACCTTGAATGTGGTGGAGGAGGAGATTGGCAGAATGAATGTGCAGCAAATACATCTGCAGAAATGATGTAATGCATAATGTCATCATGGATCTCAAAGGAACAACATCTCCATGAAAGCTCCCTCAGTAGTAGCATCGAGTTCCTCATAACGTTCTCTGTGCGTGTATAAACTTGAAGCAGTGAAATGTTTATTTCCATTGCTTTTTACTGGTGGAGGCATTTTTCATAATTGAGACGATCACACCCATTTTCCATTTTAGGCTTGAAAACTACGCTCTCACACAGCCTGATTCTTCTCACTTCTGCCACCACTGCCCATGTTTACTGCTGAACGGCACCATTACCTCTGTGTGGGAGAGGAGGTGTGCATTCTGGGGAAAAGCAAACAGGACTGTGATTAAGATTGGGATTAAGTTTAGAACAAGACTCGGCAGGTCGGCACAGAGTTCCCACTGCAGCTCTAACCGTGAATTCTCTGGGAATGACACCCTTGACTTTCTGCAGTGATCCTTTGCAGCGATGAGTAATTGATCATACAATCCCACAACACACTCCGTATAACGAACAGTATCTTGAAGGAAATCTGAAGACAGCCGCTCTAAAATAGTGAACCAGTGAGGTCGATTTTAATGAGAAATTTAAATATCACAAACGTGTCTCAAGTGGTTTTTACAATCTAAACAGTTCACAACTCCTTCGGTCCTGGATCTGACCCTCACGACCCTTTTGGATAAAAAGCAAAATAAGGAAATGTGTGAAAAGTCTTGAATGAGTAGTGTTGAAAAGTTTTTCTTGCTACTACTTCATTAGTCCCAACACCAAGCACCAGCATTACACAGCTCAGACACAGGACCTGGCTCACAGTCGAGGTGAGAGGTGTGAAATCCCTCAAACCTGCCTGATAAGGAGATTTCTGAGAGTTGTCATTGTGTTGTGAGTGTGTTGTCAGTGTGTTTGCAGTGTGTTGTCAGTGTGTTGTCACTGACCCTCGCTGACATGCGGCTATGGAGTTGATGATGAGTATTGATTACTGCTCTCATGCTGTGGCTCACATATATGAAATGTCATGTTGGGCTGAAATATCTGCTCTGATGGACAAAGCCCCATGTCCATCCAAGGCCACGTTGAGTCCAATGCCCGTCTCGGGCAGGAACACTGACCTTGTCAGGACCAGCAGATCTTATAAGGGACCAGAGCTCGGCCCCGGATTCACTGGATTTCTGAGGTCGGTTTACGATTAGGGGAAAAATGTGAATTGTGGTTAGGTCAAGGTTTGGGTTAGGTATCAACTGGAACTGGTGAAGGTCAAGGGGAACATTTTGGTTAGGGTGTAAAGAGCTGGGCAAAGCTTTGTGTGTGGATGGAGAGAGGAAGAGAGACACAGGGACAGAGAGAGAGCGAGAGAGAGAGCGAGAGAGAGAGAGATAAGAGAGAGCGAGAGAGAGAGACACACACACACAGGGACACAGATAGAGAGACACAGGGACACAGATAGAGAGAGAGAGTGAGAGAGACAGAAACAATCTGAGTGAGAGAGAGGGAGAGATATACAGGGACACACAGAGAGAGAGGAAGAGAGACACAGGGACAGAGAGAGTGAGAGAGAGAGAGAGAGAGAGAGAGAGAGAGAGAGAGAGAGAGAGAGAGAGAGAGCGAGATAAGAGAGAGAGAGAGAGAGAGAGACACACACACACACACACACACACACACACACAGGGACACAGATAGAGAGAGAGAGTGAGAGAGACAGAAACAATCTGAGTGAGAGAGAGGGAGAGAGAGAGAGAGAGAGAGAGAGAGAGAGAGAGAGAGAGAGAGAGAGAGAGAGAGAGAGAGAGACACACACACACAGAGAGAGAGAGACACACACCCCCACAGAGCAGTGGTGGTAACAGGGAAGCTGCACGCGCGGCTCGGGGACCCGCCGGAAGAAGCAGCAGCAGCAGCGCGAGCTGTGGACGCAGCCCCGAAAACACACCGAGAGCACGAGCGACACTGAGGCGGCCAGAGGGGCGGAGAGGAGGAGGAGGAGGAGTAGGAGGAGGAGGAGGCACCTGCACCGCGACTCGCTCTCCGCCGCTGCCTCCATCGTCAGCTCCAGTCACCCCTCGTTCGTTCCTCTCGGGCCGCCGCTGCCGCCGCCGCCGCCGCTTCCTCGTTAAAGATGGCTGACCCCAACAGCGACGGAGAGGCACCGGAGAGCGCGCGCGGCTTCGCCCGCCAGGGAGCCCTCCGCCAGAAGAACGTGCACGAGGTGAAGAACCACAAGTTCATCGCGCGCTTCTTCAAGCAGCCCACGTTCTGCAGCCACTGCACGGACTTCATCTGGTGAGTGTGTGTGTCTGAGTGTGTGTGTCTGAGTGTGTGTGTGTGAAAGGACACAGGTGATTCACTTGCTGCTGCGGCTCTGGTCGGCCTCCCCCCCTCGCTCCCTCTCTCCCTCCACAGCCCAGACACCGCAGTCCTTCACCCACTGTCATTGTCAAAAACACGGCGATGCGCCACTCTCTCCCCCCCCACCCCCCCCACCCCTGGACCTCCACAATGCGACAGCACCGTGGGCCCGTCGGTGCCGGTGCTGCCTCGCCGAGCTGCAGCCTCTGCTCTGCGGCTGCTGCTGCTCGGCGGTACCGCATCGACCCGACACCCATCCCTGACAGGGGAGGTCTGGTGGAGGAATGCAGCTGGAGACACGCAGGGCCCCGCTGTTGTTGCTGCTGCAGCGGTGCGGGTGGATCTGAGCGTCCATGTGTGGGATCGGATGTCTGTGTCTGGGCAATCAGTCGATTAATCGATCGGTCCATTGAGGGGTTTGATTATTTGAAGTGTTTCAAATCACTTCTCAAATGTCAGCCCCGCAGGAGATATGAGCATTTTCCTCGTGTGTCAATGTGAACTGGATATTTGGGTTTTCAGTTTATAAATGTTTCACAACTGTGAGATATTTATGCCATTTTAGATTTTCTTTTTTAAATCTTCTATTCTCTTAGATCCTACTTGTGTCTTTATTACCTTCTGTTTTTCTTAATGCATTTAATGCCTTATCTTAAGCACCTTAAGTTGCCTTGTTGTTAACAGGTGCTACTATTGTAAGTTCACATTCAGTAAAGGTAATAAAAGAATCCTTCAATAATTGTAATCGAGCTAAAAGTTTGAAATAATCTCCGAGCCCAATTACAAGTGTAAGGAACTATAAAAAAATATATGAATGGACACTCGCGTATACAGTATAGACAGAATATGTACAGTGAAAATGTATTGCACATAAAACATATAAAAGGGCCTGGATCCGCCCTCCGACACGGATCTGCACCAAAACTTTATTGCTACTTCCCTGACCTTTACCACAACCTTCCACCAAGTTTTGTGGAAATCCGTCTTGTAATTTTTGTGTAATCTTGGTCACAAACAAAGAGGTTCTTATTGACTGATTAATAATCGTAGTTGAGGAACTACTTTGTACGTGTGTGCACGAGTTACTGTCATGTTTTGATGCCCCGACGCTCCCAAATCTCACCTTCCTATCTTCTCTCCACAGGGGCTTTGGGAAACAGGGATTCCAGTGCCAAGGTAAGAGCAGTAGCTTATTCACAAATCCTGCTGCTGCATATGGCTGTGGGTGTGTGGACGGATGTTCGCTGCCTGAAAGAGTGTTGGTCTGTGTGTGTTTGTTGTGTTTGTTGTGTTGAGGGCCGCTGGTCTGCTCACTGTCGAGAGTGACCTGTTGGCCCGTTGGTTGACGGCGTGTTGTTGTTGTTGTTGGCAGGCAGGTGTCAAACTCAAAGCAGATGCTTGCCAACAGTGATGAGAGTGAGAACACTCGAACGGGCTCAGGCAGGAGAGACCGTGTGAGATGTAAGAGTAGAAGAGTCGGCGGAGAGGTGAAAGCTGAGATGTCTGGTTTTGGCCGAGGGGAGGAGGAGGACAGAGCAGGAAGTTAGACTCCTCAAGCTTTTTCTCCAGCCTGACGTCTGATTGGATTTGTGAAACGGTTGAGTTTGTGCGTGGGCGGGTGGCCATGTGTGTCTGTGGGTGGGCGGCTGATCGTGGCAACTGGGTGGGTGGGCGTCTAGACACGGACCACTGCACGAAATGGTTTCATAAACAGCCCCCTTTGCGGCACCATAGTGACACCCCTCCATCACAAGCACAACTGTACTGCAGCAAATGCTGTCGCCGTGCTTGTAGTATCACTTCCTCCTCCTCACCAATGCATGTCCGACACCCACCTTAACTCCTCTGGCGTGTGACCACCCGTGTGAGGTCCAGGAAGAATATTTGCTCAAGGGTCCGCATTGGGCTCTTGCGTAAGACTTCATTGATGGTGAAGAGTTGTGTGAAGTATTGCGTGTGAGGTTGTGTTATTTATTTATCAGCAGTAAAACGATGAGGTTCCCCTCGACTCTGCGGGCTGCAGGCCTGTTTGCAGCTCGGGGGGAGTGATACAGGAAATGCACTGAAGGGCTTTTAGAGAGAGTGAACACTTTTCTTGTGCACAGTCTCCTGTTCTGAAGTAGTGTGTGTGGTGAGTTGCCCTGAGCTGTAACACATCATTCAGAGCACACGCAGGTGTAGAGCGCACGGACCAATCCGAGCTGTGCACAGGTCGAGCCGCTGTCAGGTCGGGTTTCGTGGTTAGTTTCCAACAGTTAACTGATAACTCTTAGATTTACTGACCGTCTCTCATACAGCAAACTGGTCTGAGGGCTGTTTGCTGTGTTGTTAGGGAGTGATCAAAGCTCCTATGCGAGGTAGAAAAAAGTTAATCAATTAATCAAATATGTCAGTAAGCAATGACATTTCAGGTTAAAATTAAGGGATCTTGGCGACATTTGATAAAAAAAATCTGTAACTCAAAGTTCACTTACTGGCTTTTTTCCAGAGCTTTCAACCACATCTCATGGATTGATTTTAACCAGCTGTCATGTTTGAATTTAAGTATTTACATTTTCTGGCAATGCCACAATTAATCAACTGCTTTGTTTACTTAAAAATAATAATCTCAGAAGTTTGGTTCTCAAGTGGGAAAACTCAGTGCTTTTCTTGGTCTTATATTATATTTTATAGATTTTGTATTGATTCAATTAAGTCAATTAATTGATGACAAAAACTATTTGTACTATGCAACCCTTCTCGCCGATACTTCCTGCTAAATTTTTTGAAGTGTGTTTTATCTAAACTACATGAAACTATTTCATTTGGATGACTCTATCTATAGTTCTTGTTTTCACCTGGTTGCCTTGAACAGTAAATATTTATTCAGAATTCTAATATATCTACATTAACAGATATTTGCAGATTTCAGCCTCTCAAAGGCTTAAACCTCATTTATTTGTTCCCCTTCTCATGAGAAGAGTTGGAGATAAAATGATAAGAAGTTGAAGCTGGAGAACAACTCTAGACGGGTTGCATTTGTTGGAAAAGTTTGGTTGTTTTGATGAGAAATGTGAGGAATGGGCTGCAAACGAGTCCAACTTGATAGGATCGCTGGTGATTAGTGGACAGGAAACACTTTAGACGTTGGGAACGGGGTAAATGGTTGTCTGGGATGTTTGGTATTCACAGTGACGCTTATGTAAATTCCAAATATGGGTCAGAGCAATCTTCACCTCAGATAATCTGACTAATCTGTTGATGTGCTGGATGAAGGAAAGCTCATTGTTTAGTAAAGAGCAGTTTGAGTCCCGTTCATTTAAAAACATTTCTGAAGAGCTGTTTTGTAACATGTGTAGACAAGTTGAGTATTTGAAGAGCAGCTTTAATCAACAAGGTAAATCTGAGTGCATGAGATAAGATGAGGTAGATATAAAACAAGGTAATACAGATGCAGTGCAATGTATAAATAAATGGACCCAAAGTATAAAGTTGATGGATGTTACTTAATTTGTTAATATACAAAAAATCAAGATGGAGAAGTCATCCAATAGAAAAGTAGCTAGATGTAGGAGAAAAGTAGTCATATAGGATAAAAGAAGTATAAGCTGCTGTTTTTCTTTCTTCTCCTACGTGGTACAAAGTTGATTTAAAAAAATATGTGAACTGAAATTATGTGGATCAGATGTTGACTGATTTGTGTTTGGTCAGAAGACCAGAAGTTGTACTGTATTGTTTGGAATTTTACAAAAATACATCTTTTGACATGCAACAAGCCAAATGCTTGACATGACACAGGACTGAAAAGTAACTGATTCTTAACTTTTGTTTCAACAGCTTTGAAATGTCCATATCACAATGTGTAGTTATTATCATTTTCACACTTGACATTTAAATGGTGTTGAAAGTGCAGTTTAAGACAAAACATGCTCGACAAACTTTAACCGGAAAATTACTATACCGACATCTAGAAAACAGAGAAAAGCAGCTTATGAGTCTTATCACTTGCTTTTCTTCTAGTTAATTTGATCCCATTTGAGAATCATGAAGAATTATTGGGAACAGACGTTTCTGTGAAAGTCCACAGAGGGTGATTTTTATAGCTGTTTGCTGACTTCTCGTCAACGTTTGCTTAAATGTTGAGACTGGAAGTTTCGTTTGGATCTTGGAGGAAGCATTTGGCAAAACAACCTGACATCAGCATCTATTGTGGAGCTTTCAGCTGCATCACAGTGGCTGTGTCCAAGGTCAACAATATGTTTTCAATCCCACTGTTATGGTTTATTTGAATGTGTTGTAGCAGAAGGCAGCGATAAGATGCCAAAGCTGGAGAGATTTAGGTTGGACAGTGTTTTAACAGGATTTGATGAGTGTGTTTCAACTTAACGTTAAGATACACAGTGAAATAAAGTCATCTAAAAGTGTGGAGGCCGTGGTTATACTGTAACCTAGATACATTCAACTTTGGGTCCTTTGAAATGTTCCTAAATTTTCAGTCAGTGGAATTTATTTGACCAAATATGACCGAAATATGCAATTCGTAAACAAGAAACAGTGAGTGAACTGTGTTAAAGAGAACAAGAAGGGTGTAGATGCGCGCGCACGCACACACACACACACACAACATCAGCACCAGCACTCTTGTGTTGGTCTGGAGGAATGTCAGACATCTGGTGCAGACTTGTTCTGGCCTGTGGGGACGAGACTGTGTATGTGTGTTTGTTTATGTGCTTCAATGATATACACTATTTACTTAGTGTGTCAGTGTGACAGAGCTGTCCTCCGTGGGTGTGTTTGAATACCTCTTCTGCACGTAATTCATTTTCTTGATCGTCTCCTGCCTTCTCCTTTTCTTATATTTGGTGTTCAAACAGGAAACAGAGGAAGTTCACTTCCTGTCAAAAAGAGATCCAAGACAGTTACATGCTGATTACAGATCTATTCAGTTATTACATCACATGAGAAGTGAGTTAGTTTGACGGGAGGTTTTAAAGCAAAATCCACTTTTTTCATACTGAGAACAAACTACTTTGAAATATTGATTATGATGTTGATTACCATGGCAAAGGTCAAGGTTTTGAGGCATTCAGGTCAGCCCTAGTCAGCAGAGACGCGTATAGGAATGTATTTAAAATCTCATCCGGATGTTATTTGAAAGGAGACACTTGAAACAATAAGAGTCTACAGTCTCACAAGAGAGTCACAGCAGTGCTTTGAGTTAATCGTGCTTCATGTTCACAGAGTTAAGCTGGTGTAACGTTTATTAAGTTCCCCGTCTTCGTAAAAAACAACTTATTGCAAATTAACACAACATGAGCTGAGGCTGAAGAGAATGTCAATAGTGTTGCAGTAGTTGGTCATAAACCAAAGCACTTGGCAAACTTTTGACCTGATAAAGGTGCTGGATGAAAAGTCCTTTAGTTGCTGAGATATATCAGTCAGGACCATATAGAAATCTTCTCATAAGAAATGTTTTTATTAGGCAGATGTGTTTCTCTTATTGTATAATTCTATCATTAAAAGTTGACTACAGTGACTTTTCACATCACGCTCCACTGGCCTCAACAAAAATAGGAATATTCTTTTCAAGAGAAATATGAATGACTTGCTTTTGTGCATCATTCCAACAAACAGTAACTAAAAGAAAACTGTGTATTTCTGTCGCTTGGAGTGTCGCTGCCGTTGATTGGCTCAAGGCTGCGGCTGACATCATCGATGTACAGTTGAAATAGTATCTCAGTTATTGACTGTTTGACAGGCGAGCGTGTCCAAAGTATTGATCATAAGATACGTTAGTGACACCGTCCACAAACCACAGAGTGACGGGAGAAAACAAGCTTTAACGAGAACGTCTGTCCACAGTTCAGTCCTTGTTGTTCAGCGAGGTCCTTAATGACTTAAATACTCAACACACCTTTCAAACGACAACAGATCGATGTCAGACGTGAACCAGTGTTTGGACTTTGCTTTGTTTATTTTTTTAAACACTCTGGATGGAAAGATTATTGGTGTAGTACAACTAATGATCTCATAGATTCATATATTTTATAGTTTTTCTTTTAGCTCAAAGAGTGGCTTAACTCAAAAAGCCACTGTCAAAAAATCCAAAGCTATTTAATTAACAAAGATATGGAGTAAATCACAGAAAGCTCCTAAAAATCCAACCGACATGGACTTTAAGAGTAAAGGATTTCATTTTAATTCTGTTTATATCTTCTTTTCCAAAAATGGCGTAAGCAGACCCTTATGACAAAGACATGTAATTGAGGCTTGGCCCATTACAGTTTAAAAATAAAATTATGAATAAAAAGAAAACAAATACAATCAAGTGTTGTATTTAGATAATAAATAAATGAGATGTACATATAATTACATTAGATAAATGCACATATTTTCTGTGTTCTGTAAAATAAAAGTTTTCATCAGCAAACAAAGGTAGATAATGATAACAGATGTTTATTGGCAAAGGATATATCGATCAGGCTCTGGTGTTGTTATCTGTAATTACCCAAATTTGTCAGGACTCTAATAATATATAATG
>CM048044.1:5311529-5676529 GCA_026259375.1 Verasper variegatus | reverse complement strand
CCAAAGCCTTTTAGTTGTTTCCTATTTTTGTACTTCCTGCAGACTCACTTGCTCCATTTTCTCTCTCACAGCGTTTTGGTTCTTGCTCTATGTTGCAATGGAGGATATATTTAAAGGATTAGACAAAATCATAAATTCTGTTCTCATACATTGTTTTGGGATGGCATCGTAAATATGTAACAGATGAACGAAATAGACAGTTTTGCTTTTGTTGTATTGACATTATGAAGTGTGTGTGTGTGTGTGTGTGTGTGTGTGTGTGTGTGTGTGTGTGTGTGTGTGTGTGTGTGTGTGTGTGTGTGTGTGTGTGTGTGTGTGTGTGTGTGTGTGTGTGTGTGTGTGTGTGTGTGTGTGTTGGGATGGTTCAGGGCAGAGATGTCTGCAGTGCATTAAACAGAGCATGGATGTGCGGAAAGTAAAAATGTGTTGAACTTTGACCTGAGCTGAGCTTCATTTCTTAATTTCCTGTTAAGTAACAAACTGGCCCTGATATCATGACTCGACAGAAAGTACAGGTTTATTCTCAAAATATCCGAGGTCGATGCAGCTTCCAGGTTTGAGTCGGAAATGTTGAAATCTCCTGCCAACAACATTACCGTTGCTGCTAAATTCAATTCAAAACAACTTTATTTGTCCCCGGAGGGTAATTGTGAGGTGCTGCTAATGTAGAATGGCACAAAGTCTTTTGTTTATTTTACCTCCACCAAGGAGGTTATGTTTTCACCCGGGTCTGTTTGTTGATCAGCAGGATTTCCATGAAACTTGGTGGAAGGGTGTTAATGAATCTTCATGAAAAAATCTGGCATATTTAAGGGTCTGATATTTAGTTTGTGAGTTTAGTTTCTAGGTGTTTGCAGTTTGGTGCAGATCCAAATAAAAAATCCAGATCGAGTTCATTTAAATGTGGATTCTTAAGGGGACCATTGGGCCTTGATGGAGGAATCCAATTTATATATTCGATGTTTCAACATGACGACCCCTGTGCTCGAAGCCAGATGCATAGAAAATGTGGCAGAGCCCTGACCTCAACCCCATCCATCACCTGCACACCTCTGTGATGAAGTGGAACCTGGACTGTGAGCCAAATCCTATCATCTAGCATCTGGCCAACCTCACTGATGCACTTGTGGCTGAATGGAAGCAAATATCTGCAGCCAGGGTCCAAAATGTTGTTGAAAATTCCTCCCAGAAGAGTCGACATTACATGTTTTGATTATGGTTTAGTGTGACTGAAACATTCTGATGAGCACATCCTTTATTGGGCAGGTTTGGAAAAAGGAAACCTGAGCTATCTGCAAGGTTGGTCTTTAGAAGAAGAGGAGTAAATATCCTGTATGTAATAAATCAGTTTTTAATGGAAACAGGAACTCCGCACATACTTTAATAATTTTTCTCCCGTGCTCTGTGTTTGTGCCTCTGCAGGATCCTCGGAGTAAACACAAGTTTAAGGTCCACACTTACTCCAGCCCCACCTTCTGTGACCACTGTGGCTCCCTCCTCTATGGGCTCATACACCAGGGCATGAAATGTGACCGTGAGTACAGACACATCTTTGTGTAAGTGAGCGTGTGTGTGAGTCTGGGCTATAAGCAGAACTTCTCATTTTGCCTGATTTGTATATCACAGGTTTGCACTTCCACTATTTGGTGTTAAAGTTTAAAACCCGAATGAGTAAAACTGAATGAGCTATTAGAAAAACACCCAAAATACGGGTTGTATTGTGGCCAAAATACCTCTCACCTTTGTTTTTTTAGTGTAAAATGTAAGAGTCACAAACAGGTCACCTGCTACACGGTCATATAGTCGATTTTTTTTGTTCTTTTTCTGCCCAATGTTTTACCTCTTCCTATTTCTGTTTTTCTCTGTTCAAGACAAGTTCTGAACAATATTCTTTGCTTTGGTACTTGACCTGTTTAGTTTAAACCATAGACTGTATATAAAGGGAAACAACGCATCTCCATTTCCTCCTGTTAAGCCAAAATGTCATTTGTGTACCCTGAGTGCTATTCAAAGAGCTTTAAGCAGGCTCTTTAATACCTACAGTGACTTTTAAGTGTTTTATAAGTTTTATAGTAGGAAATCTCAAATGGCACAGATTTGGATATTACACCTAAACATTACTCTTCTAAAACCTCTGTAACCTTTCTCTCCTTTACTTTATTAGCTTAAAATCTGGCACAGATAATATTCAGATGTTCCGCTATGGATTGCCAGAGGTTTTGTGCTACATCGACATGATTTCATAGCGGATATTCACCCTAAAATTGTTAGCTTCTGTTTGGCGGAAATTAAATCTTTTTTCTTCTCCATTGACTCTGAGCCTAAAACATCTATACCACTGAAGAAATTGTTTCCTTTACATAGATACAAAGATTATTCATGTGACCCTGTAGCTGCAGAGATGAGCAGCAACCTAAGAATATGGCCTAAGTACGAAGATGATAAGTCACGTACAGCTCTGTGCAAAACGACGGTGCTTTGAAAATAATGCTATGAATAGTTTTCATCAGTTAACGTCACACAAAGTGCATCAAACTGAAAAAAGTAAAACCAAATTCCTATTTTCTGTGACCACTCTTTGGGTTTAAACGAGCGCCAGTTCCGCTAAGTTCACCTGCACACGTCATTCTCAACGTACTTGGCAGGTCTGCTGTGAACGTCTGTCTTCTGTCTCTTCATGTCGACCCAGAACGACTCTGTGATGTTGAGATCAGGGCGCCGCGGGGGCCCAGACCATCTGTTACAGGACTGAAGATACTGTTGTTGTTTATGACTCGGGCTCAATGTCTGAGGTCGTTGTCATGCTGCAGAATAAATTTGAGGCTGATCCGACACGTCTCTGATGGCATTGCATGATGGGTAAAAAAAAATCTAAACAGCTGCAGTGCCCAAAACATTTGCACAGTACGAAAATAATTTGTTAACCCTGATAACATGTATGCAAGAGTGAAGGGGTTTCTCCTCCTCCATTTACTTGGTTAGATATTTACTTGTAATAAAAAGTGTGATCTGTATAATGTCGGTATTTTTCGTCCTGTATCCACCTTCTTATCAGGCTATTTGTGTCCTAATAAGTCACAGTCTGTCCTGTGTTGCAGGTAATGTGCCTCATCAACTTAGTGTTTGGTAAAAATATAATAATGAGCTTTTAATCCACATCCAAACTAACCAGAGACACCGGAGACGCTCCTCAGACACCTGTAACGTAAACCTAATGAATCCATGTACAGTCTGCAGCACTGATCATCTCAGTCAGTCTCGTCAGACACGTCTTTCATCAAACTCCAGTTTGTTTCACAGCTCATTAACTTCAAATTAAATCATCACCAACTGCAGTAAATCTGTAAAACACAGTCGTCTATTTATTATCCAATAACATTGGAGATGAATTTAGAATTAACCCATTAGATTGTGATGATTCGATTTGTCTGCTAGGGGAAAAAAATCACTCAATCTCTTAATACACAAGTTTTATATTTTAGAGGTTGAGATATTTTATTTTTCCCACCAAGATGTGATGTGTTGTTCTGCCTCATCGGGCACTTTTTTTTTTTTAATTTCTGGGTCTTCCTTCAGTGTGGATAAAATCTGTACCAGTGTCTCAATGTAAAGTAACATGAATAAATTATGTGTTCAGTGCACTAACTAATGGAGATGAGTCAGAATAAGGTTATTGACAGGACCTCAGTACCACCCACTGATCTGAGTGGAGGCAAACATCGTCCATCAGAGCAGGCTGACACCAAGTGGACAGACTGAGCAATTACATCACATATTTCTTTTCACAGTTGAACATAAGGAATTATACGTATTACCTGTTTGTTTTTTGGGGGCTTGTGTAGTTTTACTCACTGCTGTAATGTGCATATGAATCTGAAACAAATTCACAGTTTATAATTAATGCTTTATTTGGTTTTAAACAATAACAGCCAACTTGGGCTACTGTAAAAAACACAGAGGAACTTCAGCAATAGAACAATATACACACAATGAAAATACAGTAGATTAAAACTGTGAAAATAATTAACACTTAAGCACAGTATTGTACTGAAGTCGAGCCAACAGCTAGAAATGTGAAAAATGTTTTTAAGTTTGGCTTCTTTCACCTCAATGCAATTTCCAAAATTAAGAAATTTTCGTCACATGCTGATTTACAAAACGTTGCTTTTATATCCTCTCGCCTTCATTTGATGCACTTTACTCTGTTATCAGCCAGAGCTCCCTCCGTTGTCTCCATAAAGGCTAAATGCTGCTGCCCGGCTCATCACTGGCACAAATACAAATGACCATATCACCCGTGTGCTCGCCTCCGTACGCTGGCTCCCTGTTAAATGTCGTATTGATTTTGAAATTCTATTGCTGTTAATGCCTTAAATGGCCTTGCACCCAAAAACCTTTCAGATTTATTGACCTGCTATCTCCCGTGTCGACCACTAAGATCCTCGGATGGCGCCCTGCTGGTGACTCCCTGGTCTTTGTTATCAGAGGCCCCCCCATTATTGAATGTGCTCCCTACTATACTTAAACAGACAAATTCTGCAGCTTCTTTTAAATCCCTTGTTAAAACGTTTGATTTATTAACACTTTTACCTACGATTCACATTAGCTCTGCAGCATAGAGATGGAGAGGTGGCTCTCTGACCTCTGGCTCCATCAGCAGCTCAATGTCTTCAAAAAATACTAAATATTTCCTGGCGAGTGAATTCTTATAGGTTTTGCACCGATTATCCAGATCACAGATTTTAAAGATCACTCCTTGCAGTCAGCGCTCCTCGTCCGAGATACATTTAGTGGTTTGTGCTCCCTCTTGTCTACAGATCTTGATTTTCCTGTAGTCGCTCCAGCAGTTATACACATAAAGATCTGTTTCCTGGCGTTGGGGAAGTACCACTCAGCCTTTGAAAACAGTTGTGTAATGTCTCCTGCGGCTCTGCAGAGACTTCTTTGAAGTCTGGAAAAGAAATTAGCCGAGTCATATCATCAGGGGTTTCTGTCGGCTTAAGGAAAGCCTGTGTTACAAAGTGAGGTTATGGTGTTTGAAAGATGTGGCAGGCGGTGGGGGGGGGGCTTTAATGAATACGATGACACAGCACTGCGTTACATTATGGGAAGTGAGAGTCACGGTATTTCTGTGACTTTAAAATTGGCTCCGCTCAGGCGGCTTCATTTCTCACCAGATCTTTTTATTCCCCCACAACAGTGGCCAGAGGCTTCACGTTCTCAGGTTCCCTGTCTTTTGAACTGTATATCTCAGAAACACCTTGAAGGAATTGGATGGATGTTGGTGGTCAAAGGTCACGGTTGCTGTGACCTCCTTTTTTTTTTGCCTTGGAACATGGTGGCTCAGTAACACCTTAAAGAAATGTATTTAAATTCATTCACTTGGTTTCATAGACAAACTAGTTATATTTTAGTGATTAAGGTTTAAAGGTCAAGGTCACAGTGACCTTGCAAAAACCCTTTTTTGCCTCCTGGACACATTATCCTAAGAATGCCTATAGAGAATCGGATTTGATTTGGGTGGTCAAAGGTCAAATGTCATGGTGACCTTGCAAAACATGTTTTTGTCCTGATAACTCAAGTCTGCTTTTGGGTCATTCCTTCATATTTCAACCAGTTGTCGCTTGGACTCAAATATTAACTGATTAGATTGCAGTGGTCAAAGGTCATGGTGAAAAAATGAATGTAGACTGAAATGGCCCTGGTTGGCAGAGGCATACAACCACAGGTCAGTAATTGTAGTTTAATTTGTCTTTCTACATTTCGCTTCGGAGTCCCCCAGCTTGATTCAAGTTGAGGCCCTTTAGTCTGGTGATGTAGAACTCAGAGCATGTGTTGTACAGATTTTGAGGCAAACTTGCAATTGGTCTCTTAATTTGACTTGTGCGTTTTTGTGTGTCTGTGTTAAGACTGTATGATGAACATCCACAAGCGGTGTGTGGCCAACGTCCCGAGTTTGTGTGGGACAGATCACACCGAGAGGAGAGGACGCATCCAAATCTCTGCCCAGATCACTGAGGACACACTCACCGTCAGCAGTGAGTGCTCTCTCTCTCTCTCTCTCTCTCTCTCTCACTCACTCTCTCTCCGCCTCTTTTACACGCGCTTTTTCCCCCCTCTCGCCCACCCACAACGAGAGAGCAAGAGAACACCTCCCAAAGCTCTTTATCAGCCTAAGAGTAAAACTGGAAAGTCCATTAGTCGATCAATGATCCAACGATTGACCCACATCACCACTGGGAGGTGCATCCACGTGCTAGCAGGCTCTCTCTCTCTCTCTCAGACAGCTTTTGGATTGATTATGGAAGATAAACTAAACTGTTGTTAAGTGTTGTCAAATGTAGAGCCAGAGTTATTTAGGGCAGAGACTTCACGTCCTGCCGTCCTCTGCGAAGGACAAACTCCACTGTGATGTTTTCTTCTTCTTCTTCTGCCACTTATTTTTATCCTTGTCTTCGACCTTCCTCCCCCCCCCACAGTCAAAGAGGCTAGGAACCTGGTGCCCATGGACCCCAACGGCCTGTCAGACCCTTACGTCAAACTCAAACTGATCCCAGACCCCAAGAGCGAGAGCAAGCAGAAGACCAAGACCATCAAGTGTTGCCTCAACCCCACCTGGAACGAGAGCTTCACTTTGTGAGACTTCACTCCTTCTGCACTGATATCCTGCTTTGAATATATCTTGCTTGTTGATGTTCAGGCTGTTCTAGAATATTGTGACTACTGGGAAATGTACAGTCATGAAAACATTTCAAATGTGGAGGCTTTTACCAGAATAAATAAAGAGAGATGTGAAGGATGAATCTTTAAAATCAAATCATCATTTTTTAACTCAAGTTTTCAAGCTCTTTCATCTGACTCTCCCTCCTCTTTTCCTCCCGTTTCTTAGCAACTTAAAAGAAAGTGACAAGGATCGCCGTCTGTCGGTGGAGATCTGGGACTGGGATTTGACCAGCAGGAACGACTTCATGGGATCTCTGTCCTTTGGGATCTCAGAACTACAAAAACAAGGGATAGATGGATGGTAAGACATCCGGTTGAAGAAGTGAGGGATGAAGGAGAATTAGAAAAATTTTGAAATTTAAAGTTTGCTCTGTTTCCGTTCTGGGGTTCAGGTTTAAGCTGCTTTCCCAGGAGGAAGGAGAATACTTTAATGTTCCTGTTCAACCGGAGGGAGAGGAAGGCAACGAGGAGCTTCGACAAAAGTTTGAGGTGAGACTCACAGTGACTGATCCAGTTCAGACCTGGTATTTAAGAGTCATCTGATCTCAAGTGGTCAGCGCTAAGTTCAGGTGGGAACGCACCCAAATCTGTTTTCAATGCGAGATCCGATCACTCAGACCACATTAGAAGGTGGTCTGGGACATGAAGGTACTACCTACTCAGCTGACGTCCTCTGACCCACTGCAGTTTCACTCTTCTAAAATCTGTAAAATCCTTCTCCGTAGCAAAGCTGCGCAAGATTCATTCAGCCCCTCCTGAGTGCACTCGCTCTCTTTCTCTCTTGTGTGCGCCGACACACACACTCACACTCACACACACTCACATACACTCACATCTCTCAGGACGGATGTTAATACCAGGCCTGAACAGGGTCAGAGACCTAAAATGAGGATTGGTTTTATTTGTGCTGTCCTTGTGTTTTTTTTCTAACATAATCCCTTTATGTTCGTTCCCTGCCTGTAATTCCCTCTCTCCTTAGAGAGCCAGGGTTGGTCCAGGGAAGCCCACAGACTCGTCCTCCTCCTCCTCGATGTACAAGTACGACAGCAATGGCAATCAGGACCGTGTCAAGCTCTCAGACTTCAACTTCATCATGGTTCTGGGAAAGGGCAGCTTCGGCAAGGTGATGCTCCGTGATGGTAAATGTGAACAAACGGCTGCTAAAGACATGAAATTCCCCCTGATGTTCATTTCTGCACTCTTCATTCAAATCATCAGGTGATGCTGGCTGAAAGGAAGGGTACGGACGAGTTGTACGCCATCAAGATCCTGAAGAAGGATGTGGTGATCCAGGACGATGACGTGGAGTGCACCATGGTGGAGAAGAGAGTCCTCGCTCTGGCGGGGAAACCACCTTTCCTCACTCAGCTGCACTCTTGTTTCCAGACCATGGTAGAACCCATCATGCAGAAACATTTATCCCTGATCTTTACTCTCCTCTCCTTCCTCACACCTTCTTCTTTGTATCCTAGGACCGATTGTATTTTGTGATGGAGTATATAAATGGAGGAGACCTCATGTACCAGATCCAACAGGTCGGCAAGTTCAAGGAGCCTCATGCTGTGTGAGTACACACACAGGGAGGAGATGAATAATAGGATGTTTTATGTGATCATAACAATGTTGTTGAAAGTGGAAAACACAGTCTTGCATTTCCTGCTCAGAGATTTTTGTGCTCCTTGTTTATTTCTTCTTGCTGCTACTTTAGATAAAAGCTTATCAAACTAGAGTAGCACTCAGTAGAATCCGACAGTCGCCTTAAATTCAATCAAACTGTACCCAATGGCACACACTCATAGATATTCGTCCCTTAAATATGTCTGATTTTTGAGATCCATGTCAGTATATTTCCAAAGTGCTGTTTGTCTGTATCTCAGGTTTTATGCTGCAGAGATCGCCATCGGACTCTTCTTCCTTCACTCCAAAGGCATCGTGTACCGGTGAGTCAGCGTCGGTCTGCCGGTGCCGGTAACAACCATTTCAGAGAAGTTAGTGTGTTTAAAACTCCTGTGTGTGTTTTCAGGGATCTGAAGCTGGACAACGTGATGCTGGACTCTGAGGGACATATAAAGATCGCCGACTTCGGCATGTGCAAAGAGAACATGTTGGACGGAGTGACCACGAAGACTTTCTGTGGAACACCTGACTACATTGCTCCAGAGGTTTGTTTATATGTCTAAATGTTGCTTGGCACGTGACTGGTTGTCTCTTTTTTTTCATTCCAATCATTTCGCTTGTGATTGAGACTCAGGAGTTTATCATTGTGTCTTGTAGATCATAGCCTATCAGCCTTATGGGAAGTCTGTGGACTGGTGGGCCTTCGGAGTGCTGCTGTATGAAATGCTCGCTGGACAGGTTTGTATGCACCGTTTACTTATTTTAAGGAAACACCAGCACCGAAAATTACATGTAATATTTGTGCTCCTCCAGCCGCCTTTTGACGGGGAGGATGAGGATGAGTTGTTTCAGTCGATCATGGAGCATCACGTCTCTTACCCCAAATCCATGTCCAAAGAAGCTGTTGCCATCTGCAAGGGGGTGAGGGCACACACTCGAATAGCACACAGGTCCAATCTAAACCCACTCCCACTGAATACAATCGGGGGTTGAGTTTGAATCATTTTTGGATTATGTAAGTACACAAATCAACAAAATATATCACATAGGTCTCATTGTTTTTAGACATTTTGATGAAGAATTGTTGAATATCTGTAAGGCTCTTATTTATCTGTGGTCCCTGGATAGATGTAATCCTAAAAATTAATAGGATTAAAATTATTGCACACAACATAATTATAGTACATTGTTAGGTGATAAGTAAAACACAGAAGCACTAAATATTGACATGGAAAACAAATCTTTATTAGGCTCTATCGGAAATATGAAAAGCAGAAGCTCACAACACACACACACACACACCCTTCCTCGTCCAAACTCTTGTATAGTGTCTGTGTGTGATTTTAGCTGATGACCAAACACCCAGGTAAGCGTCTGGGCTGTGGTCCAGAGGGCGAGAGAGACATCAAGGAGCACGCCTTCTTCCGTTATATAGACTGGGAAAAACTGGAGAATAAAGAGGTCCAGCCGCCTTTCAAACCTAAAGCTGTGAGTATATTATATACACACACATAGCTGACATATATGACCAGAACTTCACTGATTACCCTAAAGATTTGACACTCAATGCACTTAGTGGAACTTTCAAGGTAAGTTCTAGGAACGTTTAGCTCGCTCATCCCCCCCGAACCCAACCATCACCTGCCATTGGTCACTACTCTGACAAATGCAGAGCTGAGATTTGTGAGCGTAGTCACCAATGATGAAGCTGAGATATCACTGGCTCACATATGGACCAATGGAAATCCACAGTCTCGGCTGTGAGCGATTTGATTGGTTAATGCCATGTTTTAGTTGTATTTCTCTTTTTTCTCTTTGTCGTTTGTTTTTTTTCTCTCCATCCCTCATCGAACTCACTCCATCCCCCCGCATCTCTCTCTCTCTCTCTCTCTCTCTCTCTCTCTCTCCTCTCCATGGCAGTGTGGGCGTGACGCAGAGAACTTTGATCGCTTTTTCACGCGCCACCCCCCAGAGCTGACCCCCCCAGATCAGGAGCTTATAGCCAACCTGGACCAGGAAGAATTCCAAGGCTTCTCATTTGTTAACCCTGAGTACCCTCACTCAACCCAGTGACCATGCCACATCTCTCTGAGCTGCACTAGTAATCCCCTACACCTCAGAAACATACACAAAAAATAGAATAAATGTGAAAGAAAATCCATATCCAGGCTGCATTCATCAGGGGGAAACCTTGAAGACATAGTTTGGCATTTTGTGAACTACACTTATTTGCTGTCTGTACCAAAGTGAGATGAATAGGTTGATATCAGTCTCACTTTGGAGCGTTAAGTACGGAGCTAGAGTCTGGGACTGGTTATCTTAGTTTAGCATAACAGGAACAGGCCCAGGAAAACCTAGTGCTCCAAAATATGCTTGCCAGTTTGTGCTTCTCGTTTGTGTGTCCATCCATCATCTACAACTCTTATCCTTTGAGGGGTATAGTGGGCGCTGGGGCCAATCCCAGCTGACATTGGGCAACCTGAACAGTTTGCCAGTAATCTGCAGTAATCTTGACGAGCCAACTTCCATTCGCTCAACAGCAGCAGATGCTCGTTTGCGTATAATTTTTGCAGATTTTCCTGAAGTTCGATTAAAATTAGCTCTGCATTTGGCTGCTATAGTCATGTCTACATTTGTTCTTGTGCAGAAATTACCCATAGATGGTAAAACATCTTGATTCGTAAACTTTACTTACTAAACGTACGTAAGCTTTTTACGAGAACCAGTTCGCAGTTTCCCCTGTTTTAAAGTGTTGTATGCAAAGCTAGGTTAACTCGGTCCTGACTTCAGCTCTTTCCAGAGTGTTATCAATACAATCGTCTAAATCTAAGAAAGAAATCGAATCATTCCTCCAAAATGCCAAACTATTCATTAAACCATGTTCGGATGGAAATGCAGACAGGTGCTCAATGCTAACAATCAGGAGAAATGGTCAGATATCCATGTGTGAAGTTGCCAGTAGGAGACTAGTCTTGTTTTGGTTGGTTAAACACGTTGTCATGTTACACTACTGCTCTCATATCAGCTCCGGCTGTGTATCTGTCTCTAGCGCAGAAGTGTTGCTCGCCCCCGGCTGCTCAGACCGGCCGGTTCAGGTCGGGAGTCCGACCTCGGGGGCCGACCTGAACCTGCCCCGTCTCTGTGTCACCCTCCCTGTAACTGCATATCGACACCGACGACCTATCAGTAATATTGATGAGTGTGCTATGACCACATATTCCTACAGTGTAAGTGAAAACTGACCAGTTGCTTTGCCTGTGATCGTTTGAGAACCAGTTTCCTGACGTCAACTTTATTTTTTGTCTTTTGGACCATCCGTCAGTGTTGTGGTGAGCTTATCTGGAAAATTCTTTCCGATTCCATTTTCAACCAGTCGAAAGTGTGCAAGTACGTGTCTAGTTAGAGATATTTGATAGAAGGCTCATTACTTTTCTACTGATCCATTGCTGAAAACATTCACCACATAACACTGTGTTTTTAATGACAGACAGCATATCTCTCAGCTTGTAAACAACCATTTTTGGGAGAATTTCACATATGACGGCGCCCCGTAGGGACGTGTAGAGCTGATAGGTTGTTAGCTCATAGAAGCAGGATGTCCAAAAGTGCCAAACCATAGGGAATCTGAAGGTGGTGTGAGAAAAAAAGATTGTCCTCAACAACTGTGACGAAGGGCAGCCATCTTGTGCCATTTTGCAGTACATGTATAATTATTAGTATTAGAATATGCATTATAGCTGTTTGTGTTCTCAAACAATACAATACCCTTGGAGAATCATTTTCATATATGGAATGAATTGTCTGAGAAGACGAGTGTTTCATTGTGAGTCAGGTTGTATTTCCTTTTTTTTTTTGTAATTGTGTAACGATGCAAGGTAGTAATGTGTCAAATCTTGTTGTTTGAGCTCGTATCAAAAAGGGGCGGCGGTAGCATGTGGGCGTCAAAGATTTCTGTTGTATAAAGACGATTCTGCCAGACGAAGGAAGTGAGCACTTATTTTGATGATGATGATGAAACAATGATGGCAAAACGAGAGATATAACAGAATAAAAATATATACTGTATCGGAGAGATGTTTGGATAACTTGTTCTGGGTGAGAGAGATGCTTCTGTGGATTGTGTAATTGTCCTGTATGACTGGAAACTGATAATATACTCACTGGTGCCTACCAGACTACATGTGCTGTGTCCGCTTTGTTACTGCTGCTACACCCAAAATAAAGAAACTGCATTGACGTACATTTATTTGGTTGCTCATCGAGAGTTCGATGAGAACATTTATTCCATTCTCATATCATATATTTGCTATACCAATGAAGTTTATCATTGTTGTTATTATTATATCATTAATCTAACTTATCTTAGCTTATACACACACACGCCTCATACACACAACTGAGCTGAATTAGTGGTGAGTACTGGGACCAGTGGTAGAGCTGGGAAGGTTTGCAGCACCTCCTCGTTTCAGCCTGAAGCCCCTGTGATGAGACAGAAGGAGGAGGTAGGAAACAAAACGCTTTGTGTGATGTGTGTGATGTGTGTGATACATGTGTCTTGCCTGGGGCTCACTGCTTCACTTCCCTGTGTGAAATCCTTTCCGGTTGTGGTCTGGTGTGCAGCTGGTCTGTTTTTATATCGACCCTCGTCTGTTCTGTACCGGAACGTTTCCGCTCTCTGGCTTCAGAAGTTTGTCTCGGATCTTTCTGCATCTGTGCTGTTGATATGTTTCGGGTGGGTCTCTTCCATTTTATTTTATTTTTTGACTGTCGTTGGGGTTGTCGGCCGGGTGTGTTTGTTCTTTGTCAACCTGCAGTCTTGTTTGGAATCAGTGTGTTTTGCCGAGTCTCGACTTATTGTGGTGCCTCCATTAACAGATGATCAGAGGTGTGGACTGACTGGACTGACGCTTCACAAACCCAAAAGACATTGACTCATGACCACTGGTGGAAGTATCAATACCACTATAAATATACTCCATTACATGAATATAAGTAAAAATATGAAAGTATTCAGTAGTCATACTTATTGTTTGTGATTTCCTGATTCTTAATCTTCTAAATTCAGAATAACTTGATTTTCTCCCCTAAATCCAAAGATTTAAGCTGCACTCACCAATATTTATTATGTTTATTATAACATTTTAAATTTAACTTAACTTTCACCATTATTAAAGGAATAAGTTGAATGTGAAAAAATACTGCATTCATAAAACCGTTTTTAGCTTGACTTTGACTACATGTGATTATATTTAGTTTGTTTAGGCTCTGAAACACAAACCTTCAGACGTTGGACAGACTTGAGACTTGGGTTTTACAAAATACTGACTTTGTCCACCTCTGCCGACGACCAGAAATATGTCTTTGTTTGCTGAAACACTCAACCTCCCTCGCTTCCTCCTCTATTCTTCATCTCTGTGCTTCCACGTCACTTGTCCTTCCTGCCTGTTGTCAACCTCGTCCTTAAACGCTGCACAAATTCTCTAGAACTGCATTTCTAAGTCATCGTCCCCCCCCCCCCCCTCTCTTTTCTCCACGGCAGAAATCTCGCTCTGACGTCGGCAACTTCGACAAGGAGTTCACCAAGATGGCAGTGGAGCTGACGCCCACGGACAAGCTCTTCATCATGAACCTGGACCAGAACGAGTTTCAGGGCTTCTCTTACACCAACCCCGAATTTATTATACAAGTCTGACGGGTTCCTGCTGGTTAGACGCAGCCCAGACAAGACTTTTCTCCGATCCGTGCAGCCCAGTTACATTTCACCGAAGAGTCGTCAAGCATCTCATCGGCCCCGGCTGGACTCAAACCCCTCAAACATACACACACACATAAAAACTCAACACACAGCAGCATCTAAACTGGGCAATAACCTTTTAACAACCACACTGGCTACATAATCACTTCAACAAGCAGAAGAATTAAATGTTTCTATCCGCTGGTTGTTCGCAGTGGGACTGAGTTCGTCCACCACATGGTAATAGTGGTCAAATACCTGAACACTTGTGTAGTAATCGTGGGACCTCGTGGTGAACACGTCGATACAGTGGCTGATGAGCAGCAGTCACAGTGAATGTGTAACTGTGTGTATGTGCGCTATCGATCCACAGCAGCGCGTCTTTGTTCACTTGATTTCCCTCTCTTCAGCCTGTAAAAGTTGCGTCATGAACATTCCATGATCAATATGCCATGTATGTGCTCACAAACACACACACGTGTCTTTGCAGGCTGCAGTTTGGAGGGAAGGAAGGTTTTTAAATTACCTGTTCTTCAAATGTGGCTGATCAGGCTAAAGGGATCCAGTTTATTCTCATCCAGCTAATTTGGTTCTTTGAAAGCGGTTTCAGGATTGACTGGTTCGTCTTTGTGCCGGCGGTTGCGTGAGGTAGCTGAGTTGGGAGATGTAACAGTTCTTTGATAAAACGTCTAAAAACACCTAGTCATCGTATATTTTTGTTAATTTGTGTACGTACATTATCCTAAATGTTTCCAACAATGTTGGGAGAAATCAGGATTTTTTGGAATAGAGTCATATCCCCTTTGCCCGTATAACTTTCAGGGCCAACTACGTATGATGAAGGAAAAACACGCTGCTAGCCCGTTAGCGCTTTGTCTTGGTCAGTCGTAATAGATCGCGGTTATTCATTGCCCTTTGCTGCGTAATGTGAATTCAACTTAATAATCAGAACATGATTTTGTGCCTGATTCAACTCAGGAAGATTTATATCGGCAGTCGTGGTGAATACAATTCCCATGATCCCATGCTGCTTCACGATGTCCTCAAACTATAGGTCTTTTATTATTGTTTTGATTGAAAGACCCCTAGTGGCCGAAGCTGCAAAAATATGCCCAACAGAGGTATGTGGGTTTGAGGGGGAGCTGGAGCCAATCCCTGCTGACACTGGGTGCGAGGCAGCCTGGACAGGTCGCCAGGGCTGATGTACAGATCTTATCTATCTTAAATTAAGAGTCTTCAATTAAGCGAAGTTCTTGCATTTCACTGGTGTTTACTTGTCTCATTTAACTCAAAGTGTGGAAACCCTTTGGAGCATCATGCAGAACAAGTCTGTTGGTGCATCAGCTGGGAGGTTCTCTGACTTTCAAAGATCCCAAAAGAAACACCTAAATGTTTTCCATGTGCAAAGAACAGGGACCTAATTTATAACCTTGTGTCTAAGTTGGTCCTGAACTTAATCTAAAGCACGTCTCGTCTTCCAAATTTATGCAAAAAAACCAACAAAAAAATATTTAAAAATGTCTCTGTCTCTTGCTTAAACTCTTTCTCCTTTCTCTATGGCACTGTGTATACAGTGGGTCAGTGCTGTGTAGGCCTATACAGTCTTTGTGGTGCAGCTCCTCTATGCATGCCATATCTGTTGGTACCGTAGTTCTTTAAGATTTGCGTTTTAATGACACCACGGGGGGGGGGAGAAGGGAGAAACTCCTGGCGTCTTGAATTTTATCGATGCAAGTCAGTTTTGGAATATCCACGCTCAAACTCAAGTTTTAGTTTCCATTCCGAATGCTGTGTATGCCGTGTCTAATAATGTGCAAATGTGCGTGGCTGAACGAGTTTGCTTTTCAAAGCACGGAGCAAAGCCTGTTCGGCCGTCTGTGAAATGAACATATAAATTAGATGTAATAATTCTGTATGACTTGTGTTTCAGTGTAAGTTGTAAATAGGAACGGGATGGAGAGCTCGAAGTGGATTTCATGTTATGACACACTTCGTTACTCTTCCTCATCACAGCCACACCCCCCCTTCGTCTCTGCTCTTCACCCCTGCCAGTGTCCCTTGCTGTCATTTTTTAAAAACTTTGTTTCCCATTTTATTTCTGCTCCTCTTCCTCTTCTCCTTCCCCATACCTCTTCATTTGATCTCTCCTTCTTTCGTTGTCCTTCTCTACTCCCCACTTTTCCCCAGCTGGCATTCACATGGGTATAGTTTTAGAGAGAAGGCACTGGGAAATGAGATCAGTAAAACAAGAGGGAGAAGGGGAAAAGAGGGGAGAATAAAGTGTTTACTATGCAAAAGGCAGGAGGATGATGAGGGCAACTTTTATAAAGCAAACCGAAGAAACAGTGTGACAGGACAGAATTCATTTGTTGCATGCGCCGTCTTTACCTGCGCGTGAGAAACACCTGTATGACACCAACATTAAAATGAATTATCATGATACCATTTCAGTAACTCGGGCTCCTGTTTCTTTCAAGGGTTTTTATATATATATATATATATATATATACATACATATACACACACTCACACACACAGATCATTTAAAGGTACTTATACCATAGTGTAAAAAAGCTTCACTACAAGTAAAAGTCGTGAAAAATGTGATAACGTTACCTAAGTGAAAGTGAAAGAAAAAGAGGAAAATGTCCTATTAAAAGAGCAAAAAAGTGAGCTGTGTTCTCGTCAACCTCTGATGATGTCATCAGTGACCATCTCAAATGATTGTCTCACTCAATACAGAGGATAAAAACATGGTTACTATAGTAACAGCAAGTCCAGTTTAAGGTTAAATGGAGGATTTTCTCCACAAAAAAATCAATATTGAGAAAGAACGATATAAGTAGGATAACATTTGATTATTATGACTCGTGCATGAATGTGTAAAGAGGCTTTTATGGTTGCAAAGTGAGGTTGGGCTCATTTCACCTTTTTTACGTTTGTAAAACCATCACAACTTACCCTGAGCCCAAAGTGATAACTTGGCATTGTCCGTTTATTAAAATTATTCAAATGAAGGTGTTATAGTTACAAAAGAGATGTTTGTATGTTTTTTACATGAGAATTTATTCAAACCATCAACAAAACAGCCAATGAATCACTTCACTCACTAATAAATGAACTAATGATGGTTCAATTTATAACAGATCTTCCTATATTATTAAATAAATGTAAATAGAATAAAAGGTCCAATATATAATATAATGTGTGAACTGTCTATTCCAGTAGTTTTGCTCTTCATAGCAGCATCATGTGATTTTTTTTTTTTAATATCAGGCAGCCATATTTTTTATTTTGATTGCTTTCGCTTCTTCACACATGCTTACCCACTTTATATTCAAAGCCTTAAATATTAAAACAATCTCATTCCCTATTTTCATTCAGATGCAGGGGCCTCACTCTCCTTTCGTATTTGCTGGTGGATGTAATCCTGATGACGATATTAATATGAAGAACATGCAATGAATAAACCGCAGGGATATCAGCCACAAGGCTCCTCAGAAAGATTCCTCTTAATATTTATGGATGTAAGTTATCTAAAGTGTTTATATTTTACCAACAAATACATTAAATATAAAAAATACCAACTTAGAGGGAAATATTGCACTTCTACAACTAATGAAAAATCAGGAGATTTACTGATCTACTTTGCTATATATAGCTACAAAAATGTTACTGTTACAATGTGATATGTATATATTTATTTAGAAATATTGAAATATGAAAATCCAAATAAGGCATCAAAATCCCTCAGTAGAGCATATATCTCCACCAAGGCCCAACGATCTCCATGTATTTAATCAAACTTCACCAAATACATTCACACATTCATAGATATCAGTCCCCTGAATGTTCTAAGATATTTTATCATCAAGATTCATGAATTATTCACTGGGAAAATTAGGGAAATGTCAGAAAACGCCTCATCTCACATTGTTAAAGAAAGTTAACTGTCCACAAGCAATTAAGCAACTAATCGAACAACTAATTAACCAACTATCCAACAACGCCAATCAAACAACCAACTAATCAACCCACCAACAAATAAAAACAACCAATAAATCAAACAAATATTTAACCAACCAACCAAAAAGGTCAACCAATCAACCAACCGACTAATCATTCAACCAACAAATCAAACAAGTAATTAACCAACGACAACCGACTAATCAACAAACCAACCTGTCAATAACCACAACCAACCACAACCAACCAACACAACTTGGTTATGTGCCCGTGCTCATGGTCTACACTGGGTCAGTTATTATTATGGATCAGTTTTAGAGTAACTTGTTGACTTTTAAGTAACATTTTATTTCCAAAACACAAGTTTTCATCTTTTACTTGTGTAAACATTTTGAATACTTATTTCCCTCCTGCCTGTATGAGTCTGTTTAGTCTAATCTTCAGGTGTTTCTGTTTTTCTGGTCACTTCAGTGAACATTGAAACTACTGTGCTGCTGACAACACTGATCCAGCTGTAGGCCATACACACACACTCAAACACACACACTCACAGGGCGGGATCATCCCTCAGCTGCTGTCAGTCAGAGTTGATCCACATTGAACTGGATGGTGTGAAGAGGAGCGCAGCTGCTGTTTGTTCTCTGTTGTCTCTAAACTTTTTGTTTTTGCGGGATGTTGCTTTTTCTCCACTTTTCGCTCCTCGGGTCGTTTCCTCTCTGATGTTTTTCCTCTGTGATTTTTGACCCATCAGCCACATCCACTGATCCTCACATGGAAACACCCCAGCAGCTCTGCGCCTTTACGCACGA
This sequence comes from Verasper variegatus, assembly GCA_026259375.1. Taxonomy (NCBI): domain Eukaryota; kingdom Metazoa; phylum Chordata; class Actinopteri; order Pleuronectiformes; family Pleuronectidae; genus Verasper; species Verasper variegatus. The sequence continues at coordinate 5,657,680 of CM048044.1, read as the reverse complement.
AGCTCCAAGGGTAAAAATGACCCGTAACTTCATGCCAGTTTAGCGCATGTTGCAGAAGATGTGCACAGAGTTTGCTTCCTCTGCAGCAGAGTTAAGACACCGGGGGAAAGTTTGCAGCAGTTTCTGAGCCCCGCTGCTCTGGAGGACTCTGTCCGCCATGAGGCTGTGTAACCGGGGTATGATGATGCTGATGACCACGGCGGGGGCTTTCTGCGCCTTCAGCCTCATGACCATCGCAGTGGGCACGGACTACTGGCTCTACTCCCGCGGGATGTGTCGCTCCAAGAGCCAGAACGAAAACGAGACCGTCCGCAAGAACGAGGAGGTCCTGACGCACTCCGGCCTGTGGAGGACCTGCTGCACTGAGGGTAGATACACACTGTTCCAATGGGAGAGATACTAGCCAGGTTATATCATATCAATATTAATGGCATGTATCTAAGAGGAAGATAAATCAAAAGATAATGAAATACTTGATATTAATAAAGACACAAAAGTCTTATGGGCACAATAGACCCTTCATCTCCACAAGAGAGGAATATAACTTCATGTCTTTGGAGTGGCTGATAAAGTAGTCGGCTTAACTATACGCTGTAAGCATAATGTAAAATATTAGAAGTGATATATTTAAATATGGGAGAACACACCCTGTCTTTCTATGACCACATCCAAGTTTAGGAAGTTGCAATACTATATAGGAAAAGGGTATGTACTGCAACCAGTCAGATCATTAGAGACAAATACATTATAAGATGAGTTCATCCTTTATTAGTTTCACAATGGGGTGAAATTTATTCGGTGTTACACTGTGCTGCAGCAGCAAAGAGGACAGTCATAAACGACATCAGTAAAAGTAATTGATGAACATGTAATACAAATGGAAAGTATCCTTAAGTAAGTAAATAGACACAAGTAGGCTACATGTAATCGTTTTTTGCAAAATGTACTGAAAGTTTCAAAAGTTTTGATGCAGAAAAACAGCCACTGTCACAATTGCATCACTGCATTACTTTCATTTAATGTGAAGATTTTGGATAAATATTTTAGAAATAGCAACAGGTCATATTTAAAAAAATCAATCAATCAATCAATCAATCAAATTATATTTGTATAGCCCATATTCACAAATAACATTGTGTCTCATAGGGTTTAACAAGGTGCGACATCCTCTGTTCTTAACCCTCGACAAGAGTCAGGAAAAACTACTAAAACAAACCCTATTAACAGGGGGAAGGAAACCTCAGAGAGCCACATGTGAGGGATCCCTCTGCAGGGCGGAAGTGCAATAGATGTGTAACTGAACAAAACTACAATATTTACTACATTGATTCGAAGAAAAAAAGCCTTTTTGCATTTTTTTATGGCACCAATGAATACATGTGGTCAAGTAAAACACAAATATTTTGGTCCAATATATACATGTAGGCTACAGTATTTTATATTGCAAATGATGGAATGGTATAAAATATCACATATAAAGTATGGAAATACTCATATAATTAAAGTAGCTCAAAATTGTAAGAACAATACTTGAGTAAATGTATTTAGTTACATTTCACCCCCAACATCCCCAGACTGATAGAAACAGTTGATTTTACAGGTACAATCCCAGATGAACTAAAATGTTTTTAATTTAACAAACATTTAAAAATGTAATTTTGTTGCAAATGCCAACAAATGCCACTGAGAGTTGATCCAAAACTTTGAGCCAGAAGTGGGAGTTAAAACTGATTTGTGCCCAAATTTGTTTTTTAACTCTTCATGCTCAGCAAATGAATTGATAAAAAACTAGTCTCGATCAGCACATCCCACATTTGAGCTTTATATTTTTGATGATGACAACATTTATGAAGGTGCATCTTGGGTGGGAGGGAGAGAGAGGATTTTTGCATTCCATATATGTGATGACATTTTGAATTATTCATTGCTTTTTAATAGCCCCTCTCTCTTACCCCACATCCCATTTTTTTTTAGCTTTGCTAATTCTCGGAACTGTTCAGCTCATCTTTCATTTCTGCCTCATTCACTTCCTTTTCATCCCTCTGTTCCTCTCAACCTCTTCCTCTGTCTGTCAGCTCCAAAATGGTTTAATGGAGAGGTATCAAAACATGCAGAGGACATCGATGCCCCCAAACGCTGTATGTGTGTATGTGTGTGTGTGCTCTTGTACAGCTATCTTTGTGAGGACCAGTTTGAATCTACAACCAGCGAAGTGAGGACATTTTGGGAAAGTGAGGACATTTTGGCTGGTCCCCTCTTAATGGAATGTGTGGGGGTTAAGACTTGTTTTTTACGGTTAGGGTTAGAATGAGGTTTAGGTTAGGTTAAGGGTTAGGCATTTTGTTTGGATGGTTAGGGTTCAGGGAAGGGGCTAGGGAATGCATGATGCCAATGAGTGTCCTCACTAAGATAGCTGAAAAAACGTTTGTGTGTGTGGGCGTGTGTGTGTGTGTGTCCATCAGTTTGCATCACAAAAAGCCACCTTCAGGCAGACAGGCAGGAAAATGGGAAGCTAAATGCTGCCTGTGCATCATCTGGCGTAAATAATTACCAGACTATCAGTGTTGATTTCATCAGGTTTTTTATATGTCTGGTTTGGTTTTGTACTTTTCATTTCATATCTTTATTAGAAGGTTATTCATTCATCCTTTATTTAAACCAGAAGGTCCCATTGAGATACAATATCTCCTCTTCCAGGGAGTCCTGGTCAAGATGGGAAACAATGAAGTAAAAATGTTCAAATATAAATACAGTCAGGTACAGATACACACATACAAAAATACTTTAAATAAAACAACATACATGAAAACATAGGAATTAGTGGCTAAAATTAATTTTGAAAATAAAAAGTACACATCTTTTTTTACATGATATAACAATAAATAGTGACCAAGAGATTTAACAAACATAGAGATAAAAAATAACAACAAAAGTGGACAGACAGAAGATTTAATCTTAACATGTGGAGGAATTACTGTTACTGTGGAGCTGGGTCATTATCATGCAACAACTAAATGATAATTATGGCACAAAGCTGCAGATGCTGAGAAATGATCCATAGCTCCTGGTTTCACATGTGACCTCATCTGTTGTCACAATAACATTGAAGTGCTTCGTCAGTCACTGTGCTTCTCTCTCTGACCTGTTCACTGTGGCCGAGTTGTAACTGCTGAATTAGTCATGTTGCGGTAACCGTGGCGACTGAGTCAAATCATCAATACTGTTCAATCGGCGCTGCACATAGGAACATATTTATCAATAAATCCCTGTGTGTGGCCATGTTGGAAGGCACCACAGGGCCAAAGGTTACACACAGCAGGCAAACACCAGTGCTGACAGAAGGAAAATCAACATTAAAATACATCAGAACCTTTACATGAATAGTGACATAATGTTATTTATATATATGTGTTGTAATGTAATGTATATATATATATATATATATATATATATTATAATCGAATGTAATTTCATTTCTTTACGTTTTCTGCAGGGACATTTCGGGGCGTTTGCGCAGACATTGATCACTTTGCTGAAGACGCAGACTATGAGCAGGATGCTGCAGAGTATTTACTACGTGGGTAACACATGCACACAACAGCTTGGAGATCTGTTAGACCCCTACCCACACACGCAAATATGTGCCCTTCATGTGGCCTCGGGCAACCATCAAACTTAAATCTTGCACAGAGCCACATGCCACCACGCAAACCTGCAGTCAAGTCATCTGAGGTCAAACCCCCGGACGGGTTCTGATTCAATGCCTGTGAGCGACGGCATGTTCAGTTGTCGCTGCGTCATCCGGTTGCTAAGTTCATTTTCATTCCTGGATATTTGCAGGAACGGACCGCGTCAGTCAAATACAGTTTTATAATGTATTCATTAATTCAAGATTGAATCTACTAATTTACAAAAATTCATCATTCAACATTTTCAAAATCACATTTATTCCAATATTTTAAAAACAAGAACATTTAACACAAACAAATACAGCCCAATAATACAGCTTAAGGCCATAGACCCCATCAGGACCCTGGGCACATGTCCTCTTTGCAAGATGTGGTAATCTGTCCTTGCTTCCTATTGTTATTTTGAATTTAACAAAAATATTTGGTGACTTGACCAAATATACATATTTGAAATTACATTTACATGATTCTCACTTAGAAGCTATATGTCATTTTTTTGGTTGTTGAGTTTATAGCGGCCATGGTATAAAACAACTTGAACAGACCTCATTTCATTATCCTCTCTCCTCTCCTCTCCTCTCCAGGAGCCGTCCGAGCATCCAGCCTCTTCCCCATCCTCAGCGTGGGATTGTTATTTCTCGGAGGCGTGTGTGTAGCTGCCAGTGAGTTCTACAAGTCGCGCTACAACGTTATCCTCAGCGCGGGTATACTCTTTGTCTCTGCAGGTCAGAAACAAACGCTCATAACAAAGCATCCATTCTTGCGTTATGTTCATCATCTGATAAGACGTCATCGCTTTGGTTGTATTAGTGAGCAACAAAGATCCCTTTAGGAGGAGAGGGTGTGGATGGACGGGTTGACAAAACCCAGGGATTCACGCTGAAGACCACTGTTCCCCACAGTATATAAAACAAATAGTTGACCTTTGACCTATAGCATACCCATTGTACGCTCCTATGGATTAATAGCACCTTGTTGTTTTGCATCAGCCTCTTTTTCCGACACATCTGTATGAACCAGGATGATGTGTGATCATCTGATCTCTGAGGTTTTCTAAAATTCGTGACACAATCTTTTTTACAGGAGGAGAATTTGTCGTATTTTATTTTTACTGTGTGTATTTTCTTATTGTCTGTCTTTGAATTGTAGTGATGTGACTCCCTCTGAACTCTTCCAGGTCTCAGTAACATCATCGGCATCATCGTGTACATATCGGCCAACTCAGGTGACCCAAGCCAGAGCGACAACAAGAAGAGCTACTCGTACGGCTGGTCATTTTACTTTGGCGCTCTGTCCTTCGTGCTGGCTGAGATGGTGGGCGTCCTGGCAGTGCACGTGTTCATAGAGAAACACAGGCAGCTGCGCACGAAAGGCCGGCCTTCCCTCATAAAGCCGCCCATCTCCCGCAGCTCGTCTTACTACCGCCACCGCTTCTACCAGAACCGCTCCCGCCGATGTAGCTACAGGAGCAACCACAGCGCAGCGGACTCGACCATGCAGTCCTTCAGAGCGTCCTTGGTGCAAGAGCGAGAGCCGTCCCTCTCTGCCGAATCCAAAGTCACTGGAATGGCAGGTTTGCCAACACCAGGGTCAATGGACTCAGAATTCATGCTCTACACACTAACCTCGCCGCTCAAAGACGGAAAGGTTGACATGGCTGTGGATGATTTGAACCATGCTGCTGCTCACAACAACACAGAGATGCTGCCTGGAAACTGTGCTGCCAACAGGAGGACCACGCCTGTGTGAGCGGGACGTTAACTGCAGGAGGGACATGTACAGTGATGAAACACAACTTAAATGAGGGGAGAACATTGACTTTGAGGAAATCCTCACCTCTTAGGTAAAGCAAGAGGAAAGACTTTGGATATCAAAGTAGAGGGTGCGTCGACTAGTCTGTTGATTTCTTGATTCATTGTTTGGTCTACAAAATGTCAAAGAACCAGAGCCCAACGTGACATCTCTAAATTATTTGTTTTGTCAAGAGGGCAAAACTCCAACGAGAGTCAGTTTACAATTTTATAAAATAAATGAATTCAGCAAATATTTATGGTTGCGATTCTGGAGTCAGAGAATGACTATTAGACTAGAATGGGACTCAGCAAAGCACAAACCTCCGCCAAGAACCTACAGCTGCCTCAAGCTGCAGCAAATAGATATCAGTCCCCTAAATGTGCCTGATTTAAAATAAAAAAAAATCAAGATCCATGAAAATGATTTTATTTAAATCCGATCTCGCAATGTTAAAGAAAATTTAAAAAAATGTTGTATCTGCCCCAAATTCCATGGATTCTTCGCTGACCCATTCCGCATCCTTTCACCAAGTTTCCAAGAAATCCACACATACCTTTGTTCTCTTTTTATGTTTTTTTGCTTCGATATTACAGTTTCTACATCTGTAGTGAGTGCAAACGAGTGTGCATTGTAAAACAAGTATGTGTGTGTGAGACACGGTCACACAGAGAGAGACAGAGAGGAGCAGCAACCAGAAAATTAAGAATACACTGAAAATGAACACACGCACATGGGAGTGACGTAACTGTCCCGTTCCTGTCCTGCTTTTGTGGACCGAGGCACAAAATCGAAACCCCATTTAATGCATTAAAACTCTCGCTATCTGTCTCTCACTGTGTTCGCGTGCCATTGTGTTTTTTGCGTGAGCATCTGAGCATGCAGAAGGTCGTTCCCCTGTGGTTGTGCCATCGAGTCTCTGTTTACATCGAATAAAGCTGAATAATCAACAGAATCTCTCAAAATGTGCTTCAGAAGGAGACAAGTGTGGTTCCAGGTGTCGTGTTGTTTTTCTGTTGTGTCGAACAGCGCTCCTCTCTGGTGTCTGCGTGAGGAGGGAACAGGGGACAGGAGAAAATGTCTGAGCCAAGTACAAACATGTAAGCAGAGGCACAAACACTTTCAAAAAATAATGGACTCCCCTGAACTGCCTCAGTGTGTGTGTGAACGTGCATGAGCAAGCTGTATTAGTGACGATGGCAGCAGACAGCAGGCGGACTGAGAAACCTGATGTGTTGCCATGGCAGCAGCATCATTCAGGCGAACATTGTCTGTTGGATTCAGATCTGGCAACTGGGGAGGTCATGGTGCATCATCATGATGAGTGCACTGCCCATTCTACCGCTGCCTGTTTGTAACGGGCTGTTTGTTTGGCCTGTGGTGACGTTCGTTGCAGCTTTTCTTCCTGAAACGGTAAAAGTGACCTGCAGTAACCGAGCCGCAGCAAATAAAGACCTGCTGCTGGACTCGCTCCACAGAATCCTGAAGCTGCTCCCCCACTGCTGCACAAAGAGCCGTTCACCTGTTTATTCAAAGTCTCAAAGAAAATCATGATTCATCCGATCAGGATACGTTTTCTAGTCTTTAACCGTTTGACAGGAGTAGAAACCGGTGTAGTCTTTTGCTGTTGTAGTCCATCTGCCTCATGGTTTGACGTGTCTATGATGCTTTGCTGCTCCCCAGAGGAGTAAAGAGTGGTTATCTGAGTCACCACAGCCTTCCTGTCATCACGTCTGGACAAACCTCCTCATCAACAGAGCTGCTGCTCCAGAGACTGTTGGGTGTAAAAATCCCGGGATATCTGCTGTTTTATTCAGAAACACTTAATCCAGCCGGTGTTCATATCATAGCACAGTCAGTGACCAGTTTGGATTTAAGAAATGCTTTTAATTGGGTCTGTGTTTACATACTATTCCGATGAAAGATATTTTTAGGTATTAGGTCTTTATTGATAGGACAGAGTTTAAAGGGGGGGGGGGAATGTTGCTTCATGATCTCAAAGTTTTGTGTTGTGCTCACTGTTATCATTTCAGTTATTATTAAAAAAAGGAAGAGGGGTTCAAACTCACAGGTCAGAAAATACAGGAGGATAAATCCAGTGCCTACAATTTTCAAACTCTGTCTTCAGTTACATTTACAATGTCCATTATTCAAAGGATGTTGACATACTTGATCAAATGATTTAAAGCACAAGGACCTTTTTTCTTATTATTATTGTGGATCTCTTCATGGTAAAAGCCTGGCAGTGGTGGGATTTGAACCCACGCCTCCGAAGAGACTGGAGCCTTAATCCAGCGCCTTAGACCGCTCGGCCACACTACCCTACATCTATGAGTATAGATGTATTTTTACAAAACGTCAGTGGACATATATATAGGATATGAATTATATTTATAGAATAGCAGTGTATACTTTTGAAAGATGAATGAAAAACCACGTTGCCATATGTGTCAGGGTCACACATTTTGTTCCTCCAATTAGTCGTAGGTCTGTTCTTCAACTGTTGATAATGACCCTTGGAAATGGTAAATAAATTAACAGGTTGTACACAGTTCAGGGTTTGGATTGCAAAGTATTTATTATTAAGGGCACTGTAAGTACCTCTGCATATATTCTCAGGTCCTTTTTCAGTCACATTGATGACAAAACCGAGATCATCGTGAGACAGTATTTCAAGTTGAAGAGTGGAAAACCCTGGCAGCGGTGGGATTCGAACCCACGCCTCCGAAGAGACTGGAGCCTTAATCCAGCGCCTTGGACCGCTCGGCCACGCTACCTTATAAATGCCTACAAAGACATCTGTTTACAACCAGTCAGTGAATATATACAAATGATATAAATTATATTTATTAGCATTTGCTAAGAGAGATTGGAGCCTTGATCCAGCGCCTTGGACCACTCAGCCATGCTACCCCATATCATCTAATAGATATATCCCAATACACCCAGTCTATGTAGAATGTTAATCCAATTTACTGTAAAATTGAACAGACACATTGTATGACTTACAAATGTAGGATAAATGTTGGCTATGCTGTGCATATTCCATCCAGTGAAAAATATGAAATATTTGAAAGGTCAATTGATCTGAATAACTGCATTTTTACTCAATTGTGATTTTCTTAGCAGATGATGCAAAAACATTTTTGGGCAACACCATCCCATTTTCAACTGGGGTTCCATCAACTGTACAACCCACCATGGTGCTTCCAACCACCCCTTCACTTATGATTCCTCCATGCAGTCCATGTTTGCAAACCTGCACCCTCAAAACCCTATAACACGACCAAATCTTTAACCGCAACTATCTCCAAGGACCAGACCAACCCGAACCAGTTAACAAACGATTTACAACCTTAGCACTTTAAGAAGAGCAGACAGACGACAGCATCGGAAGTATTTTCACTCATTTACTCTTTTTACTCTTATAACGATGTCACCTGATAGTTGTGGGAGAGTATTGCATGCAAGTATTTCTTATCCAAAACCTTTTCATTATAAAACCTTGGCAGCGGTGGGATTCGAACCCACGCCTCCTAAGAGACTGGAGCCTTAATCCAGCGCCTTGGACCGCTATTTCTTAAGGGAAAGATGTAGTAATCAGAGTATCACGACTACAAGATGGTTCACATCTACCTTGTGAGCCTTAATTTACCCTAATGCTAACCAAAGAAACAGAATTTAGTGACATCTAGTGGTGAAGTTGCATGTTGCAGCTGAATACCCCTCACCTCACCTCACCCTCCCCTCACCCTCCCCTTCCCCTTCCAAACATGAAAGAGAACCTGTGCAAACCTTCAGTTGCCATAACAACTCAAGAGGTGTTTAGTTTGTCCAGTTTGGGCTGCTGTAAAAAAAACAACATGGCGGCCTCCGTAGAGAGGACCCGCTCCAGATGTAAATATAAAGGATTTAAATATAAAGGTAAAAAAACAAAACAATTTAGATGAAACACAGTCGTGAAAACATCACTGAGGTTATTTTATATTTTGCCAATAGATCCTGTTCACATAAATCTTACACACTGAACCTTTAAGTTTGGGCAAATCCAAATTCTAAATTATATTTAAACACAATAAAAAACACTTAAATATAGTTCGAATCCTCTGTTTGAATTTGTCAATATTCAAGAAGTTTTACTCAGCTGCATTTCTTAATAATAACATCGGCCCTGGTTTGGCTCCTTACACACTTCCGGTTCCGTCCTGCGCCATTTTGATGAAACAGCGAGGAGACGAGCCGCCCGAAGCGCCGAGGAGGATTTTATGGATTTAACTCGAAGAATTAACCGGATACGTAACTTTAGGCTTTTCTCGGCGAACGAGGACCGCGGACAGAAGAGGAGCCTCCGTGTGTCGACTGCGCCGCTGCTGGGTTTTGTGAGAGTACTCGACGGCTAACTTAGGGCTAGCGTTGTTAGCATAGCAGTGTGTTGAGCACCTAGCCACCATTGTTAGCGCAGAGGGAGCGTTAGCTAATCTCGAGGTGTAGCATGTTAGCCTTGGCATTAGCTAACTCGCAATTCTGACATCTGCACGGTAGATCACGGTCTCGGACACATGCTCTTTGAGGTCGAACAGCGGTTTAACACAGACTGTGGACTATTTGCGGACTCTGGTGATTTCTCGGTAGTGTTTGGTTTGGAAAGAAATAAGAAACTGCTCCACTCGGAAGCACAACATTACCACCAGGACTGATGTCGAGGCGGTGAGGCCCGCTGCTAGCTTCACTGGGTTCCCACTCAAGGACAATTCACGACGGACTTGGGGCCCCCATTGAAATCCCCGTGAGAAAACCGTAATCTAAACCCTGTGCTACATGGACTCTCTTGGATTTGGTGGCACCCTTGTTGCGTTCTCTCGGACTTGAAAGAACTGGCGAGGCACACGGCGCCGTTTCATGGCGCTCTGGCCTCGCACCTCCACCATTTTTCTTTGGCAGTGAGAAGGACTCTGTCGCAGTCTGCGAGCTGAACCCTTTCCTCATATGATTCCTGTCTTTGTCCACAGTGTTCCAGCCAATTTAGAGAGGGTTTACCCGTTGAGCTCACCTGATTTAGCCTCCTGTGTTCAGTGTTGACGCTGTTTTTAGTTTGTTTTCATACCAGGCCTGTGGGTTTTTGTTTTTTTTCACCCCCCTCTGTGCTTAATTGACCTGTGAAAATGTCGTGTGTTCACTATAAGTTTTCTTCCAAACTGGACTACAACACAGTCACTTTCGATGGGCTGCATATCACCCTCAACGAGCTAAAAAAGCAGATAATGGGCCGGGAGCGCCTCAAGGCCACAGACTGCGACCTGCAGATCACAAATGCGCAGACTCGTGAAGGTAAGTTGTCAGCTGACGCCTTTACTCATGTGTGACACATCTGTCAGACATTATTTTTTAGCGGGTTACCGTAAATGATGGACGGCCATTTTTTTAAGATTTGCTGATAAAACACAAGAGAGCTTTTATGGTTTCACCACAGTCAAGCAGTGAATGGATCTGTCGATGTTCACCATTCATTATGTGGATGTTCTAAACTAGACGACAGATGGACATAATCAGCCACTTCTTTTCTAGAATAAACCATTTTGCCATGTGCCAAATAATTAAATTTGATCTGCTTTGACATCTATAAGTGTAAATTTAATATCGTCAGTTAGAATGATACATTGGGTACCTAAACAACATGATTTGAAAAGAAACAATGACAACTTGATGATGTTAATAATCCATTAATGCACCCTTAGGTTGTTTCATTCTTTAAGTTGAACAACAGGTAATTTCCCAGGAGCCGCAAGAGGATAAATTCAGATTAAAACACCTAAACTGCAGTCTACTGTCTTATCGAGGACTAGAATAACCTTATAAACACAAGTAGCTGCTTTAAATAATCTTGATTGTTTAATCTCTTTACAAGGCTCCGTCTAAAGTAACTACCAACTATCTCCTGAGCCATATCGCTAGACACTCATGTCAAGAGAAATTCTCTAATTTAACTATATATATATATATATATATATATATTTCTTTCATTTGTCTAGTGCCAAGATTTCACAGCTTGAGTTGGAATTGTGACATGATACAGACCGTGAAATTACCCACAATCCTGACGATTAAACAAAAACTAGAAAATTCTTACTCGGGCACTTTTAACAATGTCTTTGCAAACCCAATTTACTTTGCATCTGTTTACTAACAAAAGCCTATCAGTTCTGTTGGGTTGTTGTGTTTTTGTTTTCTAATGATTTGTTGCTTCTGTTTTGTAGAATATACCGACGATGAAGCCCACATCCCGAAACACTCCTCCGTGATTGTGCGTCGCACTCCGCTTGGTGGAGTAAAGCCCGCTGGCAGGACGTTCATTGTGTATGTATATTGTTGTTACTGGTTTTATGATTAATCAGTAAAGTCACTGATGATTTTAAGTCACTGGTTTGTTTATATTAGATTTCCTATAGTTTCCTTCGAGTAGAGAGCACATATCTTTAGTGTTATACTTGTTAAATTGACCCTGTAGTCGGTCACAATGTTGGTAACTGATGGTTTCTTTTTGTCCTGTGTTTTTGCAGAGATCGTTCTGACACAGCTGTGGTTGGACCGTCTAGACCCGTATGTAAAACAAACCCAAAAACAACACTCTGTCCTCCTCCTCTCACCTCTCACTCTCTCCCCCTCTTTCTGGCTTTAGTCACATGTCTCAAACATTCTGTCAACAATGATCGAGCTCTGTGTATCTTCTGTTGACCGTGTGTTGGCTGCATTTGTGTTGAGATCTCAACCTCTGTGTTTTATGATGTCTTTTTGGGGAGGGTTTCCTGGAGTCACCACAGCCAAAGTAGTTTGTTGTTTCTCTCTTTAGAAAATGGTTTTGTTTGGAAATTAGCAGATTAAAGTTTTAAATTCTTGCTGAATGAGACGAGGGTGATAAGAGAAACAACAGACTCGCCATTCTTGTTTTTGAATGCTCTGCAATGCCAATTGTTAAACTGTTGCCACTTTTTAATTGAGTGATAATTAATTTAAACTGTTAATGACTGTATTTCATATTGAAATGGTTTTGTACCCTGCTTCAGGCCAGTCAAATGTATTTTTAAAGGGGTTTGTAAAAGGAAAACATGGTATTTTTGTATTGACCTGTCATTTTTATTTTCTGTGATATTTTATTTATGTGGTCTAAGAACCCAGTGGATCTAAGTGTGATTGGGATTAATTGTTAATAACTTCAAGGTTGTGTGAGTGAAACTCGCCTTTTATTTTGAACGTTTAACCTGCTAAACTCTAAGATACCCAGATCTGTTGTTCAGTATCATTTACCAATGTCAATTGTTTTGTCTTGTACAATTTCACCATGGAGATGTTCTATTCTTTCTTGAGTATGGACTGCACACAATCCTTAAACCTTAAAGGCTCACAAATTTCATCCTGAATACTTCAATTTAATTCAGATGCTTCAGTGTCTTATTTTGAATCAAAGCAGGTACTACTTCAAAGTGTATTGTTTCAACTGTGGTTTGGGGCATCAGCAAGAAGCTAGTTTTTAATAAGTGAGCTGCTTTGACTTGGCCACTGACCTATAATGTTGTGACATGATCACAAAGCACTATGACACTTTATCGGTAAAGTAAACATCTTGTCAATCTTTGGAGGCCTTCCATGGTTGCTGCAGTGAGAAGTACACTGGTGTAGTGTGTCCTGTAAGCTGTAAGCTGCAGAACCTGTCAATAAAGTTGTTCAGCGGTTCAGTGTCAGAACCGCTTGCACCAGATCCCTGTGTGTTCCCTCCACAGCATTCTGCAATACCCAGTCTTTCCTCCGAGCTGTGCAAGTCATGATGGATGACCCCACTTTGTCTGCTTTTTAAAATTTACTTTCAGACAGTATTTTATAACAACCAGCCAGAGCAGTCTTATTGGTGAAAAATCTTTATCGTTTGTGTGTGAGACTTCATTCTTGTTGTTTATCGACTCCTGGCCTGCATTATAGAGACATCCCTTTTCTCTCTGTCGTGGTGTAACAGCTTCAGGGAACAGTTTGAAGGAAAACTTGACATCTCTTAAACTCTCTTTAACTGGGACATTTGAAATGAACATTAACATTTGTGCCTTATCAGCGCCACATATTTGACACTTTAAAGAGTTGGCATTTTTTACTGAAACCACTCGGAACCACACTTTGCCAACTCATTAGTTTTACAGAAAGAAGTCTTAAGCTGGTTTTGATGAAAATGTCAAACTCTCACGACAACCTCTTTTGACGAGCCAGTGCAAAAACCTTAAATTACTGGCGAAAGATAACTGCGTGCTAAAATTAAAATGTCAAGTATTCCTTTGAGAAACTCAGCCTCTCCTTACATAACGGGGGGTTTTAGATTCTCAGTGCAGGGATGTGACGGTAGTGTAAACTTTGAATTGCTAATGAAGCCCAAAGAGACAGGTTTGATGCTCTTTGACAATACTCTAGTAAGATGTTAAAGGCTGAGAAAATAAGTAGCTCTAGACTTGGATGTATCGCAGCGTAGGCGCAATGAAAGTTTGCTTTACTTGTTAAATGTTAATACAGCTTTATTTTTGATTCTTAAGATTTCCAACCATTGACAATTATTTTTGATTTAGATTTTTTAGGTTACAGTAAATCTTGCTACTAATTGTGATAAAATTGCCTTTTAGCTTAGCTGTAAATGATTTTAGAGGGATTTGACTTCAGCATAAATACATAATTAAATAGTAGTTGTTTAATGGATATAAACCGTGCTATTTATTCAAAATATTGTTTTTTAAGGATCTTTAAAATTCAATTAAGCTTTCTTTTAATCAAGCAACTCTAAAAAGACCCAGCTCTAGATGGGTCTGTTAACCTTTTCTAGATTTTAACACAAAGCCGTCGGTAGAGAGCTGAGTGCTCTTTAGTTCAGTAATCCATGTCAAGGTTTGTGGTCAGTGGTTTAAATGCTCACTCTAATATACTTATATATCTCCTGGACTTTGACTACTCGACAAACACCTTGATTTTGGTGCGAAGACTTAAATGGCGTGAGGGACTGGACACAGATGTGGTGGGGAACTATCTGGGCTCTTATCTTCCGCTGTGTATCGCTTAGATGTTCTGTTAACACCTTTATTATCTGTACTCTGATTCTCCTGCAGACGGATTCTTCTCCTTCTATGTCACTCGCCCAACTCGCCAAGGTAACGTCTCTGCACATGCCGGATGAACTGCAAGAAAATGTTTCTTAAGTGGTATTGATTTGTCCCTGTTTTTTATTTTGTGGTATTGACGTCCTACTTTTGTCTTTTGTTGTGTCTATCATGTGTTTTTAGACGGCTAACCTGGTCGACGCAAATGCATCAGAGGAAGACAAGATCAAAGCCATGATGTCACAGTCAAACCATGAATATGACCCGATACAGTTAGTACACAAACATTTTGCTCTTGTATTTGCCCAAAGTTGTATTATTTTTATATCATGAACATTCACCAGATGTGGACAGTTAAAAGAATACGATTTACTTGTCTCTGTAGTTATTCCAAGAAAGCAGTTGGACCTCCACCCGCTCACTATACCTGCTATCGTTGTGGAAAGGCTGGTCATTACATTCGACAGTGCCCCATGCTGTTGGTAAGGATCCTGTATAATTTCATTTAATTCTCTGAAGTTAATTGTTACTACATCCCTGTAGTTATGTTAGATTTTAAATAAGTGATGATATTCTCTTAACTTTTCAGGTCCAGGATAAGAGTGTGGAGGGTCCTAAGCCAGTCAGGATTAGTAAGGGGATACCTCAGAGTTTCATGGTGAAAGCAGAGCCTGGCACCAAAGGAGCCATGTTAACCAGCACTGGAGAATATGCAATACCTGCAATAGATGCGTATGTAAAGGATGTCCCCAAATATACACTATTTACTTACTCCTCCTCCAAGAAAACTAATACTAGAATGAACTATTGTCATATTTATCTTTTTCATTTTATGTCTTCTGTGGTTTTTTACTTGTTATGACAAAGGCCTTAAATGTATAAATACGAATGTGTTCATACAGGGAAGCGTACGCACAAGGAAAGAAGGAGCGCCCCCCCTTTGTTCCACATGACCAGTCATCATCTGAGGACGATGCAGACCCAATCCCTGATGAACTCCTGTGTCCAATCTGCAACGACCTGATGACGGACGCAGTTGTTATACCCTGCTGCGGAAACAGTTACTGCGATGATTGTAAGTTCTTTCTCATAACATGGATTAGTAATAAAAATCCGTCCTGGGCTATGTTTCATTGTTTCAGTGCGTTAATTTGTTAGTCAAATGGATTATAGCTTTGAACTAATGACTGTTTGTTTCCAGGTATCCGGACGGCCTTACTGGACTCAGAGGAGCACATCTGCTTCACATGCAAACAATCAGATGTTTCACCTGATAATCTCATCGCCAACAAATTTCTACGACAGGTAACCCATTTCAAACACACACTTTTTGATGTACGTCATATTTGTTTGATCAGAAGTTTTATGCATGTCTAAAATGTTTTTCTTCATGCAGGCTGTGAATAACTTCAAGAATGAAACAGGATACACCAAACTCGTACGCAAGCAGGTCCAACAGGCAGCACTGCCTCCGCCTCGCCTCCAGATGTCCAGGCCTCTGCACTCAAGACAGCAGGACCCACTGCTGGCCAATGTCTCTCACCCACCCCCTGCAATCATACCACCGGCTGCACCTCAAACACAAGTTCAGCCCCCTGCACCCTCTCCTCCTGTTCCTGCTCCTGTTTCTACTGCTGCGACTGCTACAGCTGCTGCGACTGCTACAGCTGCTGCTCCTATTCTTCCTCATGCTGCTGCTGTCGAAGGTCAAGATGTTTCACCAGCTCCTGCACCTGTTGCTGACCAACATTCTCCTATGCACTCTACCGGCCAGGGCGAACCACCCCCACCTGGGTGAGTTTAGTCCCATATAGCTTGTACAATTACATGGAATCACCCACTCAACATGTGATGTCTGAAGTGAAGGGACATTGCAACTCATCTCAATGTGTCTGCTTGTTTATGTTTCAGTGAAATGGATCCAGAACCTACTGTGAGACGAAGCCCAGAAAGTATCCCAGAAATTGGACCACATGTGAGTCCTCTCGGATGATCTGATAATAATGCATCTGTCATGGTTATTATAGAGCTCAATAGATAGTTTTCAGAAGTAAAAATCCAATTCATTTTCTGAATAGCGATTTTGATCATCTGCCATAATATTTTTACCATCCAAGGTAGACTCACCACAAGTTTGTGAAACAATGTTATAAGCTCCTGTTGAAGCCTTATGATAGCAACTGTATTTTAAGAAAAATGTGTTTTATTTACACATCCCACAATCATTGTGCAATCGTGACGTCTCTGACAGGTAGCGCTTGCTGTTGCCACAACCGCGAAAATCATTTCACAAGGATTTCTGAGACGTCAATGGACAAAATATATGGAAAATTTTGTTCTTGAACAAGAGCCTTTCTAAAAGTGGGCATTCACTGTTACGCTCTATTATTGGAGTCATTAACTTACTTAGGTGCATCCTTACCACGCACCTGTACATCCATGAGAAATAGAATAGTAACGTCTCCGAAAGGTAACTAAATTGTTTTCACTGATTTCTTCTGCAGGGCTACCATTTATCTGTTCTTGGCCTACCGCCACCGACAAGGCCGCCACATCCATCAGGTAAGAGGTTGAATTTAGATCATTTCAGGAGGCTCGTGAGCTTGAAGGAAAGACATTCAGCAGCTAACTAAACTGTGTCTCTGCTCCATTAGGTCACCAGTCACGGCCCCATCACTCTCACCGAGGGGGAGGCAGACACTGGGAGAGGTGAGACCCCGTCTATGGAACTATTAAATGTTTTTATTCTAATATGTCGGCCTCTCGATGACTGTTTCTCTCCCTTTGAACCAGGTCCTTCAGAGGTAGAGGAGACCACCCCCAGGCCCACCTCCAAACAGCTCCACCTCCTGGACCTGCTCCTCCGGTGTACCCGTCTCCATCCATGTACCCGCCCCCACCACAGCCCTACCCTCCTCCTTACACATCTGGCCTTCTACCTCCTCCTCCAATCGGTTACCCGCCCCAGCCAATTTATGCCCCTGGACCACCGGGGCTCAACCCTCCCTGGATCCCCCCTGGTGTCCAGCCCCCTCTACCCCACCTTGGACCCTCCCTCTCTCAGCCCCCCCTCTCTAAGGAAGAATTCTACAGACAAAGGCACCGACAGGACAAGTGAGTAGTTTCTTTTTGTTTTGAGTCGTCCTACATCTACACTAGCTAATAATTTTGGGATTGATACACATTTACATAACTTAGCAGGATTATGATGCTTTCAGTATGATTAAGTAATTTTGAAAGTTTGACTGTTCTTATCTTTGTTTTCACAGAACTACATCCAAACTGGATGAATTTACTAAAGACTTCCACAAAGAGCTTATGAAGTACAGAAATCCACCAAAGAGAAGAAGACCGTCTTATTCCAGGTAACTTAATTGAGAGGACATTTCCAAATTGGTTTGAGTTCATAAGCATAATCCTTCAAGCCTGTTAATTACATAAGCAGATTTCTTTCTCTCTTGGTTTCCTGATTTTCTTCTCCATTCGTTCCCAGGTCCCGGTCATTCAGTCGTTCTCCATTCAGCCGCTCTCCGTACACTCGCTCTAGATCAAGATCTAGATCCAGGACTTACTCTTATTCCCCAAGTCGATCCCGCTCCCGTTCGCGCTCCCATGGGCGGTCTTTTCCACGCTCCCCTTATTCCAGGCACAATGGACGCAGTTATGGACGTTCACGGTCAAGGTCCCGCTCCCGCTCCCGTTCTTATGGGTATCGCCGCTCTGGCTCTCCTCGGTCACCTCCTCCCTTCCGGGCCGGACCCTGGGAGGGAGCAGAAGGACCAGCACCCTTCAGGTCCCGGTCTCGCTCCCCTGGTGGCTTCCGGAACCGCAGCCCTGGTGGACGGAAGCCACCTCCTCGGGAGCTGCCACCGTATGAACTCAAGGGACCAAGTCCTGGAGGCCATGATCGCTGGGAGAGAGAAAGGTATCGACAATGGGAAAAGGAGTACACAGACTGGTACAACAAATACTACAAAGACTACGACAACCAACACCCCTCACTAAATCACAGAGGTCGCGGCAGCAGAGACAGGGAGAGGGACAGAATGTCTCCGTTACCCAGAGATTACTCCCCTCAGGGGAGAGGAAGAAGAGGTAGAGAAGAGAGAGGAGCTCCCCCTCACCATCCTCCATCCTCTTCATCATCAGGGACCAAGTCCAGCACAAAAGTCCTTAAAACAAAGAAAGTGAAAAAGAAGAAGCCCGGGGAGGAATCTGAGCCATCACACCATTCAGCAGACCGAGGTGATGCTACTCCTGTCAGAGATGAACCGATGGATGAAATCCCCTCAATCAATAAAACACCTCCCAGCTCCTCAAAACCTGCATCTGGCTCTGGAGTCGCTAAAGCTCCTACTTCTAAAAGTCCTTCTGCACCTGCTAAGCCCTCAAACAAGACCGTATCCAAGACCCAGTCTGATAAGACCAGGAAAGAGAAGACTCAGAAAGTAAAACCTAAAGTGAAGACAGAGGCTGTGAAGGCAAAGAACGACAAGGTAAAGAAAAAGACCCCAGAAGCAGTGGTCATCAAAAAGAAAGACTCCTCGTCCTCCTCCTCCTCTGTCGCTAAACCGGTTAAGACCATTAAAGCAAATCCAGAAGATAATTTCAACTCAACTACCCCCAAAAAGGAAAAGAGTAAAAGCTGTACAGTGAGGCCTCCCCTGCTTAAGACCCCTCCACTTTCCTCCCAGACCCTGCCTCTACCTCATCCTTCTCTTCACGATGGCCCTCGACTCAGCCATGACATTCGGGGAAGAAGAGATCTTCCACCAGGTAGTGGTCTCCTCCCAATCTCCCATCCACATGGACTCCCGCTCATCCATCGACCTCCCTCTCCGGTGGATGGACGGAGGAGGATGGGGGAGGAGGGCCGCTCTTTACTGGGACCTCCTCCTGGAAAGCTGCGGAGGATAGATGGACTAGGGGGTTGCAGCGATGTCCTCTCCCACTCACATATGTCTCACCAGCCCCCGCTCCACAGACTCCAACTCTCTTCAGACAGACCCGGTCTTCTTCCCCTGCCTGGGAGCCGTGAGATGATCCGAGGAGACGCAGATCGAGGAACCATCAGACCTCTAATGGACCTGCCGGTGGGTCTAATTCTCAAAGACCTAATGTGTTGTTTTAAAATTATATTTATTCAATATGAATGTGTGACAGGTCAAATTTTAACTGGCTGCCGCAGTTGAAGTAAAAATGCTAATCGACTCAAACTCTGCTTGGAACAATATTGTGGTGTGTTATAAGTAGTTATTAAATGTTTATACATGGCGCATAAATGCTTAATACCATGATTTCTAATTGAACCTTTTCATTTTTTGTATGTATTTTCGTCCAATTCCAGATGCCACTCGCCCAGAGGAGGATCAAGTTGAACAGAGATCTGGGGAGAAAAGGCAGCACTGAGACGTCTGCCTCAGACAGAGCACCATTAGGTCCTGAGAAGATGTCGTCCACATCAGACCGATCAGCTTCTTCCAGCATTTCCGATGGTGACAGATCCAACAGTACAACAGAAGGGGCTGGAAGAAAGGAGCTGTCTGCATCTGCAGAGAGGAGAGCCTCTCGCGAAAGACCAGGGAGTGCTGGAGAGAGACTGCCAGGCTCAGACCGAGAGCAGGACAGAGTCTCAGGACCAGACAGAGATCGAGACAGAGTGTCTGGATCAGACAGAGACAGAGGTGTGGGTTCTGAAAGAGAGAGAGAGAGGGACAGGGTTTCGGGATCGAGCTCACAGAAAGTAGCAGCGACAGCAGAGAGAGACAGCGACAGAGAGAGGTCAGCGAGGACAGAACGAAGGACCTCCAGTGGTGGAAGTGGAGGAGGGCGGTCGGTCTGTATGGATAAACTGACCATTGGTGAAAAATCCACTACCACCAGGACACCGACGGACCATCTGGAGAAACCAAGCGTGTCCTCCAAGGAGAGAAGTGAAGGTTCAGAAAGAGCTGCTAAATCGGACAGGTATGTTGTTCGCCTACTTGTCAAACAAACATCCATATCCATGTTTGAAATTAATAAAATATTTCAGTGGTATCTGTAAACACAGCTGTTATATGTATAATTATACTCTTATTTCCCAGGAGTGTGTCCAAAGACAGAACAGAGAGGAGTGTCCCCTCAGGAGAGAAACCAGCTGCTGCTCAGAAAGAAGGTAATTAGAATCACTATGAGTGCACGCGTGTGTGCAGAGATGATAACTTTGATTTGGTTTTGAGCCATGTAATTATGCATTGATTAAACCTGTGTCTCCATCACTGCTCCCTCTTGTTGCTCCAGTGGGGAAAGATGGCGAAGGGTCTGTTGTGAAGAGCAAACCCAGGATCAGTCGAAAGGTTCTGACGAGTCACAGCAGCTCCACCAGGTGAGGTTATTTGTTGACCATTTGATTTTTCATTTTTTCTATATCACATTGTTTACTGCCCTGATGTTTTAGATACATTTTGTTTGTCTGTGGGGAATTCTTGAGATCTTGAGTTGAACCCTCTGTCACAAACCAGATTTCAGGATAATTGAATCAAAATTAGATAATTGAATCAAAAATGAGTAGTGTTACTGGGAAATACAGGAGCTTTGGCTTTAGTTTATTTTTTATAATAAAAGTTTGTTATTAGAAACCATTATTATTATCTAAACTCAATGAAAACTGTTCTTTCATTTTGAGTGCATTTCCCAAAATCTTGAGCTGTATCGTTATTTGAGTAAAACTTCAGGAGCCAGTTAACTGGCTAAAGAGCTGCACGAATGGCTTCTGATGGCAGCTTTCAAACACTGGATATGTGTTCTTGATCAGCTGTGTGGAGGTGAAAAAATGAACCAGCATATCAACAGCCCTCTGGACTCGTTTCTTCATTTATTTCACAGCTATTGTTGGGGCTTTTCATGTCATCAACTGAGAGCAATGTGGTTTAGGAGAAACTATTTGAAAATGTGCACCATTATCTAACGATATCACACCCCACCCCTTTTGTGATAGACAGTTACAACCACAGTTATAATCTCAGGATTCTTGTATTAAAAATGGAGCTCAATTAATCAATTAATCAGTCGACAGAACATGAATTTACACATTTTGATGATTAATTAATCATTCAAATTATTTTGCAATCACAAGTTCCCTAGTTCCACCTTCTTAGATTTGCTGCCTGTCTTTGTCTGTTGTAATAAGAGTTGAATCATCAAAGACATGTTAAAGATCTAATGAATCAACTCATCAAGAGAATACGATTCTTTAATAATTAAAATAATTGAGTACAAGATAGAAAAAGAAAGTAAAAAAAAAAAAAGGGTTAACGTTTTTCAGTATCATAACGGAGTGAATCTGACTGAATGACGTTGGCACAATTTTTTTAAACTGTACCCAGCCCTTTAGGTTATTGTGTTAGGAAGATTGTTTGTACTCAACCCATCACATTCCTCAATCATCTTCAATGTTTTTTGTTATTTCCTCAGCTCTCGGTCGAGTCAGGAGACAAAGAGAAGCTCAGAAAAAGACCAGAAGAGCGTATCCTCTAAACCTGCAGAGCTGCCCCCCAGTAGCCCTGTGAACTCCAGAGGCCGCAGCCCCAGTGTCAGCCCAGCAGCCAGCCTGGCCAGAGAGGAGCCACTCATTCAGCCTCCTCCTCGCTCCAAATGGGAGCGAGAGGATGATGAAGAAGCGCAGGAAAATGGAGCCACTGAGCCCAAGGAGCCCTCACCGGTGCCTCAGAGGAGCCGAGGCAGAGAGGGGCAGACTGAGGGTCCTAAACCAGTCAAGAGCGAAGGCCGGGAGTCTGTCAGGGAGGAAAGGAGGGGAGCCGTGAGGGAGGAGAAGAAAATGAGAGCACCAAGGGAAGAGGGTAAGGGTGGTGGTAGGGTGGCACAGGCAAATTCTGACAAACCAACCAAATCAAAAATAGCGAGGGAGGAGGGAAGAGGGTTAAGAGACGAAGGGAGATCTGCAGTGAGGGAGGATGGGAGAGGAGCGACGGGGAAGGAGGAGCGATCAGCAGAAGGGAGAGGTGGCGGAGGACGAGAGGAGAGTCGTGGCCCAGAGCCCAGGAGACAACGTTTGTGTTCTGACCTGGGTCGTGAGACGGACGAGGCCGCCTTCGTCCCCGACTACAGCGAAGGTGAAGGCTCGGAGCCCGAGAGAGGAAGGAGCAGCCCCAGCCTGTCCGTAAGCCAAGCCTCCCGAAGCGCCAGCCCGAGCAACCCCAGCGACTCTGGGACCACCACCACTGCAGACAAGAAAAAGAAGAAACACAAGAAACACAAGAAACACAAAAAGCACAAGAAGCACGGCAGTCAGGAAAAGGCAGAGCCCAAGGAGCCCAAGGAGCACAAGCACAAACACAAGAAGAAGAAACACAAAAAGAACAAAGACAAAGATGGGGAGGAAGAGGAGGAGAAGACGGAGAAAGCAGAAGAGCCGGCTCCATGCTAACAGGAAGTCACCGAAATGTGGAACCTCCTTTGTTCACAAGGAGCGTAGGTGTTAAATGTCCACGGCACTGATGGAGGGTTGGTCTCTTTGTCCCTGCAGCTCTCCAGACCTTCACCTCACTGTGTTGTGTCTGGACTGCAGCAAAAATGTGAGCGCTTTTGAGGTTTCTTACACGTGAACCTCTTTGGCGACGTAGGGTCAAAATATTGTGCTGCACTATTGTGATCAACCGTGAGCCAACAGAAAGGACTTGATGATGATAATAGCCGATCACGAAGCAGTGAATTTAAATAGGAGTAACAAACTGTACTCAGGGATGTGAATGCTTATTTGTAGAGGAGAAATGGCTGTTTCTCTGCTTCTGATTTATTTGTAAATAGAAATGAACTGTTGCTTCGCATAATAATTCTTTCTCGGTTTGTTTTGCTCACATCCCTCCTGTGCTGTCCAAGGCTTCAACACTGGGTTAACCTTCAGTGTTTGGCCTTTGTAAGCTCTATTTTTTGCAATTTTGCATGTTTTAGCACATTGACTAAACTACAAATTGTACATCATGCTTTCCTGCTCACCATTTTTAAGGTAATCAAGTTTTTTTGGCAGCCATGGGTTCACTTCATACCATGTTTTTTTGTATCATTTACTAAATTTGAATTAAAGCAATGTGGTTATTTTCATTCATTTAAATCTCAGACACCGATCAATTACGAGCTCATGAGTGAAATCCAGTATCTACTCCAGAAAAGGTGAAACTCGTGGTCAGCAGTAAAGTTTGTGAATAATGGGCTAACATTTGCAAAAAAAAAAACCTCACCAGTTTTTTCCTTTAATTTAAAGCAGACCAATCATGCTACACTGGATTGTATAAATCTAGGATGTGTTTACTAAAAATAGCAAATCAGTCTGCATGTTTTTGTTCCAAAGGTGCAGTAGCTGTCATGTTATGTGAGCGAGCGCGCGTGAGTGTGTGTGATGGTTTGAAACTGAAATGTGATGGAAATGGGAGAATTTGAGGGACTGATGTTCTTACAAGTGAGTTGTTGCTTCCTTTTTTTTTTTATTAAAATGTTTTGACCTGATGAAAACGTCTTCAGTTGTATTTTTTTCGACATTTGAAGTCGCCCCACCAAACGGAACACATAAAACATTAGGCCTTTTAGAAATTTGTGTCTTTCAGGTGTTAGTAATTAGAACTTTTCTGCTTCTTCTCTGAGCTCTGACTGTTTAACAGCATGTAAGCTCAGATGTATTGCTCAAATATAAATGTATCATCTATATGTTAAAGATAATTAAGTTATAAAAGCTATTCATTATAGCTATTGGAAACAGTGAATGGTGGAATGTTTAAATTACAATGTGAAGTCACCTGTAGCTTTTTTGATTTTAAATGCAGGATGCTTGCCTTTTATTATTTTATGAAGAAAGATTTGTTCATTAAAGGCGAGTGGTGGTAGAGTGATGACTTTTCAATTCAGTTTTATTTAAGCACCAAATATCAACATACATTATCCCAAGGCACTTTACAGGTAGAGACCTTTTAACCTGAAAAATAAAATTGATTATACTGAAGTCATATGAACTTGTAGAAATTAGAATAATACCTAATATTATTTCAGCTAAACTATGAAGCGGATTAATAAAAAAATTTAAATTGCTGCCTATGTATTATAAAAAGGACATCAAAGGCAGTTGCCTTTAAAAGTGTGGCATCAAAGGCAATTGCCTTTAAAAGTGTGGCATCAAAGGCAATTGCCTTTGAAAGTGGCATCACAGGCAGTTGCCTTTATATATCAGTGGCAATTTCTGCTGACATCGAAAGAGCCTCTACAAGCTACTGCTGCCACAAGGTTTTTTTTATCAGCCCTGGTTTGACTCCTTACACACCTTGTTGAAACAGCGAGAAGGATTTTGTGGATAAGACTTAAACTTTATGCTGTTTTTATTTTGTTTTCATACCCGACCTGTGGATTGGGTGTTTATTTTCACCCCCCTCTGTGCTTAATTGACCTGTGAAAATGTCGTGTATACACTATACGTTTTCTTCCAAACTGGACTACCACACAATCATTTTCAATGGGCTGCATATCACCCTCAACGAGCTAAAAGGGCAGATTATGGGCCAGGAGCGCCTCAAGGCCGCAAACGTTGACCTGCATATCAGAAATGAGCAGACTGGTGAAGGTAAGTTGTCAGCTGATGCCTTACTCATGTGTGACACATCTGTCAGACATTATTTTGGGGGGTTACCGTAAATGATAGACAGACCTTTTCTCCTCAGAGAGACAGAGAGAAGAGGAGAAGTGCTCAGTGGATAATGGGAGTTCCCCCAGCATTCTAGACATGTAGCAGCATTACTAAGCGATAGTTCAGGACTCACCTGATCCAGCCCTAACTATAGGCTTTAACAAGAAGGAGCGTTTTAAGTTTAACCTTAAATGTAGAGATGGTGTTTGCCTCTGGAACCAAGAGTGGGAGCTGGTTCCACAGGAGAGGAGCCTTGTAGCACATTTATGATGTCACCACATTAAGGCAATGAATAGAATCGTTCATTATTCGCCATTCAACAGCAAAATAATCAGCAACTGTCACATTGTGCCAATTAACAACAGATTATACCCTCTCAAATTATATTTTCTCTGCTTTAACATCTATAGTTAGTAAATTCAATATTATCAGGTAGAATGATATTATATTGGGTCCCCCTACTATATATATTGTATAAAATTGTGTTTTATATTAAACTGGGCCGAGTGCTATGTATAAAAATAGCTACCCTGTTATTGTGCATTCAATACTAAGCTATTCAAATAATACACAGGTTCATATATTCATGTTTTTATTATTGTGTGTCGCTGAATGTGTGCTGAATCAGTGTATTCTATTGAGTGAATTGCGGTGTCATGTTTTTGTTTTCTAATGATTTGTTGCTTGTGCTTTGTAGAATATACCGATGATGAAGCCCTCATCCCGAAACACTCCTCCGTGATTGTGAACTGCACTCCAATTTGTGGATCACAGCCCGCTGGCAGAACGTTCACTGTGTATGTTTTAGTGTATAAATATGAGTTATTACTGGTCTTATGATTAATCAGTAAAGTCACTGATGATTTTAAGTCACTGGTTTGTTTATATTAGATTTCCTAGTTATACTTGTTAAATGGATCCTGTAGTTGGTCACAATGTTGGTAACTGATGGTTTCTTTTTGTCCTGTGTGTTTTTGCAGACATCAATCTCCCACAGTTATGGCTGAACCATCTAGAACCGTATGTAAAAACAACACTCTCCTCCTCTCACCTCTCACTCTCCCCCCCTCTTTCTGAAGAGGGTGATAAGAGAAACAACAGACTGGCCATTATTGTTTTATGAATGCTCTGAAATGACAATGGTTAAACTGTTGCCACTTTATATAATTGAGTCATAATTAAACTCACCGTTTATTTTTATTTTGAATGTTTAACCTGCTAAACTCTAATATACCCAGATCTGTTGTTCAGTATCATTTACCAATGGCAATTGTTTTGTCTATGTACAACTTCACCTTGGAGATGTTCTATTCTTTCTTAAGTATGGACTGCACACAATCCTTAAACCTTAAAAGCTCACAAATTTGGGGCATCAGCAAGAAGCTAGTTTTTAGTAAGTGAGCTGCTTTGACTTTGACTCTTGCACATATATATTATATTTGAAACAGAATAATAAGCACATGTAAGAGAGATTAATAGTACATGTGAACACAGAAAATGAACTTTCAACACAGTTTCAATTTGATCTTTTCAACAAATTTCACAAACATAAATGATTGCAATAATGCATATGCACATTTATTTAAAAAAAGCACTCCAGCGTTTCTGTAGACCGAATCTATTCATTTGTTTGTAGATGTTTTTGATTGTGAAATAGTACTCTAATATACTTATATATCTCCTGGACTTTGACTACTCGACAAACACCTTGATTTTGGTGCGAAGTCTTAAATGACGTGAGGGACTGGACACAGATCTGGGCTCTTATCTTCCGCTGTGTATCGCTTAGATGTTCTGTTAACACCTTTATTATCTGTACTCTGATTCTCCTGCAGACGGATTCTTCTCCTTCTATGTCACTCGCCCAACTCGCCAAGGTAACGTCTCTGCACATGCCGGCTGAACTGCAAGAAAATGTTTCTCGATTTGTCCCTGTTTTTTATTTTGTGCTATTGACGTCCTACTTTTGTCTTTTGTTGTGTCTATCATGTGTTTTTAGACGGCAAACCTGGTTGACGCAAATGCATCAGAGGAAGACAAGATCAAAGCCATGATGTTGCAGTCAAACCATGAATATGACCCGATACAGTTAGTACACAAACATTTTGCTCTTGTATTTGCCTAAGGTCATATTTTTTGTCAATATGAACAACATTCACTTATAGTTAGAAAAATAACATTTACTTGTCTCTGTAGTTATTCCAAGAAAGCAGTTGGACCTCCACCCGCTCACTATATCTGCCATCGTTGTGGAAAGGCTGGTCATTACATTGGGCAGTGCCCCATGCTGTTGGTAAGGATCCTGTATCATTTCTTTTTTTTCTCTCTCTGTGAAGTGTGGTGGAAATTTTACCTGGTGAGGCTTCTAAAATAAAGAGATCTCAGAATAATGGTCTTTGTATACTTTATTCCTTCAATGAAGGTCAGACAGATCTCACTAAACCGCTTCTCTACTTGAATCCTTAAAATCCAAACAATCATATTGTAGAATAAAAAAAATATTGGGACTACATTCTGTAGTGCTTTCAGATGTGTCTCAATCTCCCTCAGATCCTTTTTTGAAACCTTTCTTTTGGACTTTCTCTTTTTAATTTCCAGATATATTTTCTCTCCCAACCTTATTAATTGCCCCGGACTCGCAGTTTTTTTTTACTTTAAACCACAGATATATCCTCTTAGGGGTACCAATACCTCAAATTAAATCCCAGAAAGGTGTACAATATGGGCCCTAAGACGTGATTGTCACTGCAAATTCAGATTGTTTAAGCTACAGTGGTCTAATTTTCCATTACAGAAGTTAATTGTGACAACATCGCAGTCGTGATGTTAGATTTTAAATGAGTATGATGATATTCTCTTAACTTTTCCGTTCCAGGATAAGAGTGTGAAGCCTCCTAAGCCACCCAGGAAATGTAAGGGAATTCCGCAGAGTTTCATGGTGAAAGCAGAGCCTGGCACCCAAGGAGCCATGTTAACCAGCACTGGAGAATATGCAATACCTGCAATAGATGCGTAAGTGAAGGATGTCCCCAAATACACACTATTTACCTCCTCCTCCCCCTCCAAGAAAACTTATACCAGAATGAACTATTGTCATATTTATCTTTTTCATTTTATGTCTTCTGTGGTTTTTTACTTGTTATGACAAAGGCCTTAAAATTATAAATACGAATATGTTCATACAGGGAAGCGTACGCACAAGGAAAGAAGGAGCGCCCCCCCTTTGTTCCACATGAGTGTCATCAGTCACAATCACCTAAGGACGATGCAGACCCAATCCGTGACGAACTCCTGTGTCCAATCTGCAACGACCTGATGAGGGACGCAGTTGTTATACCCTGCTGCGGAAACAGTTACTGCGATGATTGTAAGTTCTTTCTCGTAACATGGATTAGTAATAAAAATCCGTCCTGGGCTATGTTTCATTGTTCCAAACTCATTTGTGATGGTTTTCTTGGTGTTCCACTGTGTAATTGATGTATATAAAATATATATAGACTAGGCAGATTGAGGGGAATTTCTTGTTTCTTCTGAAACATTTCTGATTATAATAAGAGTGTACAAACTGGGTGTGTTAATTTGTTAGTCAAATGGATTATAGCTTTGAACTAATGACTGTTTGTTTTCAGGTATCCGGATGGCCTTAGTGGACTCAGAGGAGCACATCTGCTTCACATGCAAACAATCACATATTTCACCTGATAATCTCATCGCCAACCATGGTATTCGAAAGGTAACCCATTTCAGACACACGCTTTTTGATGTACGTCATATTTGTTTGATCAGAAGTGTTCAGCAAATCTAAAAATGTTTTTCTTCATGCAGGCTGTGAGTAAAATCAGTTGTGGATTAGGATACACCCAACATGTACGCAAGCAGGTCAAACAGGCAGCACTGCCTGTCGTACGCAAGCAGGTCAAACAGGCAGCACTGCCTGTCGTATGCAAGCAGGTCAAACAGGCAGCACTGCCTGTCGTATGCAAGCAGGTCAAACAGGCAGCACTGCCTGTCGTATGCAAGCAGGTCAAACAGGCAGCACTGCCTGTCGTACGCAAGCAGGTCAAACAGGCAGCACTGCCTGTCGTACGCAAGCAGGTCAAACAGGCAGCACTGCCTCCGCCTCGCCTCCAGATGTCCAGGCCTCTGCACTCAAGACAGCAGGACCCACTGCTGGCCAATGTCACTCACCCACCCCCTGCAATCGTACCACCGGCTGCACCTCAAACACAAGTTCAGCCCCCTGCACCCTCTCTTCCTGTTCCTGCTCCTGTTTCTACTGCTGCGACTGCTACAGCTGCTGCTCCTATTCTTCCTCATGCTGCTGCTGTCAAAGGTCAAGATGTTTCACCAGCTCCTGCACCTGTTGCTGACCAACATTCTCCTATGCACTCTACCGACCAGGGCGATTCACCCTCACCTGGGTAAGTTTAGTCCCATATAGCTTGTACAATTACATGGAATCACCCACTCAACATGTGATGTCTGAAGTAAAGGGACATTGCAACTCATCTCAATGTGTCTGCTTGTTTATGTTTCAGTGAAATGGATCCAGAACCTACTGTGAGACGAATCCCAGAAAGTATCCCAGAAATTGGACCACATGTGAGTCCTCTCGGATGATCTGATAATAATGCATCTGTCATGGTTATTATAGAGCTCAATAGATAGTTTTCAGAAGTAAAAATCCAATTCATTTTCTGAAAAGGGATTTTGATCTGCCATAATATTTTTACCATCCAAGGTAGACTCACCACAAGTTTGTGAAACAATGTTATAAGCTCCTGTAGAAGCCACAAGTCCTTATGATAGCTGCTGCATTTTATGAAAAACGTGTTTATTTACACAATCCCACAATCCATTCTAAAAGTGGGTTTCAGTGTCATTAACTTACTTAGGTGCATCCTTACCACGCACCTGTACATCCATGAGAAATAGAATAGTAACGTCTCTGAAAGGTAACTAAATTGTTTTCACTGATTTCTTCTGCAGGGCTACCATTTATCTGTTCTTGGCCTACCGCCACCGACAAGGCCGCCACATCCATCAGGTAAGAGGTTTAATTTAGATCATTTCAGGAGGCTCGTGAGCTTGAAGGAAAGACATTCAGCAGCTAACTAAACTGTGTCTCTGCTCCATTAGGTCACCAGTCACGGCCCCATCACTCTCACCGAGGGGGAGGCAGACACTGGGAGAGGTGAGACCCCGTCTATGGAACTATTAAATGATTTTATTCTAATATGTCGGCCTCTCGATGAATGTTTCTCTCCCTTTGAACCAGGTCCTTCAGAGGTGGAGGAGACCACCCCCAGGCCCACCTCCAAACAGCTCCACCCCCTGGACCTGCTCCTCCGGTGTACCCGTCTCCATCCATGTACCCGCCCCCACCACAGCCCTACCCTCCTCCTTACACATCTGGCCTTCTACCTCCTCGTCCATTCAGTTACCCGCCCCAGCCAATTTATGCCCCTGGACCATCGAGGCTCAACCCTGCCTGGATCCCCCCTGGTGTCCAGCCACCTCTACCCCACCTTGGACCCCGCCTCTCTCAGCCCCCCCTCTCTAAGGAAGAATTCTACAGACAAAGGCACCGACAGGATAAGTGAGTAGTTTCTTTTTGTTTTGAGTCGAACTACAGCTACACTAGCTAATAATTTTGGGAATGACAAATTTACATTACTCAGTTGAATTATAATGAATTCAGTAGGATTAAGTAATGAAGAATATGAGTACTAAAGTACTTTTGAAAGTTTGACTGTTCTTGTCTTTGTATTCACAGAACTACATCCAAACTGAATGAATTTACTAAAGACTTCCACAAAGAGCATATGAAGTACAAAAGTTCACCAAAGAGAAGAAGACCATCTTATTCCAGGTAACTTAATTGAGAGGACATTTCCAAATTGGTTTGAGTTCATAAGCATAATCCTTCAAGCCTGTTAATTACATAAGCAGATTTCTTTCTCTCTTGGTTTCCTGATTTTCTTCTCCATTCGTTCCCAGGTCCCGGTCATTCAGTCGTTCTCCATTCAGCCGCTCTCCGTGCACTCGCTCTAGATCAAGATTTAGATCCAGGTCTTACTCTTATTCCCCAAGTCGATCCCGCTCCCGTTCACGCTCCCATGGGCGGTCTTTTCCACGATCCCCTTATTCCAGGCACAATGGACGTAGTTACAGACGTTCACGGTCAAGGTCCCGCTCACTCTTGCCGTCTCCTCCTCCATTCCGAGCCGGACCCTGGGAGGGAGCAGAAGGACAGAGACCCTTCAGGTCCCGGTCTCGCTCCCCTGGTGGCTTCCGGAATCGCAGCCTTGGTGGACGGAAGCCACCTCCTCGGGAGCTGCCACCGTATGAACTCAGGGGACCATGTCCTGGAGGTCATGATCGCTGGGAGAGAGAAAGGTATCGACAATCAGAAAAGGAGTACACAGACTGGTACAACAAAGACTACAAAGACTACGACAACCAACAACCCTCACTACAGCACAGAGGTCGTGAAAGCAGAGACAGGGAGAGGGACAGAATGTCTCCATTACCCAGATATTACTCCCCTCAGGGGAGAGGAAGAAGAGGTAGAGAAGAGAGAGGAGCTCCCCCTCACCATCCTCCATCCTCTTCATCATCACAGACTAAGTCCAGCACAAAAGTCCTTAAAACAAAGAAAGTGAAAAAGAAGAAGCCCGGGGAGGAATCTGAGCCATCACACCATTCAGCACACCGAGGTGATGCTACTCCTGTCAGAGATGAACCGATGGATGAAATCCCCTCAATCAATAAAACACCTCCCAGCTCCTCAAAACCTGCATCTGGCTCTGGAGTCGCTAAAGCTCCTACTTCTAAAAGTCCTTCTGCACCTGCTAAGCCCTCAAACAAGACCGTATCCAAGACCCAGTCTGATAAGACCAGGAAAGAGAAGACTCAGAAAGTAAAACCTAAAGTGAAGACAGAGGCTGTGAAGGCAAAGAACGACAAGGTAAAGAAAAAGACCCCAGAAGCAGTGGTCATCAAAAAGAAAGACTCCTCGTCCTCCTCCTCCTCTGTCGCTAAACTGGTTAAGACCATTAAAGCAAATCCAGAAGATAATTTCAACTCAACTACCCCCAAAAAGGAAAAGAGTAAAAGCTCTACAGTGAGGCCTCCCCTGCTTAAGACCCCTCCACTTTTCTCCCAGACCCTGCCTCTACCTCTTCCTTCTCTTCATCGTCCTCCCTCTCCGGTGGATGGACGGAGGAGGATGGGGGAGGAGGGCCGTTTTTTACTGGAACCTCC
The DNA here is from genome assembly GCA_026259375.1 of Verasper variegatus. NCBI lineage: Eukaryota > Metazoa > Chordata > Actinopteri > Pleuronectiformes > Pleuronectidae > Verasper > Verasper variegatus. The sequence continues at coordinate 5,625,143 of CM048044.1, read as the reverse complement.
TCCTGGAAAGCTGTGGAGGATAGATGGACTAGGGGGTTGCAGCGATGTCCTCTCCCACTCACATATGTCTCACCAGCCCCCGCTCCACAGACTCCAACTTTCTTCAGACAGACCCGGTCTTCTTCCCCTGCCTGAGAGCTGTGAGATGATCCGAGGAGACGCAGATCGAGGAACCATTAGACCTGTAATGGACCTGCCGGTGGGTCTAATTCTCAAAGCGTCTGCCGAGAGTGAAATAAATTATATTTTTACCTATGTAAACAGTATGAAAACACTTTTTACGTTGTTTTGAGAGGTTTAAAATAATATTTGTTCAATATGAATGTGTGGCAGGTCAAATTAAACTGATTGGCTGCCGCAGTTGAGGTTGTAATGGTAAACACATTGATAAAGACTCAAACTCTGCTTGGAAACACATTGTAGTATGTTATAAATATTTATTAAATGTTTCTATAAGGCGCATAAATGCTTAATACCATGACTTCTTGTTGAACTCCCTTCATTTTTTGTATGTATTTTCTACTCAGAGGAGGATCAAGTTGAGCAGAGATCTGGGGAGAAAAGGCAGCACTGAGACGTCTGCCTCAGACAGAGCACCATTAGGTCCTGAGAAGATGTCGTCCACATCAGACCGATCAGCTTCTTCCATCGTTTCCGAAGGTGACAGATCCAACAGTACAACAGAAGGGGCTGGACGAAAGGAGCTGTCTGCATCTGCAGAGAGGAGAGCCTCTCGCAAAAGACCAGGGAGTGCTGGAGAGAGACTGCCGGGCTCGGACCGAGAGCAGGACAGAGTCTCAGGACCAGACAGAGACAGAGGTGTGGGTTCTGAAAAAAAGAGAAGGAGGGACAAGGTTTTGGGATCGAGCTCACAGAAAGTAGCAGCGACAGCAGAGAGAGACGGCGACAGAGAGAGGTCAGTTGTTGTTTACTGCCTTAATGTTTTTAAGATACATTTTGTTTGTTGCTTTTGTGGAATTCTTGAGATCTTAACCCACAAACCAAATTTTATATGATATGAGTAGTGTTACTTTGAAATACATGAACTTTGGGTTTAGTTTATTTTCTTCTAGCTGTTAAGCTTCAACAGTTTATCAGGACACAGACTTCAATTTATATTTGAAACTGAGAAGTTTGTAGTTGGTTTTTAGAAACAGGTATCTAAACTCAATGAAAACTAAATACCTTGCATTCTCACTAGTTTGTAATGTCTCCAGTTTTAGAAATATAATTTTATTGAGATTCATTTGCTCCATATAAGTAAATCTTCAAAAATCCTGAGCTGTATCTGTATCTACAATATGAGGAAAACTGGCTAAAAAGCTGCATGAATGCCTTTTACAGGCCTGCTCTCACACAGCTTTCCGATACTGGATATGTGATATTTTATTTGAATACTTTAGTTTTATTTTACTTTATATATTAAATTAAATTTTTTATAGTCTATGTATCTTTTTTGCTTGTGCAATATTTTCACCATTGTATCACACCCCACCGCTTTTGTGATAGAACAGTTACAACCACAGTTATAATCTTAGGATTCTTGTATTAAAAATAAAGCTGAATTATTCAATTAATCAGTCGTCAGAACATGAATTTACACGTTTTGATGATGAACTAATCATTTGACTCACTTTGCAATCACAAAAGTCAACCTTAGTTCCACCTTCTTCTTAAGTGTGAGGATTTCCTGCCTGTCTTTGTCTGTTGTAATATTAAGAGTTGAATCATCAAAGTAAAGATGTGGTAATTTTTTATGACATGTTATAGACCTGTACCAAGCCCTATAGGTTATTGTGTGAGGAAGATTGATTGTACTCAACTCGTCACATTCCTCAATCAACTTAAAGATTCAGTTTGTAAAATTTAGTGACATCTAGTGGTGAAGTTACATGTTGCAGCTGAATACCCCTCACCAGAACCTGTGGTAGCCTTCAGTTGTCAAAATATGGTGGCCTCCGTAGAGAGGACCCACTCCAGATGTAGATATAAAGTATTTGAATAAAGGTAAAGAAAACAACAACTTGTACAATTTAGATGAAACACACTCGTGAAAACATCATTGGGATTCTTTTATATTCAATTACTGCCAATAGATCCCTTTCACCTAAATCTTACACACCGAACCTTTAAATGTTTTTTGTTATTTCCTCAGCTCTCGGTCGACTCAGAAGACAAAGAGAAGCTCAGAAAAAGACCAGAAGAGCGAATCCTCTAAACCTGCAGAGCTGCCCCCCAGTAGCCCTGTGAACTCCAGAGGCCGCAGCCCCAGTGTCAGCCCAGCAGCCAGCCTGGCCAGAGAGGAGCCACTCATTCAGCCTCCTCCTCGCTCCAAATGGGAGCGAGAGGATGATGAAGAAGCGCAGGAAAATGGAGCCACTGAGCCCAAGGAGCCCTCACCGGTGCCTCAGAGGAGCCGAGGCAGAGAGCGGCAGACTGAGGCTCTTTCGCCACGTTTGTGTTCTGACCTGGGCCGTGAGATGGACGAGGGCATCTTCATCCCTGACTACAGCGACGGTGAAGGCTCGGAGCCCGAGAGAGGAAGGAGCAGCCCCAGCCTGTCCGTAAGCCAACCCTCCCGAAGAGCCAGCCCGAGCAACCCCAGCGACTCTGGGACCACCACCACTGCAGACAAGAAAAAGAAGAAACGCAAGAAACACAAGAAACACTAGAAACACTAGAAACAGAAAAATAACAAAGACAAAGATGCGGAGGAAGAGGAGGAGAAGTCGGAGAAACCATTGTAACAATAAGTCAAGGATTTTTTTTACTGTTTTGCATGTTTTAGCACATTTTTACAGTTGTTCTTACAAATGAGTTGTTCATTTATATATTTTTTTTAAAATGTTTTGACCTGATGAAAACGTCTTACGATTTATTTTATCGACATTTGAAGCCGCCCCACCAAACCAAATGTGTGTTGTGCTGAGTCGACTTAAACATTAAATTGACCTTTAAATGGTACATTTATGTCTTTGTGTGTTTCATTTCGAATTTTAAGACTTGAAGATCCTAGTTACAAAATGAACACTGACACTACGTTTACATGGACACAATATTCTGATCTTAAAAGGATAGTTTACCCCAAAATGAAAATGAACTCATTATCATTCAAATTCGACTCGAACAACCTTTGTGTTCATGTTAATTGCAGATTGATAGCACAGATGTATTACTCTGATATAAATGTATCATCATGCACATAAGATATAAAACCTATTCATTATACCTATTAGTTATACAAAAGAAGGTAGAACATTTAAATAAGAAAGTGAAGTCACCTGCAGCTTCTTTTTAATCTTAAATGCAGGATACTTGCAGTTCTTAAACTTTTAACTACGTGCAGATGACTATGTTTGTAGAGTTTGGACGTATGAGTGGGACAAAGATGAGCAACACATACCAAACCTAAAAGTGACAAAGGAACAAAGATTTACTGCAGCACAAGGAGAATCTGATTTATCTGGATGTAACTGGATTTTTCAGAGATGATGAATTATCTCCTCAACAGCAGTTTTCTCAGGCACATCGGTGAATTTCAGGGTCATTGGCCGCTCATTTCTTTCTTTCTATTCTCAACATGAAAAATTAAAACATCCTTTAAGGACACAAGTGCAGTGAGACAGACTAAACACTGTGTGGCACTGTAAGTCCTCCAACTTGGAACACAGGAGGGAAGCACATAAACAAAACAAAAAAATCTTCTCTCATATCCTTCAGCTCCAAAACACAACCCCACTAACAGTAACTCTCTGCCTCCCAGCGCACACAGCAATACACCTCGCTGTGTACGTGTTTGTGTGTCTGTGTGTGCATGTTGTAAGTGTGTGTACCCAGTCGGAGGGATGGCGTGACTGGTGGATCACAGAGGAAGCAGGCTGAAGGCAGGAGATGGGTTCACAGACGGGTTGAGGGACCGCCGAGGAACAAGAGGGCAGCAGATGTATTTCTCCTCAAACAGCGGAACATAAAAGCTCAGCTTAGTCCATGCATTGTGTGTCTGTGTGTCTGTGTGTGTGTATAGGTTCATTCTTAATGGTGTCAGAGATCAGTGAGACCATTAGAGAAGATTAATATATATTGTTTTAACCCCTGCTCAGATTATCATCACAACTCATTATTCCTCTCATCCAGCATCCAGCAAGATGCATGTGTGTGTGTGTGTGTGCGTGTCCACGTGTGTGCACATGTGCACCTGTTATTTGCCCGTGTACTTGTGTGTGTGCTTGTGTTTTTGTCGCTCAAGCATCATTTCCTGTCATCAAGGCCAAAGGTTGCTAAGCAACTTCACTTCTGCCAATTGTCAGAAAAGATGCTTCTCCACTGACCGACTCACAACCCAACTCTCTCTCATCCTCTGTCGTGACCGTGACGTCTGAGGGAGGAGGCAGCCTGTGTGTTCATGGCTGAGCGTGTGTTTACATGGACCAGTGTATATTTGTGTTCGCAAACATGATGAAGAGAATGAGGGAGGAGAGCGGGATGTGGAGAGGTATTGTCTGTTGGATTTGTATGATTCCTCCAACTAATAACAAGGGTGAGTCAGTGGTGTTGCTTCATGTTGGATCCCCTCCAGTGGTTTACATAAAATACAACAAAATATCGGAGCATGAGCAGAATATTACACTGATGAAGTTGCTGAAGTCTCTGTGTCTCATAATCTTACTGTGATTATATATCGATTAAATGTATATATTTTAGTCTAGTTTTTAGTTTATTTTTATATTTTATATATCGTCTCTTACTCCTGGTTACACTTTATATTTGTATACTTGTTTTTAAACTATTATATTATTCTACAAAGGAAAATTGTATCTTATCTTATTACAAATGTTTGAATACACACCAAAAATTAACAGTGTAAATATTTCATACATAGTGCATATTTCATGATCACTAAAAGTACTTCCTGGTTATCTACCCAGGGACACATGTAGGTATGAAGAGAGGTTAGGTAACAGGACAGCAACATCTTTGTGATTAAGAAGGACTGAAATATTAAATTGTACGTTTATAAATTCAATAATTGTGTTGCATGGCAATGTTGCTGCTGGGTAACAAGACAGGGGCCCCATTTATATCAATAAGATCAGACTAAACACAGGAAACAAGTCTCGGTATAATGCAGTGATGTATCAGTGACTATAAAGTTGATCGGTGCCTCTACAAAGGTTTTATTTCAATCTTCATCAAGTGTTATGCTGTCAGCTCCATCAGGCTGCACTGAGACACAATGGTGCCATGAGCTAGACACTTACGTTACGATGCTAACATGCTCATACAAATGCGATGAGGTTCAGGTGTAATGTTTATCTTAGTTAAGCTGCAGCTGAGGATGATGGAAGTGTTTTCAATTATTTAAAGACCACATCAGCTGAGAAATTTGACAAAGATTCGGACCTGAAGGACCAAGAGGAAGGGCCTATATTGATGGTCCATATATAATATATATATAAATACAAAATATTTACATTGTAATTTGTGGGCTGTGACATTATATATAAATACCGCTAATGCTGCAGTGTTGATAAAAACAGTCAACAGAGACACATAATTACTGTTGTTGTCTTTCTCCCCCTGCTCTGAAAACTGAAACTTTAAACACTAGACACTGATACCTGGGACCAAGGTGTGTGTGTGTGTGTGTGTGTGTGTGTGTGTGTGTGTGTGCGTGCGTGCCCTCTTAACCTCTGTGTACCTCTACTGTAACCAGGTCAAGTAAAGCAGTAGGCATGCTCAGTGTCACACTGCTCACATGGCTTTGTAAAGTGTGTGTACACTATGTGTGTATCCACACTTTGTATGGGGATGTGCCCTCAGGTTGTTGTCATGGCAATTCTAACGACTGATCAGGAATATTGATCTGTAATCGAATTACCACAGTGTGTGTGTGTGTGTGTGTGTGTGTGTGTGTGTGTGTGTGTGTGTGTGTGTGTGTGTGTGTGTGTGTTTGTGTGTGTGTGTGTGTGTGTGTGTGTGACAATGGAGTGGAATGAAAGACTTCATCGTATACAATATAATGTTATGTGATGGTCACCATGGAAACACACCCGAAGGGCGCCTACCACACACTGGTAATATTGTTTGGCCTAGATATCTATCCTCAACCAATAACATAGGGAATGTACGTCTGTGTGTGTGTGCATTTCAGTGACTAATGTAAATCAGCATATGAACACACCACAGTGACAGAGCCGCAGTGAAAAATACATGAAATGATTCCGTGGAGCAGAAAGAGTCTTGCACGAGTTACACGAGACAGTAAGTGTGAGAGGGATGAGACGAGGGAGAAGCAGAGGGAGAGCGAATGGGAGTGGAAACACACATCCAGGGAGAACCAATAACAACCTATTACTACCAATTCACACACAAACACACACACAGAGGCTTCCTGCAACCATCATCGGTTTTCTTCAGTGGGAGAGACGTGTGTGTGTGTGTGTGTGTGTGTGTCAGTTTTAAGGCTTGAATGTGGCCTAGATATCTTAAACTGTTGAGATACACTTTGCTGCTGCTGTAGGAATTATGATAGCTGTGAGGAGTCGGTCTGCTGTGGGCGAGGATCGGGAGTCGGCCGGTGTTTCCTCGCTCGGAGTGAAAATCTAATCTTTTGAGCCGCACTAGTGCTGAGACAGTCTGTATGTTTGACTGCTGGTTTGTCTGTGTCCAAATCCAAATCCTCCGTTTGAACGTTTGGTTTTAATTAGTGATTTGACGGTACAAAAAGGGGTGAAACTTAATAATTGACAGTGGAGATTGACTCACGATTGGTCGGGTGCATGAATCGATACCGTGACTCCATTCCACGATCGCTACGGCGTAGATTCTGGCCGCAAATTACACGACCCTTGCAATATGGCAGCGTCCATATTTTGGCTTCATTTTCTTTACAGTGGGAGTCAATGGAGACGTGTTGTCAAGAGACTAAATTAAAATGGGACTAAGTGTGACATTTTCTCTCATAGTTAACATGCGATCTACATTTCAGTCTTAACACTGGGACAATGCAGACCTGAGCCAAGTGGAGTTTAAATGCCTGAACATTTCTGCTGCACTGAGGATGAATCCTCCTCATTTAGGTGACAACGAGGCTTTTTCCTGTAAAACAACAGACCAAATTTTCTATGTTTTGCCCCGCTTGTTGGATCTAAGAATAGCAAATTCGCCTGTCTATTTTGTGATCCATTCAAATTTGTTTTCTAGCATGTAATGAGCATTACAGCCTCTCGGAGCCTCCACCGTGGGACTCTCGTTTTCTGCCTAATGGAGTGTAAACACCAAACAAAACATCCCCAGAAAATCATTTGGCGGCCATTTGTTGATATTATTAGCAGGAGAGCAGTTAAGAGTTGTCCCTGTAAGCTGTTTGCTCAGACCTACTGTAAACTGTAGTTCTAATATTAGTTCCCAAAGTGGGATCCAGGGACTGCCAGGCGGCCCTCAGGGACCTTCATGTAGCCCCGAGAAAAATGAGCTGTAGTTGAGTTTCAGCTCCATTTTCAGACTTGTATGATGCCTGCTCTGTGTTGGTCTCACTGCCGTCTCACCCAGTGGAAAATATACTTCTGTCCTTTGCTGAAACCTGTCATTTCCAATATGGATACACATGAAATGAAAATAAATAATGGACAAAGCTGGTAAGTAAATTGAGTTGGGTATAATATACAAAAGTCCAATATCTAAATGTATTTTTAGTTACTGGCTAATTTGCAGGTTCTGGTCTTAACCCCAAAACATAATATGAGCGAATGAAACATTTTGTGGTAGGATAGATTCATCTACACCATCTTTACCCGATACAGCGTGGAAACACTGGTAATGCACCAGTAATAACATGAATGCAGTTTTTGCAATCACAGGATATTTTAACTGTAGCTGCACCTCAGAGGCAAATCATAGGTTTATTTATTATATGCACGTAGTTCTGTCTCACAATTTAAATAAAGGATTAAGTGAATAAACTATGCGCTGTCAGTACCTTTGTTACCTTTTTTAATTTAAGTGACATTTTTAATACAGGGTTTGCATGTGTAATGCAGTACACCTGTTTTTAAATTGTCATATTCTTAACCTTTATTTAAGTAAAGGATTTCTATTCCACCACTGTTATGGAAATGTTCTATATAATAAAGCATCAATCACCAGTTAATTCCTGTCCCCTGGAACCTTACATAGACTAAGCTGATTTGAAGGTATTGTGTTGGTGCCCTGCCACATTTTTTGGTTTAGTGAAGCGACACCCCTGCTGACTGTGACTTGTGAAGTTTCAGCTCTCACATGATGGCACCTTCTGCCTGCACACACACACACACACACACACACACACACACACTGCACACTGTCCAGGTCGCTGGCTGCTGAGATAACTGCCAGGCAGAGGCAGAAAGAGGGATGTTGGGATGGGGTGCACTGTGAGGTGGAGGAGAGGGGACAAGTCACATGCTCTGACTCGCTCTGTCAGTGTCAAGTTATCCTCTATTAAGAATAAACTCCAGTGAAAACTTTCAAAATAAAACTGTTAATGGAGACAACACAGTGATAACTCATGAATATTGTCCAGTGTTGTAGCTTAGTCTGCATGATGAGGCAGCAACATCTGGATCTGCCTGATTTTACTAATCAATTTATTTGTTAGAAATAGAACAACAAGTCAGCTGTAACGAGCTCTCCATCCTTCTTGAAGATTTCAATTTCAGTATATGAAGTTTGTTATTATGTTTATATTGTGTGTATTTGAAGTTTTTTCATCAAAATTATTATCACATTTTTTGATAATTATTTCCCGAAGCTCAGATGAACACAGTCAGATTTCTTCTTCTGTCTGACCAACACTAAAATCATAAAGATAAGTTCGGCTCAATATAAAAGAAAACTGACAAACATTCACATTTGAATGCTGTAATTTAAAGACTTTTTTGCTTACGAAATAGACTCAAAAGATGAATCAACTATCTACTAAAATTGTCCTCAATTTTTTTTTAATGCCAATTGATCAACTGTTCATTCTCTAGAGCACTGATTGGTTTCTGGGTGCCTGTGGAAATAATGAAACTACCATGGGGCCCAATAGTACATTTTTACCCCGGGGCCCCTGGAAACAGTTAATCCGGCCATGGGCGAATTCACAAAGCTTCAATTACAATATCCCACAAAAGGTAGTTTGAGTCCTGAACCATAAATAAACACAGTGACTGTTCTATCAGATACAAACAGGTCCTCGTCTCAATCTGGATCAACACACGTATTAAAACACCCACTTCCGGGAGCAGACAGTCTTATTTTGAAGGTGAAATCGGTCTGTACCGGCTGTGCCTGTGTGTGTCTGTCTTTACGCAGCTCTCCCTCTCCCCGGTGCGCCTGAACTCCGGTACCTGGCACAGCAGAGCGCGTCCAGCGGCAGAGGAGGACGCAGACGCATGGGAGAGCGCCTGCTCCTTTTCCAACTTTACTTTCCCAGGTTATTAAAACTTCCTGCGTGACATTCTTCGTGTTCTCCCCCTTTGCTTGTTATCCTCCGTACGGACGGAGTGAGTTTGGATATCGGCAGGGGGTGGGGGGGAGGAGGCAGAGGACCGGCGGGCTGCTGTCAGATGGAGCACCGGGGCTCCGGGAGCTCGGGGCGCGCGGCGGACCTGGAGTGAGCGACGCTGGTGGATGGACGCTGCTCCCCGGTAAGGACTGCATCCAAAGTTTCACTTGTGTTTCTTCTTTTTTTAAATTTTTTTGCAACCATTCACTTTTCCTCTGCTCTCCTGTCCTGGGCACCAAGCTGGGTGAGTGTCCGTGGCACAGGAGAAAATGTCCACATCCTCTGATGTCGCTCTCTGTCAATGGCGCTGAGTCTCCCATAACAAGGGGTTAAAATGTAATAATATCGTCATGGCCAGTTGTTAAGTGGCTTTGCAAGAAAATGAAAAGTCAGTCTCCTCACAGGATACTTTATTGTTGACCTACATTATGTCTATTGACATCAGGGGATAAAACATATTGAGATGTGTTTGGAAATATTGGCTGTTTGTCATTCTATGGTTTATTATATTATTAATTCGACCGTTTCCCCGGGAAGTGTTTCAGCTAATTCAGCCTCCTAGATGTCGTCAGTGTATATGAAGCTGTCGGCCTTCACAGGGATGAAACCTACATCACTGTAACTAGAAGAAAATGTCACATTTCCAGGGATTCATTGTTTGCCCTGGTTTTATTGAGACACTCTTGGCACAGAATTTGGCCAGTCCATGCATTTGTGATGTGTGGCCGGTCTGAATATAAACCTGCGTTAATGGGTTTCTGCAATCTTGGAGGTATGAATATATTTTGTTCCTGGTGTCTGGTTTAGATTCAGCGGGGTGATTTAATTTCACGTGGCCTGGCTGTTGTGGCAGGGGAGGCTCATAATGAGTTTAAAAAATGTTTTCAAAGGGCTCATCAGCCAGTTCCTAACGGTGCAGAAGAATGGCTCTCCTTATTTTTTAGTGGTTCATTGATGTCTGCCCAACAGCTACTGTTGAATCACAACAAAAAGCCTTAAACAGTGCGGCCCTGGACTTCTTACACAGTCTAGGCTACGTGCCCATTATGAAAATAGACGGTAAAATAGGGGTACTGCCAGATTCCGTCTCAGTATTTTCATCTAATGCACACACACACACACACACACACACACACACACACACACACACACACACACACACACACACACACACACACACACATACACACACACACACACACACACACGCTATGAACTTGCTTGCCAGTTCTCCTGTTGTCCTCTTACTGCAGGCTGAGTCTACATATGCCTGCATGGACTTGCTGTTGGCCCAGACTTCTATTGTCCTGCTTCATCTCAGTGTCACTTGTCCAAATCATCCGCCTCCCGCTCCAAGTTAATAACAAGTCTGTGGCTTTGGAGCCGTTTTTCTTTCCTCCAGAATCTCTGGGGATCAATGAGCGGTGGAATGAGCACACGGTGGACCGGTGGGGCGCTGCCGTGTACTCGTGACAATGTGGACTGTGTCACGTGGTCCGACTCCCATCTTTTCCTGCCAAACCCCGCTGCACGCTGCCCAATAAAGCATAAAATACGATGTACTTAAGAGAAAAGAGAAGTCCAGAGCAAAAAATGTATCTGCTCTTTTAACTTAAACCGAGATTGTCATTTAATTTGACATCTCCTACATGATATTCCAATACTCCAGTCGGTACTTATAGAAATTAACCACATGGCTGCTGCTGCTGCTTCTGCTGCTCGACAAAGTCATGAGATTTTATCTTAAATTATAGCTCAAGGAGAAATTGCAGCTCAGCGAACTCTAAGTAACACTAATCATCATGAGTGGAAATTTATTGCGATTGACATTTTTTTTTACAATATACCCAAACCCCGCATTTGGTTCTCTGCATTGCAATCTGAAACATGTCCAGATTGTTTGAAGCCGGTGTGGATTAAAAGCTGTAATGGCCTGTTGTCATCACAGAGTTGTACAGCTGTAGGATTACAACAGCTGGAGGCCTAAGTGCTTCCTGTGGACTGCAACAACTCTCTGTGTTTGCACCTTTGCTCACCTCCAGTTCTGTGTTTGGATTAATTTGGATTTATGTTTCCTGCACAGCACTTTTCGCCGGTTGCCATTCTTCCTCCAAAGGTCGCTTATTGTTTCAGAGAAAAACAGAGAAAGATGTTTTTTCATGCTGCAGTGCTTGAGGGTGAAGGGTCTAGTGCACAACGTGGCAGGCCTGACAGTCGGCGCGGCTCCGGTTTGTTGTGAGAGCTGCAGTGTATACCAGCCACAAGGCGACACACAGCAGAAACGCATGCATGCATTGATATGTCGCCATCTCCTGAACAGTCTGTCGCCACCACCTCGGGCCCTTCTCTAGGTTCCGGCTGTCCACTGCACGGCCATGACGGGCACCCAGGAGCCAGACCTGCATGAGCAGCACAGAGGACCAACGCAGGGGGAAGGGAATGAGAAGGAGGAGGGGGAGAAGGTGCATGTGTCAGTTGAGGGAGAGGACAGGGAGCAGGAGGGGGAGGAAGAGGAGGAGGAAGAGGAGAAGGAGGAGCTGCCGTACCCCGATCTTGCGCCAGTGGTCCTTTTGGCTCTGACCCAAACCAGCCCGCCCCGCTCCTGGTGCCTTCGAGCCGTCTGCCACCCATATCCTTCACCGCTGAGTGCACCTGAAGCACCGTGGACATGTGTGTGTCTGTTTATAATGGGAGAGAGTCACTGTCTGTTTGTGTTTCAGCTCTGTACTTTCTCAAAATCCTGTACCAACAAGGCACAGAGCGCCTTGATGTTTACTTTACATTTATACACAGGGGAGACAGCAAGAAGGTCAGTATTGTGCATATCCCTGTGTGTGTGTGTGTGTGTGAGTTCGGAAGACCTCAGGTATTTCCTTGGAGCCATTAGCTGTGAGAAAAAATGGTTAACATTCCTCCTGATTGGAGGTTTCCATAGTGACAAGCCCTAATGAATCTCCAGGGTTACAGTCGCCTGTCTGTAGCATTGTTACCAGGCCTCCATTTATACAGCAGGAGTCACAAATAGTAAAAACTCACGTCACCTGCCCGAACCTCGCTCTGCCTCTGTCTTCATCATCTCACCTCGCACTCTCTGCCCTGTCTCTCACTCCCTCTCTCTCTCTGTAGATGTGAGGGTGTGAGTGTGAGTGTGCAGTGTGTGTGTGTGTGCAGTTATCAGCGCTGTATTGTGTGTGTGTGTGAGCAGCTATGAATACTCCAAAGCATAAACGTCAGCATCACCTCAGGGATTTGTCGAGGCTTTCCAAATTGAACATTTTCCACTGCTTACGACTCGATGTGTGAGTGCCTATCTGTGTCTGTGTGTGTGTGTGTGTGTGTGTGTGTGTGTGTGTGAGAGAGTGTGTGAGGGACATTTTGGTTCAATACCATCATTGGGAGGACATTTTGACATTGTGAGAACATTTCAGCCAGTCCTCGCAGAGGGTTCAGACTTGGTTTTAGGGTTAGGGTTAGGGTAAGGGTAAGGATTAGGATTAGGGTTTGGCATGCAGTTGTGATGGTTAAGGTTAGAGTAAGGGTTCTAGGGAATGCATTATGTCAATGAGTGTCCTCACAGTTATAGAGAGACAAGTGTGTTTGTGTGTGTATTCCTCTGCTTGTGCGTGTGTGTCATTGTGCGCTTGTCAGTGCACGTAGCTATTTAGCCAACGTCAGCACTCTGTGTACTCTATAAAATATAAATACATAATTGCTGAATAAATAAAATGGACACCGAGAGAAAAAGAAGGAAGAAGAAGAAAGAAAAACCTACAAATGCCATGAACCATGCTCCTCTGTCGCCTGCTGGGCTGTTACCGTGGTCGCGTCCCAGAACATTGTACGCTCACTGTGTCAGCACTAACTTACTGGACACACTCACAAACGCACACTCATGATCACACATGTGAGCACGCACACACACACACACACACGAGAAAGTGAATGCCCTCACACAAACGAGGGAATCTCCCATGGAGAGGTTCTGTAGAGGAATCACCTGGTTGCTTGGCAACAGCGTAGCTCTGCCCTGACGGCCCAGTTACTTCCGCTCGCTGTATTTGTTTGTTTTTGTGTGAGTCTGTCTGTCTGTGTGTGTGTGTGTGTCCGTACAGTATGGCGACTGGCATGTGTCCCATCTCGTGTTTATTGCTGTATATTTATTAGTTATTGTGAGTGTGTGTGAGTGTGTGTGAGTGTGTGTGAGTGTGTGTGAGTGTGTGTGAGTGCTCCTGTGAATGATCTGCGGGGGAAGCAGTGGGTGGACGTTGTTCGACAGGGACGTTAATGTGAACTCACTAGGGGGGGTGTAGTCCCGTTATGCCTGATGTGACCCCTCCTTCCTGTTTAGCCCTTTCTACCCTCAATTCATATTGCAAATTAATTTCCCATCTCCCTCCTTCCATTTCCTCCCTCTCAGAGACGACCTCCTCTGTGCCGTGTTTACTGTACATCTCCCCGTCCTACAGCACATCTAACAAATTTATTCCGAAACAAAAACAAGATTAGCTTTTGCCATTATGTAACGTTCCCTTGTATTCCTCCCGAGCTGCATTAACGTTCTGTTATTCCCCAGCGCCGTCGGGGGGAGGATGCGTTAGTTACACTCAGAGTGTGAGGTGCCGACTTTGTGAAGTGCTGAGCTTTCCATGTGGCAGTCATCAACGCTCCTTTAATGTAACATATGACACACACAGAGAAACAGGCAGGCTCACACACGTGGAGACACACACACACACACACACACACACACACACACACACACACACACACACACACTGGACATAACTTATTCAGCAGTGCATTAAACATTCAGTGCATTTCCTTTTGTTTAAAGATGAGAAAAGCTGATTCTGTCACTCTTATACAAGTACCTTTCTCTGCCTGTCTTTCTTCTTCTGCTCCCTCCCTCTCATCCCTCTTTAGTCGATATCAGCCCCGTCCGCTCCCATTTATTGCTCTCTCTATTCCTAAACTGCCTCTTAATTGGGCTGAGGTGTGTGTCTGTGTGTGTGTGTGTGTGAGGGGGAAAGTTGGGGTGCGTGGGGGGGGCAATATTGGAAGGGAGGAGGTCTTACTCAAAGTATGATGAGCTGTCAAAATCATTTTAGCCAATTAAAATGCTTCTAGCAACTGTTTCCATGGTTACCAGCTGTCACACTGTTTAGGGGTGGAGCTAGTGTCATCAACAACTTGACAGCAACTTGGCCCATCATCACTTCAGACACTCTTTTGCTCTCTCTCTCTCTCTCTCTCTCTCTCTCTCTCTCTCTCTCTCTCTCTCGCTCTATGACACGCACACGCACACTTAACTAGGTTATGTTTAATCAAGTCTGTGTGTAAGGATTCCAAAATGAAAGTGTGAAGCGCAGCAGCAAAGAGCATGATGAAATAGTCAATAAATTCACACAGTGAATAATTCACGGATGCATCATAGATCAGTTATCAGGATGACCTCAATAAACACTTGGGTTGTTAGGTTTGGAAAACAAATCCCTCTGGGTGGTATTGAACCTTGAACCTATTACACCTGCCTCGCATTTAAAGGGATAGTTCACCCAAAAATGAACATTCGCTCTACGAACTTTCCTTCTGAAGGCTCGTGAGTCCAGCAGGGGGATAATTATTGACATAGTAAATTTCCCTCAGGATCAATAACGTATCCATCCATCCATCAATCTGAGTTGATTTGTGAACATTTATTGACTTACTATGTAACTGCCAAAAAGTGTCACAAGTGTCATTATTGATCACTTTGTAAATAACCATCAGGTATATATACTGTATATATATATATATATATATATATATATATATATATATATATATATATATAAGTAACGTTTATTAAAAATATGTATGGTCATTGTTCCATATAAATCCAGCTTGTGAACCTCTTGGTGGCGCTAGAGAAACAGAAAAAGTTAAAGCATCACCCATAGACTGTATATGAAGATGGACGACATGACCGCATCCTTAAAGTGAAGCCAAAGAATTTTGATCACCCTCTGGTGGCTGACTGCAGCACAAGTCTCCATGTTAGTGAATTGGACATGGGCCAAACTAAAGGTAGTTCTTATCACACTGATGTCTCTTCAAATGTCAATTTATCTAGTAAGAGTGAAACGTCACGACAGCTGAGACTGACCCACGACAGATTTTGATACTGTGGCTCTATTCCGACGTTTACAAGTGTTCAGACTCTAGTTCCAAATCATGTCATATGTGCAAGATGGTCGCTTTCGTATCATTTGTATAATTTCTGGAGAGTGGGGGCATCTTTGTATATGGTCTATGTAATCACCACAGTCATAAGGATTTATCCCTATGGGACCACGGATGTCCGTACCCAATGTAATCTTTTCCCATTCAACAGTTATTTCAACCTGGACTTAAGTGGTGAAGCGATCCTCTGACTCATGGATATTCCCCATCCATAGAGCTGCTAATGACAATATCTAATCTTTCAGTTCATTATAATGACTCCAGGGTTTCCCACTTTGGTTTTTGTACAGATTATCTTCAGAGCTTCTCCAGAAGCCGAATGGGTCATGGAAACGTCTCCTGACGATGAGCGTCAAGAGTATCATAGAAAGATTAAGCGAGGAGAATCTACACCAGACTAACGGATCTTTACAACCACTCAGCCTGGACGTTCCTAATAGTTTTCTATAAGTTACAACCGCCAACATTATATAAAAGCTGCCTCGTGAGACGGTGGCAACACACTGGAAAATCTACAACCTTATTAAGTGTGAAGACGAAATAAAATCGGCCACAGCTTGTGCGTATTCGATCCGGACAGCATGCGTGTGTCCCTGTGGAACATCCTCTTAAGTTAATGAATGTTTTAAATGAAAATGTTCCCAAACACTGGCCTTAGCATGTGTATTCCAGCCAAGGGTGGAGGATGATGACAGAAAGATCAGGGAGATGTGATCTGATTTGATGACTAATGTCTGCCTGACCTTTATTACCTGTGTTGGCACTCGAGGAGAGAGAGGGGGGATAGCACGAGGAGGAAGAGGAGGAGGAGGAAGAAGAGGCGGGGTTGTATCTTGGAGAGGGATGAAGAACGCGAAGATGAGAAGATGAGGCAATTAGGGAGAGAAGGCAAAGTGTCGAGGAAAGATAACGTTTGCAGTTATTTACACCTAAAAGCTTAAAATCGTAACCTTTCTCCTCTGTGCTTTTAGGCACTGAACCATTTTCTTCACCTCATCTCTCACTGTCCCTCATTCTCGCCTCCTTGTTGCCACTTGTACATCTCCATCTCTCGGCCCGTCTGTCTCTCTAAGCCCCTCCATCTCTCCGACGGCGTTAATTATTAAGCGTAGTTGTAGTTTATCTGTTGGCTGAGACTCAGGTTTCTGTCGGGGAGACTACAGCTCTACCCAAGGGCAGTCATATGTGGGGACGGCGCAGAGGGGAGGGCTCCGAGCAAAACCGATTTTGGGAGGGGAAGGAGAGTGCATGTTCACGGGAGTGAATGAGAGAGGGGCAAAAATGATATGATACGGCACGAAGATGGGAAATTATACCGTACTATATAAAGGAAGATGAGAGACAGAGAGCAGGAGGAGCAGAGCAAAGAGAAAAAATAATTGGGCCAAAGAGAGGAGGAAAAAGCCTGTAAGGAGAAAATGAGAGACGATGGAGGGAATGGTTGAGAGAGGAAAAGCGGTGGAGGGAGCGTGAAAAGGAGGAGAGGACGTTCCCTGTGTGTTTCACTGCTGATGCTGAATGATGGGCCAACCGTGGAAAAACTCCCACCTCATCCATCACTCAAACCTTGACCCTGCCCCGTCCCTTGTTTAACTACGCGTGCGTTTGACTGTGTGTGTGCCTGCGAGCGTGTTTTATGGACACACCGGCTTATTCAAGCTGCTGTGACTTACACAGATGGAGCGAGATTAAAACGACCCTCCTCAGCATTGAGCAGATGAAGGATGCCGCAGCAGGAGTAGTGTGTGCTGAAGGACGTCATTTGCGTGTGTGTGTGTGTGTGAGTGTATTAATTGTGTTGTCTTCCAGTCCAGACAGGATGCAAGAGGATTGTGAAACTCAGGAGTCAGTTCCCACGGTGAGATAGGGGTTCCCATGGCAACCACAGCAAAGGGAGGACACTGGATTACCCTCGCTCTCTCTCTCTCTCTCTCTCTCTCTCTATCTCTCTCTCTCTCTCTCTCTCTCTCCCTCTCCCTCTCCCTCTGTCTCAAGGGTGATAAAGGATTGTACTCTCATTAATTTTTCCGCCCTCTCGAGAGCAAAGTGTCCGGAAAGGGGACTCGTGTGTGTCTGTGTGTATGTGTGTGTCCATGTGCATGCTCCAGGCTTTGTTATGTATGCGTCCTTGGCTCTTGAATACATTCCTGTCATCCATTCAGCGGTTTTCCCATTTGTGCCCAAATGTGTGCCCAAATGTGTGCGTGTGTGTGTGTGTGTGTGTGTGTGTGTGTGTGTGTGTGTGTGTGTGTGTGTGTGTGTGTGTGTGTGTGTGTGCGCACACTTAAATCCCAAAATCTTTTCTTTAACTTCCTACCTCAGACTATTTTCTCTTTGAAACCTTCTCTGCTATTCCCTTCTTTCACCTCCTCCCTCACACACGCTCAAATGTCTCGCCGCCTGTTTCTTGGTAGCTGACTTGCTTTTTTTCCCGCTTGTGAATATTAAACACGTCAAAACGTCTCACCGGATGTTGTGTTTGTAAATGACGGATGATACATTTAAGCTCATTATCGCAAGTTTCCACCCTCGCACAAGTTGTTTAATACATTAAATCATGTGCTTGTAAATTTGATTTTCACAAGCTGCAGGGTGCTGCCTGACCCGTGGAGCTGTGTGTGTTATATACGCTCAGACAGATAGATCTTTTTTTTTCCATTAATGTTTTATATGTTACAAGGTTGAGGCAGCTGGACCTTAAACTTAAACCCCTCAGGGTTTCCTCTGGGTTACTATAATTACTAAATACAGACTGGCGGCAAATTTGAAGGATAAACCTGAATAAATGAGCGGAGACACATAATGAATGCAGATGATTGCACACGGGGCTCACAGGGTCACTGAATGATTTGATGAGTATGAAAATGATGTGAATTATATGCTATAGCTCTCACAGTCACCGCATCTCAGTGGGAGATGTTGGACAGCTGTGTTGGACAGCGCTCAGCGTCACCGTCACCAAAACACCACACGAAGAACGGTGTTTATCCCTCCAGCAGAGTTACGGAGACTTGAAGAATATACAAGGCCAAAGATCACTGAAGCTATTCTGGTAGCTGCTGGTGGTGAAGCTCTTTACTGAGACACTGAACATTATTTTATTACCTCAAGTTGTCACTTAACTGTGTGAAGAAAAAACTTTAAACTCTTCCCTGACTGTGTTTAATTAGGTTTTCTTGTTCAGGTAGATTAAAGGTGACTGTGTGTGCACATTTACATCATTTTGGGTGGAGGAATGGATGAACTTGTGATTTTTCTGCACAATAAACC
This sequence comes from Verasper variegatus, assembly GCA_026259375.1. Taxonomy (NCBI): domain Eukaryota; kingdom Metazoa; phylum Chordata; class Actinopteri; order Pleuronectiformes; family Pleuronectidae; genus Verasper; species Verasper variegatus. The sequence continues at coordinate 5,606,122 of CM048044.1, read as the reverse complement.
AACATAGATTAATACATTACTATACTTACCATTACTGAGGACAATTATGAATAAATGAAACTACATAATTTATGTATTCACAATGTTTAACAAGCATGTGAGGTGTTAATACAGAAACTGTTTCACACTCTCTCTCTCAGAACGAGGTGGGATCAATCACCAGCAGACATTAAGGACCATTATTAATGAGTACAACTCCAAAAACATGCATTGAATCAGGTGTATAATTACAACAGAGCATTAGGGCCACGTAAAAGAACAAAAACCTAAGATTAAGAGAGTAAAGTCGTAACTTAAGGCTAAATGTCATTTTAGAGAGGAATATGAGAAGATCAGCCTGTCGCCTGCAAGGAAATGAGGAACATGGATCATGTTAAGTTTGACTTTAGTATAAGTTTCACAAACAACAAAGCACTTAATCAGAACCCAACAGACTCTGAGGAAATTGTCCCTCTGAGGAAATTGTCCCTTAGTGGAGGAGGAAATGTTTGGTGGTCGACTGGGAGGCTATGGTTGGTTACGTCTGACTGATTCTTTTTTTCTTTTTGAATTACAACATTACTCTCTCAATATAACAACTTCATTCTTGTAATAAAACAAATGTATGTCAATATATGAATCTTTCTTGTGACTGCACGGTCTCCATCAAAGAGATTTCGGTTAAACACAAACAGACCTTATATAATCTCCCTTTAAAAAAAAGAAATCCCTCTGTGCAGGTAAATTCCTCCACCTGTTCTGACCTCACAGAACAGGCTTGATATATTCAGGCTTGACATTCTCTCCCACTGTTAGTCCATAAATTGTTCTTTACACTGAGTCAACTCCACAGACAGAACCTACTGTTTAGGTTGATGTGGCGAGCGGAGGAACCGAGTAATAAGCAGTCTAATTGGCTTGATGTGATTGGCCCGAGACTCTTGTCAATCACAACTAATGAGCATCATTTAAAAGCACAATATATTCTGAAATGTGTCAATATTGAATATTGTTATTGTGACCAAACCTTTTCACCGTCATGAACCTTGACTCTGTCCCACATGGTTTGAGCGTGTGAGCATTTTGGCCATCCTGCTGAACTGTGTGACTCTCGGGATGTTCCAGCCTTGTGGCCACACCCCCTTCTTCCTGCAGGTAACACACACACACACACACACACACACACACACATACACACACACACACACACACACACACACACACACACACAGTCGGAAATCTCAAACTAATTATGTTCAGCCCGTGACACTTTATTATCAAGGGTCTGAAAAGTTTTAGCTTTAATTTTTTTCCACTTAATCAGTTTACACTAATCCTCTGGGTTTTATTATTGTATGTGTGTGTGTGTGTCTGTGTGTGTGTGTGTGTGTGTGTGTGTGTGCAGGCTCTGGATGATGGGATCTTCGCGTTTTTTGCCGGGGAAATGGTGATGAAGATGGTCGCTCTCGGGATCATAGGTCAAAGCGGTTACCTAGGCGACACATGGAACAGACTGGACTTCTTCATCGTTCTTGTGGGGTGAGTGTTTGACAGACACACACACACACACAAACACACACACATGCACACACACACATGCACGCCAACACACGCTCATCTGACATTAAATATGAGCCAAAAGTGTGTGTATGTGTGTGTTTTGTGTAAAGCTTAGACACTTGTTTAATGCCAGTTAAATGTCAAACGTGTGTGTGTGTGCGTGCCTGCTTAGACACACCGACAGAAGTGTGTGTGTGTGTGTGTGTGTGTGTGTGTGTGTGTGTGTGTGTGTGTGTGTGTAACAGCTTCGTAGAATGACAATCGCATCGTTCAGTCCAGAGAGACGGAGACATGTGTGATTGGTTAGTTTTGAAGGCTATGAGACCCTGCCCTGCGTTCTGGTGGATTCCCAGTAGACTCTCAGAATTTGTCAAGGTCAGGATGTTCGCGATGCTGGTGACACAGCAGCGTCTTTTCCCTCTTCACAGAATGCTGGAGTATTCCCTTGATGGACACAATGTCAGCCTATCAGCCATCAGGACGGTCCGGGTTCTCCGCCCTCTGCGAGCCATCAACAGAGTTCCCAGTGAGTTTCTCTCCTGTTCCCTCCAACACGCACTCGGAAAGTATCAGGACCGTTTGTTTTTATTGTCGTTCATTGTTTCGTTCTGTGCCAACACATTGGATTTTAAATGAATCAGTGTCTGTGAGGTTACAGTGCTGACTTTGAACTTTTAAAGTTTTAAAGTGGGTTTAAATTCAAATCAGCTGAACAGCACAGCTGTCTCCTGACTTAAGGACAATGCAGCAGGTCAAAGATTTTAGAGAGAAAGGACGACACAAAAGGTTTTAATCCTCAACCCGTATAACAGTCTTGACTTGAGGGGTCTCTAACTTAACCTGACCATGTGTTTCACTTGCGTGCGTCCAGACTGATTTGGCAGAAAGTCCCTGAAACAAGTGCGGAGGGAAGATGGCTGCAGCACAGGCCTGGCAGAACATCAGCAGGAAAGAGTGTGTCTGTGCGGTCGTCGATTTCAGAGCGCCTCTCTCTGAGCAAAATCTTAAATGTGATGACGGTGCAAGAATTCGCCAGGTTTATGTAAACTTATCCAATCAGGTTCTGAATTCTTCTATAATTGGATTACCACGCATAAAAAAAAATCTGAATCTTGTGCAGAGACACCCTGAGCTGAAAGTCAGCAGCTTCATTAGTCACAGCTATGACAATGAAAAATGTGCCACTGTCCTTCTACTCTCCGGCTAAACAGTAAAGTGTTTCTTTAAAGGAGACATTCTGCTCATATTCAGGTTCCTAAGTTTGATTTGGGTTATTATTTAAAAATGTTAACCTGCTCTAATCTTCAGAAAACACATCAATTTCCTCATATTGTCCAATGCTGCAGCTCCTCTTTTCAGCCTCTGTCTGAAACGCTTGGTTTTAGCTCCTGTTTCTTTATGACCCGCCCTTCCTATATAGCCCAGTCTGCTCTGTTGTGATTGGTCAACCCCTTCCTGGAAAGGTCGACCTCTCACTTTACTTGACTTTGTTATAGGGGGCGTGTCAGACTAGCCGCTAGGTGTGTCGGGTTTAGAATCAGGCGAGGACCCAATTGCAGATGCCACACGATCCAAGAAGAGATCCAATGAACACGCTTTAATTTGAAGAGTTCGTAAACAGGAAGACAATCAGGGACGAAGTGGTAACCTAAACACAAACACAAACACAATGAGCCTAACAAAAGAAGGGCTCCCGGCAGGGGGAGAATCACGAGTAGGTGTGGACTAAGCAAACGTGGACCATGGTGATGTTGCAGAAGTATCGGCTGGAGAGGGAGAGAGGAGCTTTGGGCTTTTTAACTTTGGATCTTTTACATACACAAAAAAAACTATAAACTATACAAAAAACACACCCTAATAAACACACCCAGGAAAGAAAGACTGAAAAACTGCACAGCTACTAACAGCTGCGTGTTGATGGACGCGTGTGCCAACAAATCCATGAAGTCATTGAAATCATCCTGATGTCTGTGATGCTTTCTCAGAGCTCAGCACAGACGGGTCAGTTTCTTTTTTACTACACTCTTTGAACTTGGCACAACTCAGACTGAGCTCTTCCAAAATTGTAGGGCGCGTTTGATGGAGCCAAAAGTCTAGAAGCAAGCGAGGAGGACGATGTTTGTGTCTGTGCTTTTCAACAGAGTGGAGTGGAAGATAATTATCAGTGTTTGAACTCTATTGAACTAATTATTTGCCATTCAGTTAATTGCTCTGCTCCAGTTTTGTGCAAAATACATGAAGAGATTCTTCCTGTCTAGCCAACACTTCCTGGGACTGACATTTTGCTTCACGCAGATCTTCACTTGATTGAGTGTGAAGTCCTGGTGTTTATGCTGTGTGTGTGTGTTTGTGTGTCTGTGTGTGTGTGTGTTGGCAGGTATGCGTATCCTGGTGACCCTCCTCCTCGACACACTTCCCATGCTGGGCAACGTGCTGGCGCTCTGCTTCTTTGTCTTCTTCATCTTCGGCATCGTTGGCGTGCAGCTGTGGGCGGGGCTCCTGAGAAACCGCTGCTTCATGGGAGAGGATGTCAAGATGTGAGTTACTATAGTAACCGGCAGATGTCATGACGAGCGACGCGCTGGCCTCATTACTTTGAACCCTGTGTCAAAAGTTTGTTCACCCCGCTGGTATTTCTTAGAGGGGATCAATACGGCTGATAGGCCGATCTCATTTGTTCTCTCATCAGTTCCTTCTGGGAGGAAGTAAATGTGTAAATGTGTTTCCTGCTGGAATCTCAAGAAGGCTCAGTGGATGCTTGTGTGTTGTTATTCAGGCTTTAACACAAACCTTCAGAGTTCTCCTGTCGCTGCTCTTCTCTGCCACATGATCCTTCGTGTCATGTTCGATCACTGTCGGCCTGATGCTGTTGCACCACCACTCTCACTCCCGCTCACATGTTCACACACACAGACACACACACACACACAATCCCATAATATCACATAACATTGGATAACATTGTGTACACCTCCTGACCTCCCATCTGCTCGACCAGATAGTAATCACTGGTAGTGATCACACTGTATGTAGAGGCGGCAGGGAACAGCTTTTAATATGCAGTGTTCTATAGGGTTGTCAGATATAAGCAATTTGATAATGAATGTACTGTATGTTACTAATGTACTGTTGCCATTATATCATAATGCTCCTCCTCCCACCACTAATACTGATTATAATGATAAAGACTTTACTTATATAACACATTTTAAAAAAGAGTTTCAAAGGGGAAATAAAATTATGCCACTTGGTCACTTTTTAATTGTGAGGTTTTGTCCGTCTCTCCTATAACTTCCATGGTAAACGACGTATGATGGAGGAAAAACACGATGCTAGCCAGTTAGCTGTTCTTTCCTTCACATGTTATTATGGGTCACCCAATGGATCATGATTATTCATTGCTGTTTCTCCCATGATCCTTCGCTGCTTCAGGACATTATCAAACTAGGTCTTTTGTTACTGTTTTGATTGAGAGACCCCCAGTGAAATGACTTTGATGAGTACTCTTTGAAAGAGTAATTGAGAATAAGTTACTCCTCAGCTTTCTAGCCAGTAATTCTCTGATTCTCACATTTATCAAACTCAGAACTGCAACACAGCATTTCAACAAAAACTATCAGTGCGGACAAAGAGGGACAAACAGCCTTGAAAATCAATCATTTCATCACTGACGCACGAGTCTTTGATTGTGTCTCTAACACGCTACAGCTGTTTGAGAAAAGGCAGCATCATATTCTCATCTGGCTTTCTCCACGTGTGGTCACATGAGGCTGCTTAACGTCAGCCTACACATGATACTTCTCTATTTTCTTCTCAGTTAGCAATTTGAATTTTGTTTCTGCTTCATAAACAACAAAGGGACCTTCCCTAATAAGGAGCGAGTGCAACGTTCCCCCGTGACCCCTTTCTACACCACAGATGATTGATTACTTATCTCTCTGCTGTGCACTCCCTCTCGCTTTCCTCTTCCATTCATCCTCATTTCTCTCGCTGTTTCCACATTTCCTACCTTAGCACACGTCTTCTTGTGTTTTTCCAGATCACAGACATTTTGAACAAAGAACAGGTTCATAAAATGATTTATCCTCGTTTGAATTCAAGGCTCATTTTATTATTTTTTGGCAGTTTCAAGCAGATCCTTTATTTTCACCTTAAGTCAGCTGAGCTCACTAACAAGTATCATTTCTGTGGTCAAGGCTGTAAATCATTCCTTTCCCTCTTAGGGCTCCATTGTTGTCCCGAAGGGATTAAACCAACACCATTGTACTGGGTGACATTCATTTAAAAGAACATGGGCTCAGTAGTTTAACTCTAGTCAGTCTCACTTATAGACCCAGATATAGATATTAATCTGCACCTAAACATAGTCCGTAATTCAACATTTACTCCTCTTCCTCCTGTCGTACAAAAATTAAACTCAAATATTCCAGGTACAAGTGCCGCCATCTTGGGCTGTGAGGGCCTGCCAATACATGTGTTTAACCAATCAGTCTGTCTCAGCTGTCCATAATGACATATAATCATGTTTTAAATCATAAAATAACTAATTAAAACCAAATTTACAGTACAAATGAACACTTGAGTCATAAGAACGACCTAAAATGACAGAAATCCTCTTTGAGAAAAATGTATTTGACTTGTACCTTTGACTTTTTTGTCCCATTAGCTAACATGGAGGAGGCGGGGTCTATCACATATATTACAGCCAGCCACCAGGGGGCAATCAAATTATTTGTCTTCACTTTTGTGTAGCTGTCATGTCGTCGATCATTATGTACAGTCTATATAACAATTACGGCCATTCTTATAAGGTCTGAAGTTGTTAATGATTTTTATACATGTGTACGATTAACATGCTTCTTCTCATTCATCTTGTGTCCCCCCCCCCCCCCCCTCTCCAGGAGATATAACATTTCCTTCCTGAGCGGCTACTACCGGCCGGACGGCACCGACGACCACCCCTTCATCTGCTCGACAGATAGAGATAACGGGATGCTCCGCTGCTCTGACGTCCCTCGCCGCCGCATCGGCAGGACTTTCTGCTTCCTGGGTGCCGAGGAGGCCCGTTCCGAGATGGGACTGATGGACAGAGAAGATGAACCAGTCTCATGCGTGAACTGGTATCGGTATTACAACGAGTGTCGTGCCGGGGAAGTAAACCCACACAAAGGGGCCATTAACTTTGATAATATTGGATACGCATGGATTGCCATTTTTCAGGTAAATGATTGAAGGATTTTAATGCAGTGGCAAATCTACAATAATGCACCACACATTAGTGTGATTACTGTGTGTGTGTGTATGTGTATATTCAGGTAATTACTCTAGAAGGTTGGGTCGACATCATGTACTATGTCATGGATGCACATTCCTTCTACAACTTCATCTACTTCATCTTCCTCATTATAGTAAGTACACACACACACACACACACACACACACAAACACACACTTCGTTTACTGAGAGTGCAGCTGTTGTACGTACAGTACAGGTTAACCTTCTCTTTGTGTCATACATTGCTTCTCCTCTTCTCCATCCTTGTAGTCCACATGCGTATACCACAGAACTACAACACCCTTGAGTGTGATCTTTGTAAAGGACGCTCAGATGTGTTGCTGTGGGGATAATAACCTGGATGTATTAAGTAAATACATCACAGTCTTGTGTTCTGTTTGCTTTGTGTCAGACAAAGGATTTATACCTCTAGATAGTCAGTGCTTACATTTTAAAAATGACGTTTCATAGTGATGTTATCAAGAAATCATTTATACCACGAAGAGTGATTGGTGATCTAAATAAGCTGTAGATCATGTCGCTAATCTTATTGGCTGCAAAAGTTAATGCAAAGCTACGTTATATGTCATTTTCTGACTTTACAGTGAGATCATGATGACATCATTGCTAAAATATGATCATGAATTATTATTTGTTCTATATAAGCTTTGTGTCATGTCTATAACTCTATAGGATGCTGAGATACATCAAAATATGTATTTTGCATTATGCCATTTTCGGACTTCTTTGTGACTATTTCATTACGTCACTTGTCATGTGATACACACGCGTTTGTCGTCACAATCCAAGATGGACGTGTCCGAGAACACGGCCCGGGCCACAGTTTTCTGCCCGAACAAATCCGAATGTTAAACTTGCTGAGCAGCTAATGTGTGTTTGTGTTCTTGTGTGTGTGTGTGTTGTCATGACCAGGTGGGCTCCTTCTTCATGATCAACCTGTGCCTGGTTGTCATAGCAACCCAGTTTTCCGAGACCAAGCAGAGAGAACACGCCTTAATGAAATCGGAGCAGAATGCCCGCCAACTCCACCAATCGGCTTCCACACTGGCCAGCGACAGCCAACCTGGAAGCTGCTACGAGGAGATCATCCGCTACCTGGCGCACCTCGGCCGCAAGGCGTTGCGACGACTCTCCCGCTTCTACACTCAGACACGCCCACAATTTCATTGCGTGTGCATGTGCCAGAGGGACCGATGCGTGGCATCTGCCAGAGGAGCTGGCGAGATGAACGGACTTGCCCACCGTCACTCAGGCCACGCCCCCAATGACCTGCCACACCTTCATCAGCTTTACCATCGCCACCAGCATCATCACCAGAATCATCAGCATCAGCCTGAGCCTGCAGTCAGTAACGGAGGGAACGGATTTAATTACCCCTTCATATCGCCCCTCCTGAGCCACCAGGAGAAAAAAGCCCGTGACCAGAATAGGCTGACGGCCCCAGAGAACAGACTGCCTCAGCTGGTGCTGGAGCATGGTAAGAACAAACAGAAAATAATTTGATTTTAAGATCAGTTCCCAAATAACAATTATATGTATTTTCCAAATCACCTTCATTAATATTTTGACCTGCTGATCTATATCAGAGATTGATTTGAGTTTTTCCACTTCTGACACAGTGGGGGGGAATTTAACTGCACTGCACAGCGGCTTAGTTAGAAGCACGGTATTGTTTTTGTCCATTTGTCTGTGTGTGTGTCTGTGCGTGTGTGTATGTACAAAATAACTCAACAGCATTGACAGATTTTCACCTAACTTGGTGTGAATATTACTCGGGCTAGAATCTCCAGATGATAAACTTTTGGACCTGATCGATCAAATGTCGAGCTCAACAAAAACATGATTCGGAAAAAGACATTTTCTAAGATATAATAGGGCCAGAGACACAACATCAAGCTTTTATTAGTCAGAAAAAACATTTTCCGTGTGATAGAATGATACGTGACAGACAGAAGTCAGAAAATAGCTCATGTATGTTTTGCATCGTCCTGTCGATGCCCCTCCTCATTCACAAGCTTTTACTCCTGACACAAAGCAAACAGAACACAAGACACAAGTGATCCATCCAGGTTATTATCCCCACAGCAACACACCTGAGCGTCCTTTACAAAGATCACACTCAAGGGTGTTGTAATTCTGTGGAGTGTGTGGACTACAAGGATGGAGATGAGGAGAAGCAATTGTAAGAAACAAAGAGAAGGTTCACGTGTACTGTACGTACAACAGCTGCATCCTCCATAAGCTCTGATGCTTTGGCAAAGATCAGCCAAATGTCACCATACTTTACAGCACCATAGATCAAAAGGAGAATGTGTCAGATTAGAGCATGATGCTCAGATAAGACTCATTATTCAAGCCTAAAGGTTGAAGTGTCTCCAGACAGTTGCGCTAAAATATTTCTGTGTGATCAGATTTTCTCCTTTGTGTGAGATTTTCTGCAAACTGAGAGAGAGAGGATGTGTATTTTCATGAAAATGACTGGCCACAGGATACTGAAGGTGTTTTCACAGACATCAGGAGACGTGTCTCTGCATTAGATGTGAAATGCACATGATAACTGGTGAAAGACGTTTTTCATTGTTGTGGCACTGAGCTCAAAGCATCGTAAAAGTACATAGAACAGCATCTAACCCTAACCCTGGGAAACTTCCCATACTTAGAATAAGTTACAGTAATTATTTATTGTGTTGAATCACACACTCAGAATCATGGGTCAGAATGGTTGAGAGTCACACCTCTAAAGTGGTGAATGCTCTGTATTTATACAGCGACCATCGTGCTTTAAAACCATTCACCCATTCACACACACACACTCACACAGTGCATCGACGTGCAGCACTCTCTCCATCACACATCACTCACACACAGCCGGCACAGGATCTTGCCCCAGGACGCTTAGGCACGAGGAATGGGGGGAGGCTGGGATCAAACCGCTGACCCTCTGGTTAGTGTACGACCCGCTCTACTTCATAAGCCACAGCCGTGTATTATCTCTGTATTTGCCTTTTACAGCCTTCGCCTGCTCATGGTTTCCTGGCAGGACACATTATCTACACACACACACACATCACAGAAAGACTAGATCACATTTACTACATCAGTCTCCAGTGAAACATGAATTTGATGTAACTGCGATGACGAGTATGAGCTCGTTTAGTGTTTGTTGTTGGACCGTTCCTCCCGAGCTGCCTGCTAATGAATTCCATTGAAATCTTACTCCCACTTCACTCTACATCCCCAACCCCCCAACACACACACACACACACACACACACGCACACACGTTTCTGTTCTAATAAAAGAACTCCCCCTCTGCACAAAAGTGTCCCAACTGCACAGTATCTTCCATATTATTGAATTCTTGCCTCCGAGAAATGAAATCTCTCCTTTACTGAGCTCGGGATATCTTGAGTGACAGCGTGTCTTTCGCCCAGCAACTACAACACACACAGTCAGCGATCTGTGGTGTCATGTATGATTTTGTCTGTGTCACCCCCTCTGCAGGTGGGTGCTCTGGGCATCCTGCATTAACGCTGCCAGGCGAAGTCCCGGGGGATTCCTCGGCGTGTCCCTACTGCATCTACTACAATCAACTTGGTGACAGTGAAAATGTTAACGAGCAGCCCGAGGACCAGCAGCTCGGGCACGGCAACTCGTGCCCTGGCAACAGCCCGTGTCATAGTAACAGCCCGTGCCAGTGTAGCAGCCCCTGCCGCGGTGATGTACAGGTGTCAGAGCCAAAGAGGAGGCTGCTGGAGCGCTGCTGGGCGGGCTTCCGAAACAAACTCGAAGTCATTGTTGCCAGCAGATACTTCAACAGGGGGATCATGATTGCCATCCTCATTAACACGCTGTCGATGGGCATAGAGTACCACGAACAGGTACGTCTGCGTGCGGGCATAAGAGGCTGCGTGTTTGCGTGGACACATGCACAAGCCTCTTACAGATTGATTGTGATGACAGTTTGATTGAAAATGGATGTGCTAATCACTGGATGTGGTGGAGTCAATAAGCTTACCCTCCAATCAACACTTACAGCGAAAGCATATGGGATCGCTGGGTGTGTATCCGTGTGTGTGTGTGTGTGTGTGTTAGTGTGTGAGGCCCTGTGTAGGAGTGTGCACATGTATCAGGAGATGGAGAAACTCATAAGACCTGAAGTGTTAATTAAAGCGTGACCCTGGGACAGGAGAGAGAACGAGCGGCGTAAAGACGGGGCAGAGTGAGTGAAGCGAGCGAGAAGCGAGGAGGAGGAGGAGGAGGACAGATCTGACACTGTGATTGGCTGAAAAGCAGCGGTAGACTGTGGGTGGGAGACGGGCAGATTGCATTTGGCCCATTTCCCAAACAATATGACAGATCAAGATGGCCCTAGATTCTTAAATGACGAATGTTAAAGGATAAGGCCAGACCTATTTAGCCTTTTTTATAGTATCAGTAAAAACCCTGAGGGGACTAGAACCAACAATGAAGCAATATGAATGAATATAATCACATATGAATGTGCAGCCAAAGCCTCATACTGTTCCCCCCCCCCCCCCCTCTGTGCTACAGAAACGTATATTTCCATCCAAAGACATTTAAATACAAATAGGAGCTGCACAGAGTCAGCGGGCGATGTTCCATCTTTTCAGCGAACGTGATGAGTGCGGTTTGGTTCCAAACCCCTCAGAGACTTGTGTGTGATCTCAGGAGAGCAGCGCTGTGTCAGGCAGATGTCACCGAGCATGCTCAGACACTCCGCGCCTTGTTTTCACAGCTTCGCTTGTTTACAAGTCGAGCGGAGTAAACCACAGTGGCTGTGTTCTCGCTAATAAAGACATGTCACCCAGCGCCATGATAGAGGACCTTTATGTGTTTTTAATAAAATAGGCTCTGTTCAACAACAGGGCAGCGACAAAAGCTGTGTTAGACATAATCAGACAATAGGCTGTTGATAATATTAACCCTGGTTAACATCAGCTTCAACACCTTGTTATTTGTGCTCTTAAAGATCCAAATGCTTTATCTGTAAAAAGAATGATAATTTAAAAGTCATCCAGTTTTCTTGCCTTTTAGATTTGGTTTCTCTTCCTCTGACATCTCCCTGCACCCCAACCTGAGCTTTTATATTTAAGTAAACAGCATGTTTGCCTACATAGACTTCTCATGAAAACTATAACAGATATAAATGAGGCAGTGATTCAAGTGAGAATCTGTTGTTTTTAGCCATGCTTTTTTTTTTTCTCTTAGACCCTGAAGTAAAGTGTTAGACTCTGCTAAAACACCTCATCAGGTCAAAAATAAATTGTTCAAGCTGTTTAAATTTTAAAAAAAGATGTGAAAGGTGATAAAAATGATGATCGAGTAACAGAACAAGGTTAAAAACTCCCTCAACTCAGTTATTCTCAGACATTTTCTTTAATGCCCCACTTTGGAATCAGAAAGCCTTAAATTGCTTATTATAAAACAATAATAATGATAATAATAATAACGATTGGCTTTCAGCTTCCACCAAGGCCTAACTGTCCCTTTAAATTCAATCAAGATCCATGAATTATTCCCTGTGAGAAACAATGTCAAAGAAAGTGAAAAGAAGATTCTGATCCAGATCCGCACAACATTTCTGTGACTCATCCTTTGTCTGATGAAATATCATCGATTGTAGTCTCGCTGACAAACAAACAAACTGACAGGAGTAATAATTGGAAATTACAGAACAAACCAAGTTGAATGTTTTTCTTTTTGCATCAATTAGAGTTGTAGGAATTATAAACTTAATAAGCTAAATGCTCTGTGTCCAAACTGCTTGATTTCAGCAGGACTAGACACAGCTCACTTGGCTCCATGGAGCAGCAACAAAACTCCCTAATGAACACTTTATATCTCCTACAAAGCCTGAAGTGTAAAAAAACAACACTGATCTGATATGCGGGAACATTTCGTGGCTGGGTGTAGAAACCTCCTGGAGTTTCTGACTGTAGATCAAATTCTCCACCACGCAGGCAGTGGATAAATGTTAAATGTTAAACTATACCTGGGGTCTGAATAAATCCTGATTAAATTCATCTTGAATCTTTAACACGATAGATATTTTTCTAATGATTCAGATCAACTCAAATCCGATGGGCAAAACTTTCCTCCCAGTCATGTTTGCAATCCCCTCAGTTCGAGAAGAACTGATTAAGGTCGTGTCAGTAATGTCAAGTGTGCATTTCTATATTTCTCGAGTGGTGACGTCTTTGTTCCGATGTGTTGAGTCAGAATGTGGAAAAAAAGACGTATGCTGTAAACAAACATTATGTATTTATGTGTTTCAACAACACCTCCACACCTCTCTCTAATATTTATATTTTAACGAAAAGCAAAGAAAAAGGATGAGATGTGACGGACGCAAATAACTGAAAACGTTTTAAAAAAATGTGTTCACATCCAAAGCTGCTGTTTAGAGACACACACGTTCATGTACATCACTGCTGAAAGTGAGTAAAAACCATAGACTGGTAAAACACGCCTTCATTTATGGGGCAGCTCCTCTGTGTATATTTAAGACTAAATCCACTGACAGTACAATGACAGTACCTGTGAGGAGTACTTTATAAATTCCCTACATACTGAGTTTGCAGTGCTCTGCTCTGTCAGTCTGTGTGCCACTGTTTACTTGTTCATTCCCTCTGTGCTTGTCCGTCTCTGTGCATCAATCTCTTTTCTCTCTCCACAAACTTTGCCCACCCCCCCCAGCCGCAGGAGCTCACGGATATTCTGGAGATCAGTAACATGGTGTTCACGAGCCTCTTCAGTCTGGAGATGCTGCTGAAGCTCATGGCTCTCGGCCTCTTCGGCTACATCAAGAACCCGTACAACGGCTTCGACAGCGTCATCGTCATCATCAGGTGGGGGAACTGGCGATTGTGTTTACCCCCAAAAATGGCAAATGTGTCAAACTTTCCCTCAGTCGTTTTGAAACGACCCGAGTCAGCACTGCAGTCACATCCCCCCCGACTGTCACAGCCTCCAGTACTGAAGGCAGTTGCACTCCCAGTCCAAGCAGCAGGCCTGCATTCACTCCATTATGTAGTACTACAAGCTAAATTATGTATCTGCACTTGAAGGCTCCGCTTGTTTACTGTGCTCACTGCTCTCACCTTCTTCACCGGCTGCTAAGCTCTTGACAGCATTTGCCCGTTTCCTCTTCTTCGTTGCCACATGTCACGAGAATAGAGACTTTAGCACCTTCTCTACCTGGAAGGGAGGCTTTTCCAGGACGATAGTGACGCTGACTTAAAGAGAGTTACAGCTGAGGTTAAGTCAGCATTGATTCCCCCCCCCCCCGGTTTGCTTTATTGTGTGTGAATCAAGCTTTGTGTTTATAATCGGCTTGTCATCTGTGTGTGTTTCAGTGTGTGGGAGATTGTGGGGGAGGCGGAGGGAGGCTTATCGGTGCTGCGTACCTTCCGCCTGCTGAGAGTTCTGAAGCTGGTCCGGTTCCTTCCTGCCCTGAGGAGGCAGCTGGTGGTGCTGATGAAGACCATGGACAACGTGGCCACGTTCTGCATGTTGCTGATGCTCTTTATATTCATATTCAGGTACAGTGTGTTCGCTTCTTTCTCCAAAGGCATCGCTGCAGGGTGAGACTCCCCAGCCAGAATGATTCCGCAGCTTTTTCTTGAATTTAATTAGGCTGATTATTCCTTACACAAAATTATAATCGGGACATATTAGAGGTGTATCATCACCTTTCACACAAACACAATTATTCACGCCGCATCTTGTTGCACAGTAACCATATTAAATTACCATCTAATGAAGCCAATGCATTTTTTGTTGTTTTGTGTGTGTGTATGTGTGTGTGTGTGTGTGTGTGTTTGTGTGTGTGTTGCAGTATCTTAGGGATGCATCTGTTTGGCTGTAAATTCGGTTTGCAACAGGACAGTGGAGACACTTTACCGGACAGAAAGAACTTCGACTCTCTGCTCTGGGCGACTGTCACCGTGTTTCAGGTTAGAAAAACACACAAATACAATCAGACGTGTACGAGCGCTCAGCAAATACACTAAGAATATTCAGTTTAAACGAAACGTCCTGATCGACACATTTGAATTTTAAATCTGCTGCTGTCACTGGCAGTCGTCCTGACAGTCTCCTCCATTACTTCATTTGCTCCAATTTGAAAACGCTGATGCTCCATTTTTCTAAAACATACAAAGTCTCTCCCAGGTGGCAGGTAAGATACACTTCACGAGGAGGAGAAATGAACAGGAGCTCGTTTAACACTGATGAGCATCATTACTGTTCAGCTGACAATGAGATATAGAATACGTTCTTTTCTTCTTCTGATTATACCGACTGTCATGGATTTTTAAAGGGCAGATGTGGATACCAATATTAAGGAGTGAAAAAACTTATACTGATATATCACCCACTGTATATATATATATATCAAAACTTTTAATGGTCAATACTTCCGTATGACCTCCTCTGAATCCAGGTGAGTGCTACTGACGCAGGCGCTCTCTCTTAACTCTCGTTGAAGGGGGCGGGCTCTATGTTATTTGCCGGTGCCGATTGGATCAATTGACTATCTCCCCTCCTGCTATTGATTACTTTTCAGAAACATGTAAGGCAGTGCATTATAAACAATGCAGTGGAGAAGAAAGTACAGATGTTTGCTGACACTGTATATGTAGTATAGTAAAAGTCAAAAGAACCTGAAGATACATCTACTTAAATAAAGTACTGACACATCAAAAATGGATAGAAGTACAGTAACTACGTAAATGTACTTAGTTACATCCCACCACTGGTGGATTGAGAATTGACATTTTACTGTTTAACCATAAACTATAACTTACATAAGTACAAATAAAAAGAAAACCAAATACAACTAAATATAGACGTTCAATTAAGAAAATTTACACGAAATGTAAAGAAAGCAAACAAATGCGGAAACTCATATTTCAGTGAAAGGCTCATATCAACCAATTGATCGACCAACAGACATATAGGTCTGGCTCTAATAGTTACAACAGCTATTTGAAACAAGGTTTGGATTTCCTGTCCATTTTGTGTCTGACTTCCTCCGCTCGCTCGCCTCCCATCTGCAGATCCTCACCCAGGAGGACTGGAACGCCGTGCTCTATAACGGGATGGCCTCCACCACGCCGCTGGCTGCCCTCTACTTTGTCGCCCTCATGACCTTTGGCAACTACGTCCTCTTCAACTTGCTCGTAGCCATATTGGTTGAGGGCTTTCAAGCCGAGGTGAGGGCAACGATGCAGTTTTGTTTGAGCCGCTGAGGGAACGAGGCACAGAGAACAGGACTAATTGAGCTCTGTCGTGCTGATGATACCAAAGCTCCTACAAGAGAATAATCTCCTCCATCCTGCCTGTGTGGTTTCTCCTTTCACTCTATCCACCACTCTTTTTTTCTCTCGTTTTGTTTCTCAGTTATTCTTGCTTTCTATCCGCTTTTCTCTCTTTCTCACGCTCACACACACACACACACACACACACACACACACACACACACACACACACTCTCTCTCCAGGGTAGGGATGTGTTTGATATCGCCTGCCATTCACAGTTGGTGAGCTTTTGTTGTTTAGTTTTCATCTTTTATCTCCAGCATCAGAGAGCACTTGCTCTCTCTCTCTTTCGCTATCAAACACACACACACACACACACACACACACACACACACACACACACTCGCACACACACACAAATACCCTTTGCCAAAGCCGTCTGCCTCCATCTTTCTGGCGTGAATTTTAATTAAATTCAGTAAAGCTTTATTGGCGTGACTACAGGAGATCGCTGCCAAAGCCATGCACATAACTCAACTAGAGAGCACTGGAGATCCCCTCCACCCTTCTGCCTCCCGCTCTTTGTCTCTCAGTCACTCCCTCCCATTATTCACTTTTACAACAGTCACCAAAGAGTGACTAAACGAAGGTGATGATAAAGATGATGAGAGTGGAGATTATGATGATGGCGGTGACCCTAATGTGTGTGTGTGTTTTTAGGGTGATGCCAACAGATCGGAAGCAGATGACGAGAGACAGTCACTCTCGTTTGAGGACGAGGAGAAGTTGAGAGAGTTATACGCTGCAGGTACAAACTCTTAAATCATCTCGGACACGGAAATACAAACTTCTCTGCAATCGCCTCAAAGGGAGATTTTCTTCTTTGTAGTTGGAGTAACCTTTCCAGTTTGTAATCAGAACGTGTCTCAGTGGAGCGGAGACCTCCACCAAGGCCCAAGAGTCGACTTAAATTCAGTCAGGCAGCACCAGATTTCACACAGTCGTAGATATCTCTAAATATGTCTCTATGAATTATTAAGTGGTGAAAAAAAAAGATCTTTCTCACAATGTTAAAGAAAGTGATAAAAAAGAAAAATCCCTGGAACCGCCCCTTCATCTGGATCCAAGCCAAAATGTAATGGCTTGTGTCTTGGCCCACGTCCCATTGTTCCAACAAGTTTCATGGAAATCCTTTCACGTTTAAATGGACTACATCTGCACCAAACGCATAGATGTCAGTCCCCTAAAGATGCCTGATTTATTTGATCGAGATACATGAATATTTATCTCCCAATGTTAAAGAAAGTGGATAAATGTAATCCTGGATCTGCCCCCTGATCCACATCTGCCCCAGAATTAATTTAGTTCCTCCCTGACCCAAACTGCATCTTTCCACCAGGTTTCATGGAAATTCTAGTCTCTGAATGTTGATAATCATTAGTAGCCTCTGTAATAATAGTATATTTACATGTTTTATTTATTCATGTATTTTTAAAGTTTTCATGGCTGAAAAATTGGCAGGAATTGTCCCTTTTTAACAGCAAATTTCCAAATGCTCATCGCGTCCAATCCTCAAATTCCAAGAACAAACAACTGTGGTCATGACCTCTATGTGTGTGTCTGTGTGTCTGTGTGTGTGTGTGTGCAGAGCTTAAGATCCAGTCCATGATGTTGAGCCCCAACGGTCTCCTGAACCCAAAAGCCTCCATGCCCCACCTCACTGCTCCATCTCTGCCCGTCATCACGCACACAGCAGCCTCGCCCACCATAAATAACGGCCAATCGCGGCGGGCGAGCATGACCTCCATGGATATCAACAACCCCGAGCAAAGATCACCGGTGAGCCTTCGTCATTTTACTTATATTATCACTACATTAACTGTCATTAAGTTGATTTAGTGAAGCAGTCAGACAGAGGATGTTTGAATATATTGTAAAAGATCAATCCCGGCTGAATTGTGATTCAAATTTGATTAGAGAGGAGACACATGATGCTTTTTCAGTTTTTCTTTCCTCCACAACAGACTGAGGTGTGTAGTGTGAGTATAATATAACTTGTTACACAGCTTGTGTGTGTAGAGATGGATTCAATCAAGCAGGAGTATGTCTCTTCCTTCACACATGTATGACACGCACAACTGCAAAACACGTCAGGCGCATCCATCAGCTCGGATCATGTTCTTGTGTCAGAATGATGACGGGAGGAAACGTGTTTCCTGAGGTGTGACGCAGTGAAATCTGTGCAGCGCAGAGATAAAACGTCCTCCTGCTACAGCCAGTGTTGGTGTCGTGCTGGTTTCTATCTGGAATCAAGTCCTGACGTCCCTTTGAATCGGATCTATTTGTTTGAAAGTGAACTTGTACTAATTGGGCTCAGATAACTTTTTTCATGGGTCTGTTTCTGTTTGGGTCCAACAGTTTGAAGACCTCTGGCATGCACTATGCATTTGCATTCCCACCCTCTGCAGTCATTAGCGGTTTTGGCCAAAATGAGAATTTGATTTAGGGAAACCGGGGACATAGACTCATAGTGTTTTTACGACTCCAGCTGTGGATGTTTGAGTGGCCGGAGATGATGTTCTGAGGTTTCTCTGTTTCAGGTGCGTGGATTGATTCACAGTTTTACCTTTGCTT
This sequence comes from Verasper variegatus, assembly GCA_026259375.1. Taxonomy (NCBI): domain Eukaryota; kingdom Metazoa; phylum Chordata; class Actinopteri; order Pleuronectiformes; family Pleuronectidae; genus Verasper; species Verasper variegatus. Next base: position 5,587,369 of record CM048044.1, on the reverse strand, counting down.
GCAGAGTTATGCAGGTGCATTAAAGTGTCATCCTCTCTGGATCTGGTTTCACACAACACATTGTACATCATAAGCACAGAGAAATATTTGTTCTTCCTCTCTCCATCGCTGGATTTCTGCGACTCTGACACATTTGAGTTTTTCTTATAAAGCTTTTTACCCTCCGGTCACTATGCCGACGGAGGGGCGGGTGAACTGCTTGAGTCCACAAAACCCTCTTGGAGTTTCAGGGGTAATCAGTGTTGCGGCCAAATCCAATACAATTGAAGCAACTGGCGACCACGTCTTCAATAGTAAAAAACCAACAGAAAAAAACAGAAGGGGCCTCCATACTGCTCCTGTGGTGTCATCCAAGTGTCTGTGAGCCCAGAGATTCAAATTCCTCTCCAAACAGCGTCATTTACACCTTTATTTTGTGAAGAATTACATTTTTATATGCAATTGTCCTCGCAGACTATGTGGGACAGCGTGCCGGGGAGCCGCCGCTCCAGCTGGACGAGCATCAGTCGAGCCCCCAGCCTCCACAGGAGGAGCCAGTCGGGGGAGATGGAGTCCCTGTTGTCCGACACACACTCAAACTCCAACTTCAGCAGCAGGGAGCAGTCTCTGGACCAGGTCGACTACCTGCAGGTGCCCATGCTTCACACGCCCGACTGCAACGGCACCACCTTCCGACTCGCCGACAACTACGACGACGCCCCCCTGACGACGCAATACCACGGTGATCAGGAGGAGGAGGAGGAGGTTGAAGAGGTGAATATCTGGGCATTTGTTTTATGTATTTACAATGAACGAAATATAGATTAGGCTGGTTTTATGATTCATGTCTACGTGACTCCTAGTAACCGTGGATATTATGTAACTTTAAATTATGTTTAAATTAAATTATACATAATTAGTTGAATGTAAATTCAAAGAAAAACTGCTGTATGTCTTAAAACTTACATAATAATAATTTATTTGCACTTAATGTGTGTGTGTGTGTGTGTGTGTGTGTGTGTGTGTATGTGTGTTTTTGTGTGTGTGTTCCTTCCAGAGTTTATGTAAGAAGGTGAAGAAGATCCTGGAGCCATATCAGCCACAGTGGTGTCTGGAGCATGAAGAGTGGTCCCTCTATGTGTTCTCTCCACAAAACAGGTACACACACACACACACACACACACACGCATACACACACACACGCAGAGCCCCTGTTACTCTCCTGATTGGCCTAGGTGGCTTAAACCACAGCGTGTGATAATTCACAGTTGAGGTGTGAAGGCTGCAGCAAAAGGCTCAGACGTACAATTTTCACTTTTATCAATTAAACCTGACCAAGTGTAAAAGGACACCTTATGCTGACAGATGCCGGGGATGTGTTATAATTCCCGTTTGTGTCTCTCCCTCAGGTTCAGGGTGTGGTGTCAGAGGGTCATAGGTCACAAGATGTTCGATCACGTCGTCCTCCTCTTCATCTTCCTTAATTGCATCACCATTGCACTGGAGAGACCAGACATCCAGCCGCACAGCATGGTAGAAAACACACTCTCAAACACATGGATTCACATGTTGTATTAATTAGCATCATGCATTTCCTCACGGCTCTGTAACAACATGCCTGACCCCAGACTTAACCTGTGCTTAATGGTTGTAATTTTGCACTGAATCTGCATTTCTTATCTCTTGGGGTCAAAATGATTTCCATAATCTCCATGCTTTTATGTTGTTTTGATGCATTTGTATTCCTTTTGGAAAGTGCTATTCACTACGCCTCAGCGATCTGTGATTTAATGGTTCTTAATGGAAATTGATCTCTTGGATGAAGAGGAAAGATGAGTGGTTGTTGAGGGAAGGGGCAGAGGTGAAGATGTGTCTGAGAGGACGCGTTGAAGTGGAGGTGGAACGAGACTCAGTGTGGGGATTGTGTCTCGGGCCTAATTCCACCTGAGCTGATTAAGGCCCCCCCCCCCAGACACTACCTAGATTTTTAGAGACGTACGCACTGAACTGAATAAGACGGGATGAGGGATGGAGGGAAGAGAGGATGAAAGGATGAAAGGATGTGGGAAGGGATGAGCCAAAGGGATGAGATAGAAAGGTGAGTGGATGGAGGGAATGGAAAAGGTAGGTCGAGTAATCTGAGACAAACATATTGTCTCTGTATAAAAATGGACAACATGTCTCTACTTCCTCCCATTGTCTAAAAATGAAGATAAAATATCCCATCTTGTGGTTTTGATGGTGGTGTCACCCACTCAATTTACAGAATCGTAAATACAACATTTATTTTAATTCAATTTAAATTTATGAGTAATCCTGCTGACAAACTAACCAACTAACAGGACTGAAAACATAACCTCCTTGACAGGGATAAGAACCACAGAAGGTATTGTTATGTGCGGTATGATATTAATGTCAATGTTTGATAAATATAGGCACATTTACTGCAGAGATATGGATCGCTCCAGCAAAAATAGACCAGACACGAAAAGAGAGAAGAGCCACAAATAAGAGTGAGATGTCCTCATCATTGTTAAAGTGCACATTAACACCAGCAGCTGCCAGAATGAATTGGACACTGATATAATTCCCTAGAGGCCGAAAGGAAGCAAATCTCTGCAGCCAAGTTCCAAACCATCGAGTGTTCTTAAACATGATTCTTCTCACTATGGTGAAGCCAAAATATCCTGGATAGGAACGCTGTCATCTAGCACTGATGCTTCTCACACACTTGTCTCTGATGTAAGAGCAGAATCATGATAGCAACACATTATTTTAGGCGTAATGGATGTTCCTTCAGCTCATTGTGTAACACATTGTAATGAGCTGCAGAGCAGAATCAAAGCTAAAGAAGCTACTGGGACAAGAAAGCCTCAAACTGATGAATATTCTTCTCTGTGCACACTCTGATGTGTGTGTGTGTGTGTGTGTGTGTGTGTGTGTGTGTGTGTGTGTGTGTGTGTGTGTGTGTGTGTGTGTGTGTGTGACAGGAGAGGGTGTTCCTCAGTGTGTCCAATTACATCTTCACTGTGATCTTCGTTGGCGAAATGCTGATCAAGGTAACCATAACAGTGCACGTTTTCCTTCACTCGACAGTCGTTTTCTCATCTTCACTTTTTAAAAGGGCAATTTTCTACCTGGACGGAGATTAAATTAGCCCTCAGTCTTGTATTATATTAATTTTATCAGTAATTATTGTGGGACGGATGTGTGTCTGCCTGTGTGCGTTTGACAAGGTGGTAGCTATGGGCCTGTACTTTGGAAACGGCGTGTATCTCCAGAGCAGCTGGAACATTCTGGACGGGCTGCTGGTGTTTGTGTCGATGGTGGACATCCTGGTCTCCATCGCATCGTCGGGCGGGAACCGGATCTTAGGCATCCTGCGTGTGCTCCGTCTGCTCCGCACCCTGCGACCGCTCAGGTATGAGAGCTTTTCTCCCGTGTTTATTCCCTCGTGTGTACAGTCATACATTTTTACGTGTGACTGTGACTGTGTGTTTTGTGTGTTTTGTGTGTTTTGTGTGTTTTACAGGGTGATAAGTCGAGCTCCAGGTCTCAAGCTGGTGGTGGAGACTCTCATCACGTCCCTCAGACCCATCGGTAACATCGTCCTCATCTGCTGTGCTTTTTTCATCGTCTTTGGAATATTAGGAGTCCAGGTAAACATTTAAACTCTACGTGCTCATACATTTCAGCTTTTTTTACAGAAAAATTCAGAGTTTAAACTTATTGACCCGATGTTAAACGTCACCAAACACCCAAAGCTTGTTGTGATTTCCGCTGTGGGACGACAATGATCACCACGGTTTAGAATAAATGAGGCAGAGCTTGGAAAATGCTTCAGGTAATAAAAAGTGAAGAGAAAAAAAATTGGGAGAAAATGCAAATGAGCAGCTGATTATGCACCCGAGTCCCTGAAAGTAATTATAAAAACAATGGTTCAGCTACAGGGGGATTGTGCTGAGAGAGTTTTTATTATTTTTTTTTAAATCAGTTTTTCACCTGGATTTTCTATTATTAATATCACTCATTAAAAATGTTATCATTTATTTATTTTATAAAGTTTTTCGTCCATTTTAATATAAAAAAACAGATTCATTATTTTTCAAATAAATAAAACACAATAAGTCATAAAAATCAATATGATAACCACGTTGGAAAAACAATGGCTCCAGTTTCCTCATGATAATTCTGAAAGAACATAAATAATAAAAAATATAACTATGTTATTGTAATATTTTCCTCGTGAAATATTGGAAAAATATGCTTTAAAGTAAACAATCTACAAGAGAGAACTTCTTTTTGATTAAACTTCTCATATCTCACATCTCACATCCCTATTTCTTTATTTTAAGGGGCCATTATGGCCATTTTAAAAAAGTTATAATTCAATAAGTCATGATTTAATTTTAATTTTATTCCTCACATTTCCCCCCCCCTTTAAGTGGCCCTAATACTCATATAAAGACCTTGGCAACCACTGTGTAAAATATATAAATATATTCACTGTAATCCTGTTATGTGTGTGTGAAATTAACATTATACATTTAGTAATATAATATTATAAAGAGGGCATATGACAGTCCCCTGGGAGTTAGCATCAGAGGCCATTGTACTGAGATGACAGACCTGAATGTGCAGCTTATTGAATCAATCTGGTCGTCTCGCTGTGTTTTACCTCATGGTGGAGAAGTCACGACTCTCAGAAAGTGCTTTCAAAGAACAACCCCGTTCGGTCTTCTCTCCATGGGGCGTAAATTAAAGCAAATTTATTCATCAACTCTAAATATTCAAGCAGAATTTCCCTCCACAAGTGCTATTTTCCCCTCCTTTTGAAAATCTTGCTGCGAATACTCAGACGTCAGGCTGGCACAGTAAATGAATTCTGAAGCTAATATTAACACTCCAGCATATTTGTTAAAAACACAGTTTGAGTGGATTATCTGAGAACACCGCAGGCTGGAGTGTTACAGTGCTTGTGATGGCTGTGAAGCAAACTGGACCAGATGGTGTTTGGATTATCTTTGCTGTAACATACAGTGTGTTCGGTGACTGTGAAGATACCCCCCCCCCCCCCCCCCACCACACACTCTATACTGCCCACTTGTGGCCATGCTGCAGAGAAGGCAGTATGTGGAGACTCAGGGACATTTAATGGAAAGTATATGAGGCTCCAAGAAGCTGCTGCACGAGCCAAATGTTTGCTAATGTTGTTGTTCCCATCTGCTCTGCTGTGATATGAAATCTGATACAGAGAGGTGCAGTTGATCTGATCCTGCAAATGTTGTTATCAGAACCTCAAGTAACCCTGAACTGGGTCCCGCCAGGTTCTTATATAGAGCATGGAGCCATTAGTGTTTCGGTCCATGAGCAAATGTCTGATCAGTGTTTTGTTTTCTTTTATGTGGATTTCTTCTTGTTTTGGCCACGGGCCTCATGAGCTGAATGAATAAATGAATTAGGAGTTCCTGCAGGGCGCTCACTCAGCACTTTGCTCTACACAAGTACACAATTCTCATCTGTTGTTATCTGTGCACACATCTGTCTGGTTGCAGCTGTTTAAGGGGAAATTCTTCTACTGCGATGGACTCGACATCACTAACATCACCAATAAAACTCAGTGTCTGAACACAGGATACCGCTGGATCCGCCGGAAATACAACTTTGACAACCTGGGACAGGTCTCATACACACACAAACACACACACTGTACACCCTTAAATATAATGACTTAAGTTATGGGGACTTGCTTTTTGTCCCCATAAGAAAGACACACACTCATCCATCACTGACACCCGCTCGTACAAACTGATTGACGGCATGACGCTGGTTTACATGTGTCTCGCTCTTCCAGGCGCTGATGTCACTGTTTGTCCTGTCGTGTAAAGACGGCTGGGTCAGCATCATGTATGATGGCCTGGATTCTGTTGGAGTGGATCAGCAGGTGAGCGCACACACACACACACACACACACACACACACACACAGAGCAAGAGAGGGGGCAGTGTGAAGTGAAAAATGAGGAGACATGAAAACTGTTAATCCCGTGTATTTTGTATGTCTCTGTGTTGTGTGTCAGACTTGTGTTTTGTTATTCAAGCAGAAAGGGGGAATATTTCAGGAGCGAGGGGAGGTGTACGGAAAGAGAGAAGGCAGATGGATAAATAGATGTGACTTGACAGTGCTGGCAGTTTCACTGCTGACTCATTACTTACATTGTCTTCTTGTTTATGCTCTCTCCTCTTCGTCTCTACCCCACCTCACCCCTTGTTCATCACTCTTTGGTTCTTCCCTTTCTCCTTTTTGTCCCTACGCTACCTCCACACCTCTCTTCATTCCTCTCGCTCTCTGTCTTATCTTCTGCTGCAGCCAATAAGAAACAACGACCCCTGGATGCTGCTGTTCTTCATCTCGTTCCTCCTCATCGTCAGCTTCTTTGTGCTTAACATGTTTGTGGGTGTGGTGGTGGAAAACTTTCACAAGTGTCGCCAGCAGCAGGAGGAGGAGGAGGCGCGGGTGAGGGAGGAGAAGCGACAGAAGCGCCTGGAGAAGAGGAGGAGAAGTGAGGAAGGGGATCGGGGGGGTGGGGGAATGGGAAAACAGTATATGGCCTAAAGTATGTGGACACCAGATCATCACAAAAACAGGGGGCGTCAAACTGCTTCGGTAACAGACTCAACTCTTCTGTTAACTAGACTGTAACTAAAGATGGACGACATGACAGCTCCCCTAAAGCATCTTCTCCATGTTAGTGGAGGGGACATGGGCCAAATTATAAAAGGTCAAAGTCTACGTCAATATAAACGTTTCTAATAGACCTCTGTTGTTTTAGGTCGTTCTTTTCACACTGTATTCATTTTTGTATTCGCGGTCGAGCAAGTGTTTCAGTGGGACCTCCATCCCCCGATCGCTACTGTGCAAACTCTGGCTCTAAATGACGTCATCAGTTCAAGATGGCAGCGTCTGCATCCAGGATATTTTTGCGTCATTTCTGGATAGTGGGAGAAAGTGCAGACGCATCGTCCATCTTTACATACAGTCTGTACTTTTCCTTTCAGCTTCGGGAGCATTATTTTCAGTGCTGAATTGATTTTGGCTACACAACATCTGCAGGAGCGTTAATGTCGACTCGAACAATGACGAGGACATCTCACTTTTATTTGTGGCTCCTTCCATTTCACATCGGGTCTATTTTTGCTGGAGTCATCCGTGTCTCTGCAGTAAATGTTCCTGTAGTTCTTGAAAACCAAATTAACGTCACACATTATGATGCCTTCTGTAGTTATTGACTTTGTCGTTACTTTCATCCAGACAAAGTTGTTTGTTTATATCCCTTCTGCTGAGGAAGGGACACAGTGTTTCTGCTCAGTTTAATTTACATCATATAGGAATCAATGTCAATCAAGCAACTACTAAAACACTAGAAATGTGGCAGCTGAAGAACAGATTGAAAAACAACGGAACAACTGCATCCAGAGGTCACTGGAAACGTGATGTGGTTTGCAGTTTGTCCCAAAGGTGTCGTATGTGGCTGAGGTCAAGACCCTCTGGAGCCCAGTTCTTTGTTCACACAGGAAATATGATACTGCAAAGTTGGTCATTGCTCCCTGTAGCATTAAGATTTCCCCTTAACTTAAACTAAGGGTCCTAACCATGAAAAAAATCCCCATGACCAAATGTATACAAGACAAGTTGTATGAGTACGTGTAAAGTTTTAACCTATATAACTCTCACTTATTGCCACTGCATGCTCTCTCTCTCTCTCTCTCTCTCTCTCTCTCTCTCTCTCTCTCTCTCTCTCTCTCTCTCTCTCTCCCTCTCTCTCTCTCTCTCTCTCTCCCCCCCCCCCCCCCCTCTCTCTCTCTCTCTCTCTCTCTGCAGTGTAATCTCTAGTATTGCTTTTCTCTTTGTCAGTTAACTGTCTGGCAGCAGACAGCGAGGGTTTCTGCCCAAAGACACCTTGAAGTGCCATGCAGTGTGTGCATGGGTGATGGATAGGATTGAATTCCTGAGGTGGCAGTTTTAGTCTGTACACACACACACACACACACACACACACACACACACACACACACACACACAACCACACTCACTTGCACACACAGCAGTGCACCACTTGGCAACCACTTCGTCAATGACTTCATAGCCCGTATCATATTTTTATTTCAGAAGTGTTTTAATGACCAATGTGTGTGTGTACGTGCGACACAGGGGCCCAGGAGAAACCATATTACTCTGACTACTCCCCGCTGCGTCGATCCATCCACACGGTGTGCACCAGCCACTACCTGGATCTCTTCATCACCATCATCATCTTCACGAACCTCCTCACCATGAGCATGGAACACTACAACCAGCCTAAGGTAACCATGGCAACACCTTCTTCCACCTGTCCTAGAACCATAGTAATGAAGGCGGTGGGACAGTATAGCTACAGCGGGTGTTTGAAGTGTGTCTGTGTGTTTGTGTGTGTGTGTGTGTGTGTGTGCTTCCTGCAGTACTTCGAGGAAATACTGAAGTACTGCAATTATGTCTTCACGGTGGTTTTTGTCATCGAGGCCATTCTCAAACTCATCGCCTTCGGCCTGCGGCGCTTTTTCAAAGAGAGGTAATCACGCCTTCGCATGAACACAAAGACACTTCGAGACATACAGCATCTGCAAACTGACATTGTGTGTGTGTGTGTGTGAAGATGGAACCAGCTGGACCTTGCCATTGTGTTGTTGTCCCTCATGGGAATCGCATTGGAAGAAATCGACCTGAGTGCTTCCTTGCCCATTAACCCAACCATCATACGCATCATGAGAGTCCTGAGGATAACACGAGGTACACACACACACACACACGCAGTGACACAAACAATAAAAGGAACTACACACACACACACACAAACAAACAGGATGATATGTCAGTGACAAGTAGTGACACGTTGTAATGTTTCAGTGCTGAAGCTCCTGAAGATGGCGACAGGGATGAGGTCCCTGCTGGACACTGTGATGCAAGCCCTGCCTCAGGTAAGAGGCCGCACCGATGCTACAACACAAAAGAGGGTTTGTTCAAGTGCTCGCCTTGTTTCCAGATCTGATGAAATGCAGACAGCTTGTTTTATTAAGCAATTTATGAGGCCTGGCACCGACCGCCTCCCCCTGTGATTTACTGACTGATTTCCCAGCCGGCTGGTGTTAACCCAGAGACACCAAATAACCACTCAACAAGCGTTAAGTCATCCGCGTGTTTAGCTTCAGGCTAAATGCTAATTCCTCCATTTATCACCAGTTAAACTGTAACTTTATGGCACATATCTTCTTGGCTGCTCCGGTGCGGTTGTTTTGCTACTCGGCGTCCGTGAGAAGATAAAATATGGAAGTCCAGTTAAAGTCGTATCGCACACGGAGACACCACACAGCAATTTATTGTCCTCTGAGGCAGGGTTGTAAAATTATGTCAAGTTGGAACGGCTGCAGTATTTCTCTGTTTCGCTGCTTGTGAGCTGGAGAGTAAAATTAGCGGAATGCTACAAGCCGAGAGGATTTCTGGATGGCGGCAGCGGCATGAGTGATTTTTCCTCTCTCTGCTGGAGCCCTCTGCAGCGGCTCCTGTCTCATTGATGATGCTTTGTTTTTGATGCAGTGCTATTGTTGGTCTCAACCAGAAATTCATGAGCAAGGACTGAAGTGCACTGTCTTGGAAAACCTTAGTTAGCTTTTCTCCTTGGATGGTAATGTCGACTGGTTGCTGAACCTCTTCGGTCAAAACTGGAATATCTCAATTACTGCCATAACATTCATGTCCTTACAAGGCGAGTTGTAAAAACGTCTTTAGTCCATTAGCGTTTTATCTAAAAGTATCATTAGTTTAAGTATTTAACTTTTTCAACTCTTTGATTTATGACCAAATACCTGCAAAGCTAGTAGGATTCCCATCAGCCACTTGGTTCAGAGCGCAGTGGCGTCTACCTTAAAGGGCCTTCTGCTGTGTTGATTACTAATTATGATTGTACATCATCACAACAAGCATTCGTAAACACAGGCGAAGGATCCATATTTTACAGAACCGTTTATTATAGCTCCGAATACTGTCACTAAATTATGAAATGATCGTAGATTGAGAGAATTGTATCATTCTTGATCGTACAGAGGGCAAAATGATTATCATGCATCTGGTAACACTGCTCATGTTGAATATTAAACGAGCAGTGATTGATGAATAACAGAGACCAAAGTGCTAACTCGTTTAAGAAACTATTTGGGTTTCTCTATCATTTTATAAGGTCTTGACCTTACTAATTAAAGTGCCAATAAAGGCAAATAAAATGGAATTGAATTGCGAACAGTCAAGTATGACGTCGGATGTGGTGCAGTGCACGAGACAAGTGCAGGGAGTATTGTGCACGGCAAGTACACATTTATAATCTGTTTGAGGTGTAGTCCTGAGGTGGAACCATTTTGGGATCTCCTCTCAAACTTGAATGGGTTATTCCAGAATCACACGGAGCTTCACAGTAAAACACAGCTGTTCGTGAAAACCAGTAGGGACCTCGAGCGACACAAGGGGATTGAACCCTCTGCAGCGGCGTCCCCTGCGCTTCATGTCTGCATCATCCCACTAGACATCTCTACGAGGGAAGGCGAGTCTAGTCCATGTGAATTGCTCGCTGCCGTTTTCGAATACACAAACATGTTTGTCGTTCATAAGGACTGGATCCAGGCTGTGAAAGTGTACCTGTGTTTCTGAAACTGAAATCTGAGATATGATTCAACTCCAGGTATCACGATGGCATCTGTTAGTTTCTAAGAAGTAGTAAACATCAATCCAGTAAGGCTTTGCAAGTCTTTGTCTATGGCTTCTCTTCTATCTGTTTGCATGTTTGCGTCGCTCTCTCTCTCACTCTCTCTCTCTCTCTCTCTCTCTCTCTCTCTCTCTCTGTATACTGTACATGTCTTTTTCTCTGTGTATCATACACTGTATATATCTGTGTGTGCGTGTAATATGTCCGTCTAGGTGGGGAATCTGGGTCTGCTCTTCATGTTGCTGTTCTTCATCTATGCAGCTCTGGGAGTTGAGCTCTTTGGAAAACTGGGTTAGTGTGTGTGCGCGTGTATGTGCATGCATGTGCGTGTGTGTGTGTGTGTGTGCGCGAGTGTGTGCATGCATATAAATCAGTGCTGATGTGCAGATGTCCGTGTGTGTGTGTGCGTGCGTGCCTCAGCTGACATTGGTGAGATACCCGTGGATTACATAACATGAATAAATTTTGTTGTGTTGCATACATTAATTATGTCGATTTAGAATCAATGTTCTCGTCAGTGCTTTAATCTACACACACTTTCTTCTTTCCCCTCGTCTTCCTTCTTCAAGCTCAACGCCTCTTACGCTCTCTCCCTCTTTTTCGCCCTCTTTCAGAGTGTTCGGAGGAGAACCCGTGCGAGGGCCTCAGTCGCCACGCCACCTTCGACAACTTTGGCATGGCTTTCCTCACGCTCTTCAGGGTGTCCACCGGGGACAACTGGAATGGGATTATGAAGGTTATTTCTCTCTCTCTCTCTGGAGTTTTTCAGGCATATGCACAGACATATGCAAGTATCAGTTATGAGACAGGTGTTGCATTAAGCGGAGGGCAGATCACTGCTTTTACGACAGACTAAGAGCTGCTGATATTAGAGGGTTAGGAGGGCGTATTATTCTTCTTTGACAGGCTCAAGGTCCTTTCACGCTCAGATCAACATCCCCCCCTGTTGGAGAGGAGAGAAAATACAGACTGCTGCGTTAAAAGACCTTAATATCACCTTAATCCCTTTATCTGTTATCTGCTTCCTTTATTGCTTCATACATAACGTTTGTCCTCTTCTCTTATCACCGTCCTCCAGGACACTCTGCGCGAGTGCCGCCCGCAGGATCGCCACTGCCTCACCTACCTGCCCTTGATCTCCCCCATTTACTTCGTCACCTTCGTCCTCACGGCTCAGTTCGTGCTGGTCAACGTGGTTGTGGCCGTTCTGATGAAGCACCTGGAGGAGAGCAACAAGGAGGCACAGCTGGAGGAGATGGAGGAGAGGAAGGAGCGGGAGGAGAAGAAGGAGCAGGAGGAGAGGAAGGAGAGGGAGGAGAGGGAGGAGGCCAACCGACGTCTCAGTGCTGTGTCTTTGAGCGGAGCCCCGGGGCCAAACGTGGATGCACCTGCTCAGGTGACGTTCAGCGTGTGTTCATATTTCTGCACGTGTGGAAGCGGAGGGAGGGGACACTGACAATGATGATCTTGTGTGGCAGGTGCAGGTCGAGGATGAGGAGTGTTCCCAAGGCAACCTGCTGAGCATGGGACGCATGATGTCTCTCCCCAGCGACAGCTACGTTCAGCCACTCAGATGTTCCCCTTATCCTCCCGTTGGCCACGAGGTTTACTCCGGCTACAGCTACTCAGGTACTTACGCTATTTATAGCCGATTCAATTAAGGCAGCAGTTTTTACTGTGCTATAACCACTAACTGATTGCTGTAAAGATTATTGCTTCCACAAATAGCTTAAAAGGCAGCTGGCACAATGAGTGACTCTGCTATTACAGGCCGGACAGAATAAGATGCAGTTTTCATAATGTTGACAAATTTAAAGTACAGTGGGGACTTTTTTAAACACTGGTGGTTCTATCCCAGAGTAGCTTTAGAACAGCTTGGCTAGAATCCACTCATCAAAACAGAGTAATAGTGAGTTTTAAGTGTTCTTGTGTTTTAGAGTTAGATTAAAGTATATCACAAAATAAGGAATAGCAAGGACATTTCGAGTGGGATGAACCAACCCCCCAAAAAAGGACTTATTCACAACCTTTTTACTTTATGTCTTTATGTTTGTATAAATACGCTGAGAGCCACAAAAATGTTTCATTCCTTGTTTGTATACACAGTCAGTAAAGCTGATTGTGGCTCCACCTTATTCTGTTCCTGTCATCCATCGCGATTATTTACTTTTAACATTATCTTCTGCAGGCTCCGTGTCGTCTCTGACCTCCAGTAGCGGCGGCTCCATGCTGCAGGTTCCAGGAGCTCTGCCCGCCATCAGCCACGCTTCACTGGGATCCGGCCGCAGCTCGAGGCCGATGATCTGCCTCAGCACGGTCCAGAGCACCGACAGACACTCCCCACACAGACTCAGTCCTGCTGACAGTATGGAGGGACACAGGTTCAGTCCCGCTCACAGAATAAACAGACTGAACTCAGCTCACAGTATCGACGGATACAAGTTCAGCCCGGCCCATCGGATAGACAGACACAGACTCAGCTCTGCTCACAGTATGGACGGATACAGGCTGAGCCAGGACCATAACGCAGACAGACCCAGACTCATGTCCAGTCACAGTATAGACAGACACCCGTCCCTCAGACTGAGTCCCACCCACAGTGCCAGCAGACATCCTTCTCATTGGCTCAGTCCTGAAGACAGTTTGGACAGAAACATGCTGAGTCCCTCCTACGTCCCCGACAGTTCAGTCCAGAGGAGACCAGCTTCTTTCCACACCGCCAGCAGACAGCTACGAAGACAGGTGTGTGATCCTCTCCTCTTCTCTTCTCTTCTCTTCTCTTCTCTTCTCTTCTCTTCTCTTCTCTTCTCTTCTCCTTTAAATTATTAATTGATTGACATAACCCTAGTGGTTACATACATACACCTTTGAGGGATGTTCACCTCTTTCTGTTAAAAATGAAGCCAGTTAAGTTAAATTAAGAATTAAATGTTCACAGTGATGGATTAAACAAACCAAGACAATGGTTTGGTAATGGAAATTGATGGAATTGGAGGAAAAATGGCCACGTTTGCAGAATCTTAAACTAAGGAGAGTCACTGAAATGACAGATTTATAGTTTGGTAGCAACGACATGATTGGCTGATTGAGATCATGGGGGAAAGATCTGATTGGATAACTGCAAACACCCCACAGTCAGCTGATTAGAAGAGAGGCCAGAGGGTGAATGGGACATAGAGAAGCTTAATTAAGAATATACAAGTATTATTGATTCTGCTCCATGTTTTGTAGTGTGGGTGCGCCACAAACTGTCTGTACCACATCATAAATCATTACAAGATTGTTCTTATGCACAGGATGTGATGATGTTCAATGAAAATACATTATTTCAAAAACTGCTGTTCTTTATTTATATTTTGATCCAGGTTGACACTTTTATTGTTTGTTGTCTTCATTTAATTCATTCACAGATTCTATTCTTCCGTTGAGTTATCACATCGTACTCAGTGTGTTTGTGCCTGTGTTGTTTCCGCAGGAGGCTGTGCGCTGTGATTCTCTGGATCAGAGCGGCTCAGCAGACAATCTGGCTGAGCCTCACCTTACTGTGCCCACTGTCTCTTCCACGCCACCACGCCAGCGATCGTCCAGTGTGCACACGCTGAAATATGCGCACCCCCAGAGGGTCATCTCGTGCCGCAGCCCCAGCCGGAGCCACAGTGAAACCAATGGAGGAGAACATGCACCTGAGCAGGCCGATGGCAGTTCGCAGCCAGACACAGATGTCGAGAAAAGGCCCCAGAGCTTTTCCAGTCTGAAGGTTTCCAGCGGCGAGTCCACCCTATCAGCTCCGCTCCGTGGCTCCAGAGGCCCCAGCTTTGGCCCCGGCTCCGACACGGGGCCACAGGTGGACGACGCTGATGAGGAGGTCAGCTGCATTAACAGTTCTGGTCACACTGACTCACACACACAACTTCCTCCCAGCTCTTCACACAAAGCCAGACACCTTACCCCGAGCCCCGGAGAGCACAGGAGCCAATCAGTGTCCCCGGTGTCGGGCAGGAAGAGGAAGCAGAGGATGAGCCCGCCACCAGGGGAGGAGCCGGTCACTATGACAACCCAGCTGATGGACAGCAGTGTTGATCTGAGGAGGCGAACTCTGTCATTTGACGCCACGAGCCTCTCGCCTAATCAAGCAGAGGGGAGCTCCGTGGAAGACTGAACTCAGCGACCGGATGATGGTTTGGTTATTCTCTAAAAATGGAGGAGACAAGTGTGCTGCTGGAGCGCACGAGAGGGGCGGGAGTCGCAATCCAAAACGGGAAGGATTACCGGTTTCCTGTTTCAGGCCACGCCCCTCGCCTCGTCCCGTCCAATCACATGATTTTCACAGGGTGTTTGAGATGAACTCATTCAGACTGTGAATGATGTATGAGTGTGTTCAAAGACTTTTATCCCGTTGTGCTGTTTGCACACAAGATGCACACAAGGAGACGTTTCCTTTTCTTCCCTCATAGTCCTAGCTTTAGTTCAGACACAGTAGTCTCTCTCCTGCGATATTTACCCAAAAACTAACTTAACCCTTGCTTGCGCTCCTACTTATACCCCCCCCCCGACTCTCATCCTGAACCTCACATCTCAAGCCTAGGTCAGAGTACAGGACCAGATCACAATAAAGTTACTGCTTATAGACATGGAGACAGAAAACATAGTGACTTCAACCAATGATTATTTGGAGTATCGATTAAAGCTTGGGTTGGTAATCCTGGAAAAGCTAAGAAAAGCAGGCTAGAAGTCGACTTTTCCATGACTCACTCACAAAGCGAGAGCACGGGCAGGGTGCACAGGTTGATTCTGCTCAGATGAAATAATTGGTCGTGTGTATTCCAGATTAATCATTGGACTCTCTAAAAAAACATTGTCTTCCAACCCAAGGTGATTTCTTCAAAGACTAATGGGAGACAAACCCAAAGTTCATTATGCTTGAAAAATAATTGCACATTTAATTTATTATTAAAATTAATATTGAATTAATTTGAATTATAAAAATTCAAACTGCTACCGTCGGATCATCACAATCAGCATCAATTATGCCGCATTACATTTTACAGAACCGTTTTCTTCAAGTGTTAAAGTCTCTTTCTTGTTGCGTGGTGCAGAAATGAAGGTTTGTGTTTAAAAAAGAAAAAGTATTTTTAAATGATTAAACTTACAAATGTTAAAGCTTTTTATATGAAATTGCTTAATTTGTAATTGCACACTTCTACAAATCATTTTATAAGAGATATATGCCTCCAAAATCAAAAAAACTAATTGCAGTGGAGTTTTTAGCTGTTAAATATTACATCTATTATAATTTCTTTTACCTCTTGACCTGCAGTAAACTGCCAATGGATGCAGCTCAATCATTCTCAGATTAAAATCTAAGAAAACCTCGTTATCTCCTTGATTTTTCTAGGATCTTTCCCTCCGAGCTTGAAACCCCCGAAACCCGACAGTCCAAAAAAAATGATTTGCTGTTCAAGCCTCTAAGTGGAAATCCTGTAGTGTGACCTAGGCTTTATTAGTCTCTACCTCGCTTCCTCCCGATCCCACCTATTCGAATGTTAGTTTTCTCACTTCCCCTCCTTCCACTTTGCTTTTCTCTGTCTTAGTATTCTCAGGGTAGAGGTAGATCCGACGCAGGTGAGTGTGAAGCACGCGATCACAGGCCTGCAGACGTAAGGTTGCCCCCTGCTGTCAGAAGCCAGAGCTGACGCGGGGGTTGGCGGATGTCCGTGGAGATAATGCTGTATTAAAGGGTGCAAGGTGAAATGGTGACTGAAGCAGATGCACTGAAGGGCTTATTCCGGTGATGTAACAGTGTGTAAAATCTTTGTAGAAAAAGGCTGACACTATATTTTATTAACACGGCGGCGATGTGACGAGAGCTTCAAAGGTAACTTTCCACAGTTCTGAATGTCATTTTATCTGCAGGTACTGGATTGTGAGGATGGATGACACTAGTGTTACAGAATGACGATGATGCTCGTGATGACTCTGGATGATGCAAATGTTTATAATATTATAAATATATAAATATATATATATATAATGTTCCTGCAGATTCTTGGAAGCAGGGAAGGGACGTACAGTGAGCTCACCTGCAGCAACATGATTGGACAGTGCTGGAATAAAACCACTTCCTTTCTGACTTTCATTTGACTCTGTGACCTTGCTTCTAACTCCGTCCTCTCGCCCTGTAGAAAGAGATTTAAACCCGCACGCAGTGGGAGCGGCTGTAGACCTTCAACGTGAGCCGTTTCATCTAAAAATAAAGCTAACACACAGCTGTCGCCTGCTGCTGCTAATCAAATCGTCATAACTCGAGTACCCTCTCTAATTATAGTCTTCCCGCAGATGTTGATTCACATGGCTCACACATCCTTGGATCTACGTCAAGATACGTAATTATGTTAAAAGCTGTTTCTCACGTTGCACGATGCAACAAAGACAGAAATTATTTGAAGACGATGCGACGGGAACAAAGGCAGACTCGCAGCTCTGTTAGTGCCTGTGGTGCTGGATAGGTTTTATTTGTCATACTTCATTATTCCACTTCAGCATATCACAATAAAATATTTAATCACATGAATATTTCACACTGGAACACTATAGCGTTCAGAATGCATTAAGCCGACCTGCCTTTATTTCCCTGCCAAGAAAATGTACCAATTTCAGCAAGTTCTCTCCCCCCCCCCCCCCCCTCACTTGTTTGCTCACAATCTATTGGTCAAGGCGCCAGACTGTGTCAGTTTCAGCCAATGGGAGGCCACGTGTCTGCAGGGCAGCTTGTGATTGGAGAGAGAGGCTGAGGGCAAACAGAACTGTCAATACACCATAGATAAGACCTTGTGTCCTTTAATTTGGCAACGTCATCACTGATCTACATCTATGTTAATCTGCACTTCACCATATGAACATGCAGTCAGTGTGTGTGTGTGTGTGTGTGTGTGTGTGTGTGTGTGTGTGTGTGTGTGTGTGTGTGTGTGTCCTTCCAGGTGTATAAACGTGTGTCCAGGTGTACACGTAGGTCTGTTTCCAGGTGTGAGTGAGTACAGCTGTGGTTTGAGTGCGGCTGTGTGTGTGTGTGCAGTAACATTAGACAGTATTCATGACACAGAGAAGTCACAACTAACTAAGCTCAGCCAGCAGTTGCCATGGTGAAACTAGACCGTACATCACATGACCCCAAATCCCACCAGTCCCAGGAGAGAATGGAAAGCTACAAAACAGCGAGGCAGGAAGTTGTCTGTGAGGCGTCGATCATCTCACACCTCCTCTTTCTTTCTCTCTGCCCACGTGTCTGTCTCTAGAAGGCCGGCGCCATCGGCCTCTGCTGTGTGAGTTTCTGCGGGTCCAGGGTTTCAGTGAAGGGTGGGGCTTGATAGGGGTTGGTGGTTACTATGGTAGCACCGTTGGCGATGGGATACGGTGTAGCTCGAGCGTTGCCAGGGGCGGCCTCCAGATGTTGCCATGTGAACAAGTTTGTTTTGCTGCCAGTCAGGAAGCGTCGCAGTGCGCTCAGCGTCAGCACAGTCTGTTAGTAACACAAACGCACACACACGCGTTAGCAGAGGCTGTTAGTTACACACTGATTTATTTACATTACAAAATGTAAGATAAGTGTTGCACCACTTTAAAAAAATACATAAATGAAGTGTGTTTAAATTTTAGGGAGTAAATTTACTGGGTTCACCATCTTAGTTTGGCAGATAAACATGCTAAGACCTGCTGATGAAGACTAAATCCAAACTAAAGTGCGGTTTAGGATGCCATTTTGTGTCCAAACCCGACCGAGCCCGTGAGAAAACTACCTAAGCCCGACCCGAACCCGACAGGCTCTCTGCTTATTGTTTCCAAACCAATTACAGGAACCTGCAGTGTAAAAAATGAGGGCGCCAAGCCAGCGTGACCGAACCCGACCCGACAAATATCATGTCGCCTCCTGACAGGTTCCAATGGACTCATGTCAGGTATCCACACTCTAACACAGAGTAGAGATGAGGATGATGAGAACATCATTAGTTTTGCAGGTATGTAGTCATGGATCACCAAAGACCGTCGAATTATCACAGTTTTGAGGTACTTGTACTTTACTGGAGTATTTCCATTTCATGCCCCTTTATACTTTATAAACTACATTCTATTGGAAAATTTACTTTAATCCTCCTCACTACATTTATCTTGCCGTTGAATTTAGAATTTATATTATATCCAAAATATTGGCTTTTTAGACAGACTACTTTAGATATTGATAAACCTGTGATCTTATTAGCTTGTGGTCGCTAACAAATAAATCTTTGTTTGAACCCTAGATGAGATTTGAACCTTGTTGGCCAGAGAGACCAGTCCTAGTGTATGCATGCAGCAAGGTCGGTCAAAACCTCATGTATTAAATGACAGTCCACCGGCTCAGCGATGCGGCAGAGGTGACATTATTTTCTGATTTGTTGAGTGAGTATCTTAATAGCGTCAGCTGGAAGGAACGCTGGGCTGCAGCACACGAAAAATGAAGTCGCTTGACATTGTTATGCGCCGGTTAGACGTATTTACTTGTTAATCAAAGGTTAATAAGCTACCCCTTCCCCACTTGCCCTGCAGAAATTGAGTTCCAGAAACTCATCTCCAATGTGGATGGAGAACAGTATGTTCTGTTTTCTTAAGTTCCTGCAGTGGAAAAGCTCACATGCAGTTTTAGTGCAGTTACACAAACAGGAAAGAAGGATTGAAGAAACTATTCTGCTTAAAATTCAAGACCATTGGTTCAGTATTGTACTTTCCCATGTTGGTGGACTCAGGAGCAAAGGTCAGTCTGTCCTGACCTTGAGTAGCTATTGTGTCAAGCTCAAAAATGCTGGATCCTCAATTTCCCATATTGCAATTTTGCATTAACCCTCCTTGCCTGGTACACTCCTCATATTTCAAGCTCCTTTCCCTTTTTGTAACACATTTATTTTTTATAAAAACACAGTATAGTCTCCAAGCATAGACTCGATCAACAACAGTTGTGAAACCACTCAGAAAATGTTCTCAGACTTTAGAAAGCCAGAGGACATTAAACGTGTTTTCACAGGCTGAGTTGAACTCCTTGAATCGACTAGACTTCCCCAAAAAGTACCCAAAGTCAAAAGAACATTGATTTTGTTCTTTGACACGTGCTATGAATCCTCTAAAGAAGAATATTGGAATATTTTTCCACAGGATTAATGGGGAAAAAATTTTAGGTTAGAATAAAGCGAGGGAGGGAAGGGTCTTAGGCAGCAGCCACTGCTTGTCCTCCGTGAAGGAAATGCTCTTACATGTGTTTATAGCCAGCAGACACAGATAACCCTGAAAATACAGCACACACCGCTGGTCACACACACATTTATGGTGATGATGAAGACACATTCACATGAACGTACACTCACAGATGTAGGTGTACACAAAGATATAAACATACAGACCCAGGAGAGGATGGAGAAGAAGCAGAAAGTGATGGTGGCTCTGGCGGCGTCGGAGCCCTGGGCCAATGGCAGCTCGTCTGGAGAGGTCGCCTGCCACTGATTGGCCAGAAAACAGAAGCCAACGAACCACAGGAAGCTGGCAAGGCCTGGAGGGGGGGACGGAGAGGGGCTTTCAGGACTTTAGGTTGTAAAAGGCTCATGTGGATGGATATCCACTCATTCAATTACTATGTTAAATCATCGTCCACGATATTTGTGTTTATTCATACCGGAGAAGACGAGGTCCAGCAGGACGGCGCGTCTTCTGTCCCGGATGTTGCTGATGGAGGGAAAGTAAACATCCAGGATCAGGAAACAGATGCTGCCCAGGAAACAGGCCACGCCCACAGTGACGCCATAGTTACAGGCGTCGGCGTTGTTGTTGAAGACGCAGAGCAAACGCTCGCTGCCGATGTTGATGTAGCCCTCGTTCACGATGCAGCTGAACACCACCACGGAGAAAACCTGCAGGGAGAGACACACGTGGGCCGGTTTATTATCTCACGGGTGAGAGAGAATGAACTCACACTGATGTGTGAATGAGCTCTCATTCCTCATACAGGCCACACAATACAAACACTGTGTGAGTGGTGTGAGGGGATGAGAGGCAGAGGGACGATTCAAACTGATATTTCCCTTTAATATAAAGGTCTAGTTCACCAAAATGACAAAATACAAACCAAACAAACCAACACATTTTCACCAATTACCCCGACTGATACATATCCAGTCATGCAGTCGTTATAAACTGTCGTCCAGTTTGGTGAATCTGGGATCAAGAAACTACATTTAACTAAATAAAGGGTCACTTCATCCAAATTACAAAACATCTTCCCACTCACTCTTAATGGTAATGAGCCAGTTTCAGTTCAGGGACTTTGAGACCTCCACCGGTGATAAAACCAAACGAGCTGCATGTCTTTACACAAAGTATTTTCTGGTAACTGAGGATGATTCATAAAACTCACAGACACTGTATTAAAAGCCGTGTTATATTGTAGCCCAAGTAATTATTGAGGTCCCTCCTGAAAAGACTCTTTTTCACATTGTTAAAATGTTTTTCGATATATTTTATTTGGTGAAAACACAAACAAAATTCCCTTTACCTCCAAAAGGGTAAACATTTTGTGCCTCAATTAAGATCTCTCCTTCCCTCAGGTTAGTCTTGATGTGATAAAATGCTTAAGGGGAGTGTTTGCATCATGTCAGCTGAAATATTAAAGCTTCCATGATGACTTTTTGACCCCCAGTTTAGCCATGGAGCAACTTTTTAGCTGCTGGTGCAAAGAGACACCAGTAAAGCCAAGAAAGAAGATTGCAAGCTACTAGAAATCAGGACAAGAATTAATTTCTCTTATTTTATAGACCCAACGATGAACAGAGAAATTAACGGGCTGATTCAATTCAATTTAATTTGCACAGATGGTTTGGACCTTACACTTAATGAATCAATAATGAAATGTTCTGGTCCGAATCTTTCAGGTCTCCATTGTTTTGTATGCAGACCTGCTCCAGGTTTTTCATATCTGAAAAGCTTAATCATTCCAATTTACTGCAGATGCTTTGTTTCTATCATGAATGGAAAATTGCTTCTGACGAGCTGCCTTGAATTATAAGACCCAGAGCCAGGGGGCTGTTAACTTGCTTTGTCTCCTTAGAAGCAGGTTGTTGTGTTGTGTCTTCAGTGCACATTACAGGTCTGTGTGGTGACTCACATGCAGACACTGGGATGTGTCACCTCTGAAGCTGAAGCCGAGTGCAGACACAAAGAGGCCTGGATAAACATATGGTAATCACCCTGTGCTGCTGCAGCTCCAACCTGCAGCTGCAGCACTGAGATCACTTCTGTTCATCATCAGACATTAGCACCACAACAGATCCCTTTATTAAAACTGGGTTCCATTCATGTCATGAGCGGTGCCGGAGCTGGAGGCTACATGCAGCACGTGAATGGGAGACAGACAGAGGTGGGGGTGCAGGCCCATCCACCGATCATCACCGTGCAGAGGAGGCTTACCCACGACATCAGTCTGAGGATGGTCCGGGGATGCGTGAAGAAAGCGACCGGATCGAAGGAGACGCTCCCGGCCTTCCCGGCGCCGTACGCGCCCGCTGGCTCCATCCCGCCGGGTGTGTGCAGCCTGACGCCCGCAGAGAGAAGGAGAGGAGGCGGTGAGAGAGCGGAGAAGCGGCGGCGTCCTCCTCCTCCAGCTCCGAGTGAAGTCACAGCGCGTCACCGGGAGCCGAGCGCAGGCTGCTGCGCGTTGACTGTCGGTTCTCATGGAAACACGGTCCTGAAGACCATTCCCCTCCAAAATGATAAATGTGTGTTTGTATATTTAATTAGGCTGTATATAACCTGCATATCCCCATGATGACTATGTTACCCTGTTGAGAATTGTATATAGACAATATCATTTAACTCACAGTGCACTTTTTAGGTTCTGCAAAGAACCTTTTACTTGTTGATTCTTCAAAGAACCATCTATCCACGAGTTCTTTTAAGAACCCAATTGGGCAAAAAAAAGGGTTCTTTAGTGAGAAAAGGTTCCCCAGAGCCCTTGCGTAGTACCAGATCTTCTTAGCGTGTGGTACGATCATTCTCTCCTTTTACAATATTCTGCTGTTGAGACCAAAAATGTTGAGCATTGTGATCAAAATAGATCAAACTATGTGTTTTACACAAATATAGAGTTTCATTTGTAATCTATGTTGTTTTTCTGTGGAGACAAAGACATCTTTCTACATTGTGGACAATAAAACTCAACCCACAAAAAAAACAGCCCTCCAATGTTATAGAAAGTGATCTGGATATATATCTGGATTTAGATCTGCATTAAAAATTTAATGAGTTCTTTCTTGGCCAATGCTGTTTCCTTCCATCAAGTTCCGTGGTTATCCATTGAGTAGTTTTAGCGTAATCTTGCTCACAAACAATCAAACAAAACAACAAACAGTGAAAACATACCGTCCTTAGCAGAGGCTAAAAATATTATCAGAAACACATAAAAATGATATAAATGTAAAAAGTGAAATATGTAACATTTGTTTGATTGTTCGTTTTGGATCAAGATTACACTTCCTTCTTTTTTTCATTGGAATTTGTATGCTGTATAGTAATGGACGGCAGGTTTGCATGTTCTCCCTGTGCCTGTGTGGGTTTTATTTGGTTACTGCGGCTCGTCGGCTCCAGAGACATGCAGACAGAAGCTCAGTGAGGTTGAATAACTGAAAAACCTTTCAGCCATCCGAGTTTTCAACTGAAGACTTTATTAGACTTGATCGCACACACGGTTAAGGACAGTGTGGTTGAGTAGATAAAACAAGATCCATGTTTAGAAAGTACTACACACACGCACACACACACACGCACGCACACACGTCTCTTTGTTCTGATATTAAAGCTCGTCTTTAGTTTTGTTGGCATTTTTCGCCTCCTCTGCTTTCGCGGCCTCGATGTACTTCTTCCTGTCTTCATCCTCCTGGAGACACAAAGAAGACAAGTTTATTTTTAACAGAGAATAAAGGAAGCTCTCACACACACACACACACAAAGTCACACACTGTCATAAAAGCTCAGCTGACGAGGAAGATGATTTTACCTTAACTCTGTCCTTTTTGGCTTTTTCCATCTCTTTATCTAAAAACTTCACCAGGTCCTTCACCTTCCTTTTCCCCTTGTAAACCACCATCTGACGAGAACACAGATCATGCACGTCAACAACTATCACAGGTCTGCAGTTTGTCACACATGCAGCAAGGTTAACATGTTTAATGTTTAATTAACATTACACATTTAAAATATAGTATCAAACCTAATTAACGTAATGTTTGTACTGTTGAACGGTTTAACCCAAGTTAGGTTTGGGCAAAAACGCCCTGAATCTTTATTGCTCCGGAGAAGCTTCATACCCTTTCAGCGTACAGAGCAGGAAACAGGCCGAGTGACGGGTAGCGTCCCTGCATCGACATGTTGATGTCATTGGCGGAGGCGTCGATGCAAGCGACCACCACGTCCTCTCGCTCCTTTAAGACCTCGGCTAGTTCTTCCCACAGCGGGAACAGAGCCTTGGAGTCCTGACTGTACGGCAGATCTGAGGAGCACACAGTGAGCACTGAGGTGAAGAAGAAGCCTCTACTTGGGATTTGTAACCGTTGAATCTGTGCTCCCTGTGCAGACAGCGGTGGTGTGTCGGTGTAAAGTGTGTTTACATACAGAACATGACAAAAACAGTCTTGTCGGGGTTAAAGACGACTTTCTCCAGAGTTATTCCCACCAGCTCCTTCACCGGCTTCGTGTCCCACCCTTCAGGTATCGGCTCGCTCTGCAGCTTTGGCTGTTGCGTCAACACAGAAACATTCAATACATCAGCTCGACCTGTTGTCCCAGTTCCACTCACCAGATGAGAGTATGCGTTACCTTAGCTTTGCCCTCGAGGTAGGACTGACAGAATGTCTTTATGGTCTCTACGTCCAGAGAGTCAGAGGGCAGGTGATAGGTCACGTGGTCTGTCAGGTTGACTAATCGAATGATAGGAGCCTCAAAATCTCGTACTCTGAAGTACTCCATCATCCGGCCGTTACGAGGCTCATCCACGTTCACCCACACAAATAAAATCTGAACACACAAAAGGAAAACAAACAAAGTAAGCAAATGCTGCTGTTTGAAAGATATTGTGTGTGTGTGTGTGTGTGTGTGTGTGTGTGTGTGTGTGTGTGTACCTTCAACCTGAACGCCCCTGCAGCAGTGTTAAAGGCAGAGTAAATCTCTTTGAAGTCTGCAGAGCTTTCGTTAACAAACAGGATGGCGTGGTTTAACACAGGCGAGCTTAAGATCTGATTGGCCGTCTGCAAGAGATAAATAAAACATGAATGTCCTCAGTCCACATCATAGACTGCATATTAAGATGTTACAGATGAAACACAGGGCAAATAAACCAAGCCACACCAAATCACACACACATACATATCAGTCCCATAAATGTGTCGGATCTTTCATTGAGATCCATGAATTATTTGTCTGGACATTTAGTGGAAACATCGAAAAACACATTGTTACAAAATTCCTTGATCCGCAACCTGGTTTGGATCCACACAAAAATGTCTCCAAATCCTCTTCACGGTCCACATTTCTAATATTTTATTATTATTATTATTATTTTATGTGCAAACAGGCAGCAGATCATCAGACATATTCCCAAAATAGAAAGTCAAACATTCCATTATATTAATATTCACAGACAATCCCAGTGAGTTTAAACCCCAAAACAGCTCCAAGCTGCAGTGGAGCAGTTACAATGTGTGAATGTGTGTGTGTGTGTGTGTGTGTGTGTGTGTGTGTGAATACAACATGCACTTAATACTGAACCTTTCCGGTGTATTCAGTGACTGGGTCCATCTGGTAGACAGTGATAAAGATGATCAGCTCTTCTTTAGATGTCTGAGGCATCATTTTATAAGCCTGGATGAGCTTAGACTGCAGCACACACACACACACACACACACACACACACACACACACACAGACACACACACAGACACACACACAGGTATGAGTACAACAAACTGCTGGTCTTGAAATAGTTTCATTAAAAACGTGTGTGTGTGTGTGTGTGTGTGTGTGTGTGTGTGTGTGTGTTTGTGTGTGAGTACCTTTTTTAGCAGCAGTACAACATCATGGGTGAGACCATATTTACTGATAACTTCATTGTTCTGTGTCACGGCAAAGCTGACGTCAGGAAGGTCCATGGCTGCAGAGTAGAACACCTGGACATACACGTGATCCAGCTCCTGCACACACACACACACACAATCACACACACACACACACACACACACACACACACACACACACACACACACAATCACACACACAATCACACACACGCACACACACACACACAGTTACAATTGAGCAAAGCCACAACAGCAAAACAAAAAGTAAAACAGCAGATTTTCACCTTAAAGAATCCGACCACCGTCAGCTCCTCTGAGGCCTCTGATAGGCTACGATCGATGATGAGGTCAGCAGCAGATCCCGCCCTCCGTTTCAGCCAGGTCAGGATGGACGCCGCGCTCAGAGGAACTAAACACAACAATAACAGAAATAATCCTCCATGTTGTAGCAAGGTCAAATGATATTCAACAGGCTTTATACACATGTTCTAACCCTTCTCTCGTGCCTGTTACTGTGGAGCTGGAGATGATTAGTTTAGCTTAGCATGAAGCCAGGAGAAACAGCTAGCCTGGCTAAACCTGGAAACCACAGAATTCACACTCCAAGCTGGTCTACTCAGTTTCTCAACAAAATTAGACGACTGACAGAGGAGCACATCTGAGGCCGAACCCTAACCCTAAATTACAGCTCTATAATATCTGTGTCTTTCACGTACCAGGGCAGGGGACAGGGTTCTGTTTGTCTCCGCCAAGGTACAGCCTGATTATTGGAGGACCTGTGGCTTTGAGATCTTTCGCCAGCTCCTTCTCCTTTGTGACATCGAGGACTGCCAGTTTGACCTCTGACCCTTGAAGCTCCGCAGCTGCACCTTTAAAAGCTGCTGATACGCGATGGCTTTCTGCAGACAGAGGAGCATCTGCACATGGAAACACACACACACACACACACACGCACACACAGCAATAAGGACATAATGAATATACTGCAGTGTGAGGTAGTTATTTGGCTTTAAGGCAAATACACTTTATGTGAATATTTAGGTTAAGAGCAATCGGTGTGTGACTTACAGAAATGCACCAGGAGCTGTTGGTATTTTCTCAGCGCCCTTTTGAAATTCCCTTTCTTCAGCTGTAAGACTCCGTCCTCCTCGGGGAGAGATTTGTCGCCCTGTCCCTCACGATGCTCGTCCGCGGCGACAAACGCACACAGACAGAAGGCCGACAGCCCCAGCAGCAACAGTCTCCTCATGACGGCTCAACCGCGATCTGACAAATTGGTCACTGGTACAAGCTTGAAGGGAAGGTACATATGAAGGGAGTGGTGAGAGGAAGGGCTGATGTGTGCATGTCAGTGTGTGTGTGTGTGTGTGTGTGTGTGTGTGTGTGTGTGTGTGTGTGTGAGTGTGTGTGTGTGTGTGGTGCAGGTAGAACTCATGTTGTGGGGACCCCATTCTGCTTAGTCACATTATAGGGATGTGTCTTACTCATGGCGACAAAAGAGTCCCCACAAAAAAACGTTTTAAGGTGTTGTAAGGTTAAGGTAAGTCTCCAAGTGTGTGTGTGTGTGTGTGTGTGTGTGTGTGTGTGTGTGTATGTGTGTGTGTGTGTGTGTGCGTGTGTGTGTGTGAGTGCTGAGCTAGTAGCTGTGAATGCTTTCTGTTATCTGCCGACTCGACCCACCGGTCTGTAGCTGATTAACTTCCCTATCTAAGCCCCGCTGTATCTCTGCCATTGGCTGCTGTTCATATCAAGTATATCGCGAAATATCTAAATGCCCTTTGCCTAACACAGTTACCCTCCACAAGGTCAGAATGGAAGCAAAAAACACATACAAATACATACAATCAACACATGCACATATTCAAGATGTGCAGAATTCACCCACCAGCGCAGGTGTTCGAAGAATATACGTGTTCGGCTGTGTTAAAATAATCAAAACCCTTTTTTCCTATCAACATAATAGATTAATAATTAACTCTGTAAGGTTACTGATCGTTGCACATCATTACAACAGCAGGTGAAGAAGGTGCATTAATCAATCATTGCATTACAGGGCAAAGTAGGATACTCATATGCCACCAGGAGGTCACAGCAGGTTTAATCACAATATCATGTCTGTATCCCTGAAGAAACAAGTTCAACATTTTGAGAAAAATAAGCTCATTTGTTGAGAGTTAGATGAGAAGATTGATGCCTTACGCTCAAATATTAAATGTCTGGCCAGCGCTAAGAAAAGGTTAGCTGAGCCATTGAGACTGCTAGCTGGTGACAAAATCCTCCTGCTGTCACTCAATCTGATTTGTTAAATCTGAACATAAACCAAAGTAGAACGTGAGATGAAAGTGTTGGTATCTTTAAATGCAAACTTAAAACCCATCTTTTTAATAAGGGAATGAGCATTTTTAACAATAGGTCACACTATTTCTTAAATTTGTGAAGATGGGGGCAGACACTTGCACATTCTCTGTAACATCTTCAGCTGAATCTTGTGTCTTTGAAAAGTAACGCAAAGAAAAAGGCAAATTTATGACATGGAATCCAATTTGAAAAAACAAAATATATGGAATACAACCAGCTTAAAAAACGATGTGAATCCATTCAGTAATGATCAATCTGTGTTAAATTTGGGTTTGAATTGATAATAATAGAAAACAAATAATAATAAATCATAATTTTATTCATAATAAAATCACAATTTAAAAAATGTGTGCAAACTTTACACATGTAAACAAATGCTTTACAGCAAAAAAAAAAAAAAATCACATTTTGAATTCAGCTTTTAGTTTAAAAGTTCTGTCAATTGATTTGATCACAAATCGTACCTGTACATCCACTCAGGTGTTTCACTATTGGACCAGAAAGAGTCTCACACACACACACACACACACACACACACACACACACACACACACACACACACACACACACACACACACACACACACAGTCCTGAGTAGATGTCTGTTCAGATGAATAAAACTACCTGTGTGGGCTTACCATGGCCGTGCAAGGTAAAAATCCCAAATCCCTGTGTGTTGAGTAAATCCGTTTTCCATTAAGCTTTGTTTGGTTTAAACATGTCCGACATTCACACCTGGACACGTTTCCTCTGTTTCATCACATTGGGTAAATGTTCAATGTCTGTTCTCTTAGTATTTAAATATGTAAAACAGCTCTTTATCATGTTGGTTCATGTAAATCAGTCCCTGGACTGGACAGGAAATCGTTTGTCGACAATGTCCTCTCTGTCTTTGGTTTGTTCGCTGAGTTGTGGTCAAACGCTACAAGGATGGATTCAGTATTCAGTTCCTCATTGTTTAAAAAAAAATGGGAGCCCACCCCCATAGGTCTTTACAAAATATAAAATATTCGAAAAGTATTTTTGTTTTTGTTTTTATAAATGAATTGAATTGTGTTTTAAGATTGAACCTTACACTGTTAAAAAAAATGCCAATTACAGATTAGGATATGATTCGTGGGCTGACATAGAGAAACAAACAATCCTCCGGACAATATAGAGTTTCCAATTAACCTAAACTGCATGTTTTTAGACTGTGGGAGGAAGCTGGAGTACCTGGACGAGGAAATACTACACAATCCTTCAGTTGATTCATGGAGTAATAAATTAGGATTCATTATTAAGTAGATTCATCCTTTATCTATATCGCCTCCTTTGAGGGTCATGGTGGGCTATCTGGAGCTAAACCCAGATTACATTGGAACAATGACAAACTACCAGTATTGACTTAACCTAACCCCACTCTGCATTTCTTTGGACTGTGGGAGGAAGCAGGAGAAAACCCACTCAGACACAGGCAATTCCACATAGAGAAGCCCCGGTCGACATTGGCTTCAAACCCTCAACCTTCTGCCTGTGAGGCGACGGTTCTAACCACCGCATATTTACAAAAACAATGGGGTTTTATGAGGAGGTATAAAGCAGCTGTGGTGAGTCTGGATTCTCGTGGGTTAAAAGAATCAAGTTTCTATAAAAATAAGAAATGAAACAAAAATGTCCACGGAAATGTGTCAAACTGCTCTTGCAGCACAATCCACTTCTCTTCTGTCCATCTACAGTCTTCTCTGTACATCACTTACAGCTCCATCAGTCCGGGTTTTCCTGTGGTCGTCTGTAAGTGAACAGATGGTGTCCACACTCTGGGCAGGAGTGATATGCGTCTTGTAGTCCACATGCGATGAGCGGGATCAGACAGAAACCACAGATCAGCCTGAAACACACGAGGGGTGTAGGTTTAGTTAAACCTATAACAGCTCTCTAACATTAATGTGTGTGTGTGTGTGTCTCACCCCATCACTGCCAGAAGTATACACAGGCCCCAGGCATCCTTGTTAGGATGGTACTTGACTTTAGTGGTAACAGTTCGCCGGCAGTGTGGGCAGCGCACCAAACCAGGCTTCTTTGTCAGATTTGACAGTCTGATGGGGACCGGCGGTGGCTGGGTTTGGCTGCTGTTGACTGTCGGTGTTGCACCGACTGTAGGAGGACAGAGGACAATATCAAGGGTAAAACACAACTAGGGAAGGGGAAGAAATAGAATTTTCACCTGATTATAAACGGGGGCCCAATACCTTGTGTGAGTGGATGGATTATGTATCCAGTGTTTCGGGGAGTTGAGGTCACAGACGTGGGCACAGAGGGCAGAGACAGGATGGGAAATGAATCCCGCTGAATCGTAACTAGTGAAAAAGAAAGACAAAAACGTTACTTCACTGCACTGCTGCAGCTCCTCTTTTCAGCCTCTGCCTGAAACACTTGGTTTTAGCAAATGTCTCTTTAAGATCTCTCAGATCTCTAGACGGCTTATTTTATGAGTGAGAAACCCCCCAACACACAGACAAGAAGATGAATGTGCAGAGTTGAAGAAAGCGAGAGCAGAGAGATATTCTACCTGCTTCTACGTAGGTGGGAGGAGGCGTGGAGGGGGAGGAGAGGGAGGCGTAGTAGGAGGGGGGAGATGGGCTGTACAGTCCTTGAGTATTCCAATCAGGAGGGTGGAGAGTGGCCTCTTCATATGAAGGAGGTTCCATCAGGAGATCATCCGGTCAAACAGGATGCTGCTGAGGAGGACGGACAGAGATGGAGATAACGTTCATTGTGATGCACGCAGACGGGAGAAGGGACAAAACCCCAAGGGAGTTTAAACATGTGTTTAAACATGGGATTAAACAAAGAGTTTTCAAACAGTTTGAACAAACAGTTTTGGCAAATACCCAGAAACAATCTGAGAAAGATCACTGCTGCACCACGAGGGGTTTTAAAGTACATTTATTTTAAGGGGTGAGATGCAAAAATAAGTTGTTTGTACCATAGACTGTGAAAAAAGATGGACGATGTGACAGCTGCCAAAAGTGAAGCCAAAATGTCTCAGATGCCCCCTGGTGGCTTGCAGGAGTATGGGTCATAATCCAAACTAAAAAGTCCAAATACGGGTCAAATAGATTTTTATTGTTTATTGTTTTGTGTTGTTTTATTCCCATGTATTTTGTAAAGCACTTTGTAAGCTTATTTAGAACGTTATTATTATTATTAATAATAATTAACTATAATTATAATAATATACTGACTCTAGTATCTCAATTTGGTTGGCAACTAGTTATAGGCCACCACTTATTTTATATCTGTTTGTTTGTGTGTGTGTGTGTGTACATGTTTGAGTGAGGACATTTTGGCCTTTACCTTTTTTTTCAGAAAGCTGTTAAAGAGGGTTAAGACTTCCTTTTAGGGTTAGAGTTAAGGGTTAGAGTTAAGGGTTAGAGTTAAGGGTTAGAGTTAAGGGTTAGAGTTAGGATTGAAGGGGGAAGTAAAGAATGTGTGTGTGTGTGTGTGTGTGTGTGTGTGTGTGTGTGTGTGTGTGTGTGTGTGGACACTATTGTCAGTGTCACATGTCACATAACCACGTCGGGTCTTCCTCTTTGATTCTGTTGTTCAAGTTATAAACTCACTCTCAGCTTATTACAACTCAGACGTTCACAACAACAACAACGACAACAACGACACACCGTCAGTGTCGTATCTGACTCTGAACTCACAGATGATCCTGAATCATTCTGCTCCACAAGGATGTTTTCTTCAAATGCCGCCACAGTACTTCACATTAAAAGCAGCCGGACCAGTAATGAACGTGCCTGCTGAACACAGACGTGTAACTCTACCTCACATGGGTCCCTTCTCTTCTGTAAACAGGAAACATCCGAGCCCTGGAGTCTGATCCAAAACAGGGTGCCAAACCCTCCTCCGACAAACTCCAAATGCTGCCTGTGACGACCTGTCCTCCGTCTCTAATTGAAGTGTGAGATGTGTGAGATGTGTGAGGTCTTACCTGGGACGAATGAGGAAGCTCGGCCAGAGGACACACGCACCAGGCGGGTGACAGACGTGACATCACAGCCTGTTGAACCTGTTCTCCTCTGGAATTAGAAACATTTGACTTCCCACTGAATGACAACCAACCCTCTTCATCCGCTTCCCTCTGGAGTTCAGCCTCTCACACAAACCTGTTCCCACATGAAAACTCTTCCTTAAAACACACACTTGTTACCAAGACACAAGATAGTAAATCTGCATGTGTGATATTAACTTAACCATTTATATATTTGTTAATGTGTTTGTTTATTTAACAAGCTCCAGATAAATGTCACATAGAGACAGATAGAAAGTAAAGGCTTTAAACTAAGCCTGAGTCACACACATTTCTGTCCATACCTGTTGTTATTTTATCTCTTATTTATTTCTATCTTGTGTCTTTTTACTGCATCGTTCTCTTGCACTGTTTTTACTTTCTTTCTCTCCACAGTGACTGTGTTGTTTTTCCTTCGCCCCGTGTATGTAAAGCACTTTGGCTCAACTCCTGTCTTCATGTTTTTGTCGCCTGTCAATTTGTTTGTTCTTTGTCTGCCAGTGAGATAACACAAAACCCACAGCGCGGATTCCCATGGAACTAGGTGGAGGGATGTGTTGTGGGTCAGGGAAGAAGCCATTTAATTTTGTTGTGGACCCAGGATCTTTTTTCATACATTTCTTGAACATTGTGAGACATTTTTTGACATTTTCCTACTTTCCCAGGGAATAACTCCTGAAAAAAACAAAACATTGAGGGAACTGATATATCAGGTGTGTGGTGCAGTTTAAATAAATGTAAGGGGACTGTCTTTCTTTCTTTCCTAAAATAACCTATGCAGCGTTTAAGGTCGTTTCAAAAATAATCATCAACACTTTTTAACCCAAATTCATTTTATTAAGAAAACCTGAAGACGCTACGTGGATTCTGATTGGCTCAAAGTGACATCATAGCTCATCTTTAGTTGTGTTGGTCGGCGCCTCTGTAGAGTCGTCAGCGTCCTGAAGGAGAGAAAAATAAATTAATGGATGAGAGGAGGGTGAGTGGAGAAGAGATATTTTGATGTAGGAATATAAAAGAATACAAACCTTGTCACCCTCCTTAGCATCATCATCATCATCATCATCATCATCATCTTCATCATCATCATCATCATCCACATCTTCCTCATCCTCCTCATCCTCAACATCATTACTTCCCTCCTGAGGCAACACTCCTCCATCATCCAGGAACTTAGAGAAAGTCTCCAGGTCTCTGTTTCCAGTGTATTCGACCACCTGGGAGAAGCAGAAAGATGTGATCAAAAGCTCTGTGATGAAATGTGTGTGTGTGCGTGTGTGTGTGTGTGTGTGTGTGTGTGTGTGTGTGTTTACCTCTTTGCCGCCGGCTGGGAAATATTTGAGCGTGGGGAATCCTTGAATAGTGACTGACTCTAGCTCGTTGGCTGAAGAGTCGATCTTGGCGATGATAATATCTTCATGGTCAGCGTACTTCTCACCCAGCTTATCCCAGATGGGAGCCAGCTCCTTACAGTGTCCACACCATGGAGCATCTACACACACACACACACACACACACACCAACACACTTAATTTCAGCCTGAGTTGTTGCAGTACACATGTCACTCTGAGGCAGACGGACACACTGACTTACAAAACTCCACAAAGACGTTTTTGGTCGGGTCCAGAGCAACAGATTCAAAATTCTTCCCCACCAGAACTGTGACTGGTCCTTTGTTCCAGTCCTCTGGGATCTCCTCTGTGCGATAGTAAGGCTGCAACAAAAAAAATATATTAGGCAACTGATTACTATGAGTGTGTGAGTGTAAGTACTTCAACAAACACCAGTGTGATTAGAACTACCTAAAATGACGGAAACCTTCTTGGAGATACATTTTTTTCTAACTTGTATTTTGACTTCTAACTTTAGTCCATGTCCCATCTGCTAACATGGAGGAGGAGGGGTTTATGATCTACTATATATACTGCAGCCAGCCACCAGGGGACGGCTGGGACATTTTGGCTTCATTTTTGGGGAGCTGTCATGTCGTCCATCTTTATTTACAGTCTGTGCTCACAATGAGGTCATGAGGGGTTGAGATACATTTCTTTCTAATCTTTGTTTTATTGTGAAACTGGAGATAATTCAAATTATTAAAGTGAATCTATCTGAGGGGTTTCAGAGGAACTGCTCATTTATGTGTCCGACTATGGGAACCATGGAGACGTTTTCATTCAATCTGAAAAGTAACTATAGCTTTGTCAGATGAATGTAGTGGAGTAAAAAACATTATATTTAAAGTGGAGTTATGGAGTAAAGTCAATAATACGTGTTTGTGTGTTTTACTTTGGCGGTGCCCCCCACGACCTCCTGGCACAGCTGTCGCAGTGAGTTTGCACTGAGGTCACTGGTGTCGATGTTGAACTTCTTTCCCGTCTCCATGTTGATGATGCGAGCAGTGGGGGCGTCGCCCTCGGACACGCCAAAGTATGTCAGCACATGAGACATGGCGGCTGTCACGTCGATGACAATGAACAGCATCTGCATGACACACACACAGACACACACACACAGACACACACACATATGCCCACAAACAGAAAAAAAGACAATAAGGTTAAATTGAATTTTAGGTCTTTTAAATATTTAATCACTTTCAATGACACCTTTTTGTACACACACACACACACACACACACACACTGTGTTACCTTGCCCTTGAACTCTTTGGCAACCGGCCTGCTTGCGTCCAGCAGAGCCACCTGACTCTCCACGGTGGAGTTGATGAACAGCAGGCTGTGCAGGAGGATGCTCGAGGAGAAGATCTTATCTGAAGTCTGAAAACACACACACACACATGGTGGGATTTGAGTATAATATAACATTTAATTGTGGAATGATGTATGTGTGTGTGTGTGTGTGTGTGTGTGTCACCTCCTGCTTGAACGGGATGATCAGCTCCAGACTGTTTTCGTCGATGAACTTGGTCAGATTCTTTTTGTCCAGTGTCCCGTTTTCTGGCAATGTGAAGTCTGCTCTGCCGTCATCGAACTAGCAAACAAACACACACACACACACACACACACACACACACACACACACACACACACACACACACACACACACACACACACACACACACACACACACACACACACACACGTCATGTCACTTCTAATAGAGGTGCTCATTCAGGTATCTCCCTGATCTCTTGGGCCCCTCGGCCTGTTCAGTAATCTTTGCAGACATGTAACACAACCATGATGAAATACTGAAATTCAATTTAATAGACTTTTCTGGCTCCTGTTTTTTTGTCCGTTTTTATTTCTATGACTACCCCAGAAAAATCCTATAATTACTGTATCCTGGCACTAGATGGCAGCAGAGCTAACACCATGAAGACTCCCTGTACCTTTACACCGTCTCTGTATTAAACTCTGGACTCTCTCTTGATGTCAGAACATGTTCGTACCTTTTTGAAAAGCACCACTGAGTTTCCTTTCACTTCATACTTCTGGAAAACCTCAGGAGTCACTGTCAGAGCAAACTCTGCGTCCGTCACGTCCAGGGAAAGTTCCTTAAACAGCTTCGCCGCCTCACTGTCCAGATCCTAGTATTGATTCAATTTAAATACAGTGTGAATAATAAAACAAATATATCTTTTAACACTGGGTAGATAAGTTAATTAACGTACGTCGAAGAATCCAACGACATTGATATCATGAGCATCGATGAACTGAGCTGCAGACTCTGCAGAGTCGAGCAGTGGAGCACCAGGGCCGGAACGACGCTTCATCCACTGGACAATTCCCTCTGCTGTCCTCTTACCTGACAACACACACACACACACACACACACACAATTAGTGCAGGTCAGGCCCAGGAATATATGTCTGTGACCTGTTGAGATTTACAGATACTGTACAAAAACATAAACCTAAAAGTTTGAAGATTTGGGAAATGTTCTTGTGTTTGTGTATATTTAAAACAATGACTTTAACAAATGACTTTAGAGGACGGTACACTGACAAACATTCACCGTAAACCTAACCCCAACTTTAGCCTGAACCTAACCTTATCCAAACCTTAATCTAACTTCACTCTTACCCTAACCTGAACCCAACCAAAGTTGTGGAAGCCACTCACACACACACACACACACACACACACACACACACACACACACACACACACACACACACACACGATCTGGAAACTAATTTTGTGCGGCTGTGAGACTTAATCATCGAGGGTCTGAAATTTATTTTTTAATCAATTTTAATTAATCCTCTGGGTTTGTGTGTGTGTGTGTGTGTGTGTGTGTGTGTGTGTGTGTGTGTGTGTGTGTGTGTGTGTGTGTGTGTGTGTGTGTGTGCGTGTGTGTTTACCAGTGAAGTCGACAGGCTGCTTGCGGCCTCCGTTGATGAACAGTTTGAGAGAGGGGAAACCTCCGATGTCAAACTCCTCAGCCAGCTCCTTCTCCTTCGCGGCGTCCACTTTGGCCAAACGCATGGTTGCCTCCTCCCCCTTCAGTTTCCCAGCAGCCTCTGCGTACACCGGCTCCAGACGCTTACAGTGACCACACCAGGGGGCGTCTGCACAAAACCCACACAGATCATATAGAAGACAAACTGGGACCGGACGGAGAGGGGTTCATGAACTAAAACAGGCCTCAGCTCCATCCACCTGTTGTCACTATCAGCAGCATGTGTGCAGATATACATGGAAATAAGCTGCTGATAGCAGCAGTGGCAGTTGGCTTCAGGCTTTATCCCCTTTGATGACCTCTCCTCTGCCACGACTGGGCTCATGTGTGGGAGAGTTGAACCTGGAGAACATCTGGACACGAGAGGCCACGTGTGTGCACGTGTATTTGCATGATAACGCCTCAATGCATATGAAGGTTTTAACAGTTTTTATTACAAAGAAAGACTGAAAGTTCTTATACTCAGCTCTTCCTGCAGCTTTTGGTCGTATCCCACGGTTTTCCTCTACTGAGTTGAGACCTCACAGCATATTTGTTTGACAAGGCCAAGAATGACCCTGTTCACTTGTTTAACATTTAGTGTTTTGTTCTCACTCTGACATAAAAGAGCTCACATCTGCACGTCCGCTTTTAGAAATATACAACTAGAAAACTGACAAATTTAGAACATTTTAGAAGCGAATGTCTGTTATTAGATTCTCTGTTATACTTGTTGGGATCTGAACCTAAGGAGACAAATATCAAAGACTCAACTCTATGGGTGTGGAATGAAACAAGTCTATGCAATAGAATGAATGAATGTAAGTTTACAAGTTAATATGGACTCATCTGTACAAAGGTGAGATTGAGTTATGAGGAATTTAAGAGTCTATGTCAAGTAATGTTCTGGTTTGTAAAAATGTTTGTTTGTTTTTCAGTTATTCATATTTATATATTACATCGTAACTACTCACAGAATTCCACCAGTAGAAACTGGTTCTCGCTCAGAGCTCTGTCGAAGTTGTTGATGTGGAGAACCATCACATCTTTCTCCTCCTCTATCTCTGTTGTTTTCTCTTTCTTCTCCTCCTCCTCTGTCTGTCCTGCAGCTTCTTCTTTCCTCTCCTCTGGTGTTTCTGTCGGTGTGTCACTATCCTCCTCTGCGTCGTTGGCCTGGATGCAGGAGGCCCACAGCAGCAGGCCCAGCAGCGTTAGGGACAGAAGCGTGTGCGTCCTCATGTCGGCTTTTTTACTCGGTCCGGCTGCTCTGGTGCCTCCGCTCAGGTGTGGACACCTTCAGTACACGTGTCCCTGCAGGTTTCTACCTTTATGTGTCTAATATGGAGAGTGTGTGTCGAAATGTTACTGGCCTCCCTGCCCATCCAATCAGGAGTTATGCTCTTTCCAGATTGAGCCAATCGGGCGGTGCCCTGTAGAGTCAAGAATTGGGAAAACTGGCTGATCTGCTGTTAATGTTTCTGGAAGTAACACACTCATCTATTTGCTTCTCTCCTCCCTTTTCTTGAAAATGATCCTGTTTTCTATCAGAGGTTGTCACCACACAGACGGGAGCATGTGGATAAATACCCTGAGTCGTCGCTCTGGGCCTTATCACACCCTCATTTACCTAAAAACAGAGTTAAATTAGATGGATTTAAAGCTCTCCTCCTCTCCTCGGGTTTCTCTCACCTATTCTTATTCATTATATTTACTTAAACTGCAGAAAACACTCTTACCTCTCCCGCCTTGATGCAAATGTTTCATTCACACTGTTGTTGAACAAAAATTATCGTTTTGCTTCAAGCTAAAATTTTTATTTCAGTGTCACATGAGCACATTGTCAACAGGAGAGTTTACCTGTTTATTTTACCCTTAAACTGTTCATACTTTACTCTGAAGGGTTAAACCGTATTAAGGGACTCTATTGTAGTATCATAAGGAATCTTAGAATGTCATGTTTATACTGTTATCTTATGATATTGCTGTTATTTATGAAACTTACCCACTGCTACCTGTTCATTTGCACTATTGTATTGTTTGTGGTATGTACTGATGTGTTGTGTGTGTATTTTATGAACTTTTATTGTATTTTACGAAAAGCCAAAGACACATTTCCACTGAGTTGGACAATAAAATCCATCTAATCTAACTATTTTCTGAAATTGATATATGAGAAATGAATTATAAGACTCATCAATAGTTCTATTATTTATACCACTTTCCTTGAGGGACACACACATTCATACAGTGCATCTATTTGCAACACTTCCTCTATCACACGACTCCTTCACTGCCGGCACAGTCGTCATGGGCTCATTTTGGGTTCAGCCTCCAACCTAAGAACACCTGCAGTCAGGGCTGCTGCACACTGGAGGATTTTCAACGATTTTTAGACATAATGACAGATTAACAGATCTTTAATCTTATAATCTTCAGAACACACACACACTGGATGATTTGCCGCCCTTGCCGTTTGTAGGAAACTATTTCACAGGGACAATTCCAGAGACAGCTCTCACAGAAACTTGCCATATCTTCTTCTTCAGTTATTTATGGCGGTTGGCAAAAAAACTTTAGGCAAATTAACGGCACCTTCTGAAGTGGAGCGTGGAAAACTCTTGAGATTAAACATGAAAGAACAAAAATGGAAGACAGACATATGTTCTGTTTTGCAGCAGCCAATAAATACTACTATGGAGGAAATCATGGTTGAGGAGGATTTCACATTTTCCAGTGCAAGACTGAGGAGAGTCGGTAACGTATCTTTGTTTCTAGTTGCATTGTTGTATTTTCCTTCCACCTCATTGTAATAATTCATGTGTCCTACTACCTTATATGCATCACAAAAACCTGGCAGCGGTGGGATTTGAACCCACGCCTCCGAAGAGACTGGAGCCTTAATCCAGCGCCTTAGACCGCTCGGCCACGCTACCTGTATGACAATTAAGATTCTCTAATCAACCCAACATACATGTGTTTGTACTGTGGGAGGAAACTGGAGAAAACCTACACAGAGCGTGGGGACCATGCCCCACAGAGAAAGACAGAAAAACCAAGACTACAACCTTTCTGTGAGATTAAAGTGGAAACCACCAGATATACAGGAATAAAGGAGACACATTCAGGACACATTTTATTACAAAGTGTGAACAGGACCTCAGAGCAGTTAGCACCACAAAATACATTTCATTCACTTCTATCGCATCAGGGTTCAAATCTCAGAGACACAGAAAATCCGAGGTGACTGCACGACTCGATGATGAAGTCAGATGTTTCCTTTTTGGCATTCTGGTGAACTGACCCTTAAAAAGCAGCAGAAAACCGTGCACTTCAAATTATTCTTCTTATTAAACTTTTTACAATGACAAACTGTGACGGACAGGACACTTCTTACACTTACTTCAATGCTGCATGTGTGTGGTCTCGGTCAGTGTGTGTGTGAGCTCTGGGTTCGGATCCCAGTACGCCAGCAAGTCACTGAAGTCCAGCTGATTGTTGTCCAGGGCGTGTGTGTTGTGGTGTGTGTTAAAGGGCATGTGTGTGTCAGCGTCTGGGTGCGCGCCGCCCTGTGAAGGTGTGTTCGTGTTTGTGACGTCAGGTGTGTTAGTGAAGCCGCCCAGGGAGCAGCAGGGGATCGGCTCTGTCCAGAAGCTGAGCGGGAGATGCCGTTTGACCATCGGTCGACCGCGGCCCTGACTCGGGCTCACGTGGTCGAACAGTTCAGCGAGAGGCCCCAAAATGGAGTTGCCCTTTGCAACCCCGACTGCTTCCTGATCGGTCACGGAGCCGCTTTCTTGCTCCTCCGGACTTCCTGCTCTCGCTATTCTCAGCAGGTCATCGTAGTAACGCAGGCGCCCGCCGGTTGTGGCGGAGACGGAGTCGCTGTAGATGTCACAGCCCTCTTGGTCACCGGAGCAGCGTCCGAAATACCTCTGAACGTCACGACTGATGAGGTCTGCGAACGTCAGCAGCTGCTTGGTCACATCCAAAGCACAGTGGGCCGGGTTCAGAAAAACCTCCTCTAAGCATTCGTCCTCCTCTTCCTCCTCCTGAGCCTCAGATTCTTCATCGTCCTCGTCTTCTTCTCTATCCTCTTCATCTTCCCTCTCGTCGTGCTTCTCCTCCTGCTTCTCTTCGCCCTCCATTTCATTGTCGTCCTTGCAGGGAGAGCTCTGGAAAAGGGGGAAGTAGGCCGGAGTCTGGGCCTGGACGAGGAAGTTCCTGATGACGCCTGCCGCCATGTTCGCTCGTCACCGCTGGGGAGACGATTACAGGAGACAAGAGGTGAGAATCTAACAGGAGAGAAGGATGGTGACCGGATCAAAGGAAATTGATTTAAAAAAGTGAAAGTTTTATTACCCAGAGAAATGGAAATCAGCTGAGAATCTGTTGAAGAAAAGGTCTGGTCAGGTCACTGATGGATCCACGTTTCTGTTTGTGTATGTGCATGTGTAATACTGGGCCACTGGGATTGTCACTGTATATATACCTCAGCGCACGGCCGCAGACGTGTGTGTGTGTCTCCCGTCCGACCAGGCAGCTTCCAGAACAAATATTTGACCGTCGAATTGGTCAAACACTCTTTGTTTACTTTATCACTGGGAAACCGGGGAGGGGGTCCGAGGCTAATGGATCCTCTGCCAGGGGATGATGGAGAGTTGTTATGAACACACACACACACAGACACACACGCTCAGTTGCCTTTTCCGTCCCCGTTATCGGGCTAGTTAAAGGATAAAAAGAGCGTGAAATCAAATCACATGCTGTTTTGACTTCTAAAGGGGAACACTCTGCACCGACATCAGCCCACCACTCGTCTCCGACAGCACCGGAGATAAAGTCAGACGCAGCTCGTCACGATTCATGACGCTCTGCAGTGTTTCTCCTTTTTTTTTAATCAGATGCAACATTAACCAGGCAAACTCCCCAAAACAGATGGATAGATA
Organism: Verasper variegatus; assembly: GCA_026259375.1. Lineage (NCBI taxonomy): Eukaryota > Metazoa > Chordata > Actinopteri > Pleuronectiformes > Pleuronectidae > Verasper > Verasper variegatus. Next base: position 5,545,694 of record CM048044.1, on the reverse strand, counting down.
CTTTATTGATCCCGAGGGAAATTGAGGCATCCGGTATCACACAAAACAGTCAAACACAAGAGCATGAGAATAATAAAAGGTCAAAAAGTGACGAGAATAAGTTCACTGCAGTGAGATGAAAGTCAAACCAGCAGAACTACTACAAAGGTGTCACTGTAAAGAAGTTACAATTTTAAGTATAAGGTGATTAGATGAGTATTGAAGCCAAATATTAATACAGATTTAAAGATAAGTAACTGAAGAAAGTACAATGATGGTGCAGCAGATGTAAGTGTATTTAAAAAAAACAACAAAGGCGAAAACAGATTAAAGATTTAAACTTTAAATATAAAACTGGAGATTTAGAAAAATATAAAATCAAATACAGATAAACACAGGCAGTCTGGCAGCCCAGTGACGTGGTTAGTGCAGGATGATGCAGGGGATGATTTTATTCTCAGACGCCGTGTTGGTTCCACCTGAAGCTGTCGAGTGACTCAGAGAATTAAACTCTGAGGGGAAATTAGATCAGGCAGAGAAAAGTCCCCCGAAAGCCTGAAGAGTATTTTACCGAAGATTAAAATGTATAACCCTGAACAAATATGAAATAAAAACCTTCTAGTCATAAATATTACATTATTTAATTCATCTTTAGTTGATGATAAAATGTCCTCTTCTTTCAAATGTTGTGCTTTTAAACAAACGTCCCTGAAGTTGATGGTATGAAACTTAGAAAACATCTTTCTTAAACTTTTAATTAGAATGAAACAGTAAAATGCACGAGTCATGCATCAGAGCCTCTGCATGAATGTAATGATTCGATGAAGTCTCGCTGAGTAACTCCTGCACTCACTAGATTTTACTGACCTTTATGGACATCTGTAACTCTGTACATATGTGCACGCAGAGCATTAATGTGTTTGTGTGTGTGTGTGTCTGTGTGTGTGTGTGTGTGTGTTATCAGGACACCCTGGCTCCCCTGGCCTCCCTGTCATCAGTATCCAGGCTTCTGTGTTGACTTTAGGGCTAAAGATCAATAGCGGCAATATGTCAGCTCTCAAGAGCCTGACAATAAATTACACACGTTTTTAGGCACACAAGCACATGAACACACACACACACACACACACACACACACAGATGTGCACAGCTACCTTTGTGAGGACTTCCATTAATTGTGGTTAACAGTATATCCCTCATCTTAACCACAATGACTTCATGCCCAACTTTAGCCTGTAACTCAAAACACTAATTCCCAGACACATTATCAATCACAGGTCTTTAATAGCTGCTCTCAAACTTTGCCAGAACCTCTTGGTACGTCCTGGAGTTCATGACTCTCCACAGCTTGCAGAACCTTTTGGGGATGGTCTTTTTGTCAATGGGCTCCAACAGAATCAGCACAACCGTGTCGTCGTTTTGGTCAAACAACCTAAAATGGGTGTAGTCCAGCTTGTACTTGCACCACTCGCTCCGGACAAAATGCTGAGAAAGGACAAAGAGTGTTTTGTGACTCTTCTCGACGGCGTCCATGATGTTGTCCATAATCCATCCACCGGGACGAAAATCCCTTTTGTGGAGGCAGAGTCGGGGAGGGGGCTCGGACTGCTCCTGTGACACAAACCTGCAATGAGCAGGAACACAGCCAGGAGGCCCAAGCAGAGCAAAGAAAAGGATAAAGCTGCGAGGCACTCGAAAGCCGACAACCTCACGTCCGCTACACTCGTTCCTCTGAAGACGTCAGGGGAGTCGCAGATGTACGACTTGAACTCATCTTCGATTCTGACTCGATGTTTCGTCAAGCCACTCGTCACAAACTCCAAAAAGTCACATGAGCAGACGTACGTGTTACCCGCCGCCTCCAGACTCTTCAAATTGTCATAAGCATTTAGATTATTACTGCTGAATGTCTGTAAGTTGTTGTTTTGAATGAAGATTGCTACAAGACGAGGGTATAAACGACCAACAGGCAAACTATTGATCTTGTTGCCGGAGATGTACAACTCTGTGAGGAAAGGCAGTCCCACGTTGAACATGGTCAATTCATTGTTCGATAAATCAAGGATGTGCAAACTGTGCGGCAGACAAGAGGTCACCTTTGTTAAATGTGTTTAGAAACGTAAGACGTGTTTCCGCTCATGTTGATATTGATAAGGTGTCCTAGTTTGGCGAAGAGGTGGCTGTTGATTGATCGCAGGTGATTTCTGCTGACGTTGAGGGTTCGCAGACTCCACAGCACACCCCTTCCATCGCACATCATGTTGCTCAGTGCTGCAGGGACTTTCCTCAGGTTTTGGTTTGAGCAGTTCCACGATGTTTCCTCACACAAGTGACACTGGGGTCTGGAAAGTGAGAAGCTTTGATACATTAGAGGCATTAACACGAGAAACGTCAGGATCTTCATGTTGAGTTCCTGTAAAACACAAGAAAGAAAAAACATCAGGCCTTTTCTTCCAAACTGTTGAAGAAAATAAAAAGACAATAAACCATGCTATTAAATGAAATTGTGCTGAGATTGACTAATTAGCACTGAACACAAACTGTGGAGGGGAACATGACATCTCAAATTTAATAGCAATTAGTTCAGTAGTTGTTGAGACATTTAACTTGAAACCACAAATGTCAACCTCCTGGTGGCGCTAGAGGAAAGGTTGAGGTAAGACCATGGGGATTCATCCTCTGGGGACGATGAATGTCTGTTAAAATGTTATGTCGGTTATTTTGTTGTTAATGATGTTGATTTGTTTTCATAGTAGTAGAACAATGAATCAACATGTCCCTCTCTGCAGCCTTGCAACAATTAGTGGCTGTGGTTAATAATCAAAAATGGTCACATTTATCATGTTTAAAATACAAAAAGAACTTTGTGAGCAATTTTAAACCACAGAGAACTCTTCTTATTTACTAAAATATAGATCGTTTTAACATTACAAACATTTTGAACTGTATCTAATAATAGATGCGTTTAAACCATGACAGTGTGACAGTGAGCCGACGGGTAAAACCCCAGCACCCTGAAACTGAAGCAGACATTATTAATTGTATTACATTTATCTGTTTAAATGTGAACCATGTCCTTCTTCAGTGTCGAAGGGAGAATTAATAGCATACATTCGCCAGATTCAAATACTGCATATATTTAAAATAAATAGTTTTTATTGACAAAATATTTAGAAATCTCATTACTAAGCTCCTTTAGCCTCACTTTTTCTGTTTTTAATCAACAGTTTAAATTCTACTGCATTAATTCAACAGGGGACTCATGATGGAGAAATGTCTGTAGCCTGGGTGTGAAATTAATTGATAAATTAATAAAAAGGCAATGTTACATTATTCACATTTAATTCTCAATGCTAATTAAATTACCCACAGTGTGTCTTTATGGCAGCAACCAAGCAATGAATTCATTTAAAAAAATTTAATTTGTCTGAAACTGAGCCAGTTCATAGAGTAAATAGTCCTGCAGCCGACTATAAAACACAGATGAAGCAGGACAGTGTGAAAATACCTCGATAAGGGTGGTGTCCTCCTCGCACCTTCACCAGCACAATCATGTCGGAAAGTTGAACTCGTTTTCTGCATCACTTCTCTAGTTTGAAAACCATTTCCCCAGGTCTCGCTGGGTTTATCGAGCATCATCAGGGAGCAGCGGCTGCAGTTCATCAGATCAGGTCATTGCCGTGACAACAGGAAGGCTGTGGTTTGACTTCACAGATGAGTTGTGTGCAAAGAGCTGACAAAGACAGCACGAAGAGCTGGAGGCGGATCGGCAGCTGCCAGAACCCAAACCCCTCTCTGCTGCCAGCTTCACGACTGACGGGTGCTCGTACAGCGTAGCAGAGCACTTTGATGAGAACCATGAAAGCGTTTCTGTGAGTGCGTCTGTCTTCTGACTGACTGACAGGGAAATCTGACTCAAGTCAGAGGCACCTTTTAGAGTTTCAGGAGGGAGAAGCTCTGCAAAGGAGGTTTCCACTGCTCTTTGTTTGTTTGTCAGCAGGATTACACAAAAAGACCATTTCCACAAAACTGAGTGAAAGGATGAGACACGGGTCAAGAAGAAAAGACATTTAAAGGGTCTGATATCTGTGAGTGTGTGCAACTTGCTGCTGATCCAAATAAAATTCTGACTCTAGATGTGGTTTCAGTCTTTTCTGCTGCTTAACGGTTACAAATAGAGCAAGAAATCTGTGACTTACACCGATGTGTCGCTGAGGTAATGTGGATTCAGTCGTTAGTGAAGTATCTTCATTAGTCTTAGACTGATTCTTACCCATCTCCTCCAGCTCAGTTCTCCACCAGGTGGTCTGCTGCTCTCTCTCTTCCCATCAGGACATGACAGAGCCATCGGATCCTTCTCATCTTCATCACTGTTCTTACAACCCTTCATCTTGCCGTTATATTGCCTAGTGTTTGTTTTGATGCTGCAGTCTGGACCAGACGAACCAGTTGTTTTACGGTTCTTTGTGCTTCTTTAGATCTATGCCCCAAACAGAAATGAAGGATCTGGTGCAGAATTGAAGGGCTGATTCAGATGAACTCGAGCTCGCTCTGACAAACGAGTCATTAAGTTTTAAAGAGCAGCCAAGACGGAACGGCAGGAGGGTAAATTATGTCATTAAAAGAAACTGATGTGCCGTTCAAGTACAAAACCTTTTTTTTTTATTTTCTATGATCAAAACTGCAAAACATCTAGAAAAATATACAACAAATGGTTAACCTTTCACAACATTAAACATTTGAAAATGGGAACATAAAAGAAAAGAAATATTCACATTTTCCCCAATATTGATAAAAGAACATTCATTTTTATTTCCTTTCTTTTACATATCAATGTTTTGTTTTTTTTATACGTTTGCCATTATTGTTTTAAGGTTTTTAAACGTCTCCGCAGTAGCCGGAGTCGTTGGAGAGCTGTGAGTTGGAGCTGCGGTTGGAGGAAGAGTTCCATATGTCGAGGTTCATGTGCGGGCCGAACGGGTTGAAGCTGGAGTACTGGATCAGCCTGCAGGTCCCCTCTGGCTCCCGGGTGAAGGGAGAGTGGGGCGGGGTGATGGGGGACACGGGGGACATCGGGGCCGACCTCTCCGGCTGGAAGTGGCTCTGGTAGGGCTCGCTCTGCGGCGTCCAGATGGATCCGAACAGGCTGGACATGGGGGAGAGGCTGCGGGTGCCCGAGAAGTACGGCTGTGGAGGAAGAGGGAAAACATGAACTCCTTTCTGAATTGTTGAAGCTGGTGTCAGTGCTCGGGTGTTACCGTGCACAGCCGTATCTCTGCTGTTGAGCATTTGACTGTTTGCTCCCTGGAGTCATTTTGCATATTCAAATCTGGTCTCTGCTTTTCAGCTTAAGGCATTCGAAAGCACAAGATGAACGTCCTCGCCATGGGACCAGTAAAGCTCTTCTTTTTCTTCTTATATTGTTTAATTCTGTCTTAACTTCCTGCAAGTACTGGTTTATCTGTGACAGGATTGTATTGGCTGTATTGGCAGTGTCAGATTAAGCAGTTGTTTGAAAAGGAGAAGCAGCAGATAAAAGAAGTTTATTAAAAAAAAACACTGTCTCTTAAACTGAGTCTATTAAAAACACACAAGCTTGTTCCTCATTTCTGCTACAAGAGCTGAAAACTTCCTCTAAAAGGAGCGCGAGTCGAGGAAAGAAGAAGCTTCTGCACCGACACCTAATGCTGTCGTTACATTTTAAATGATAAATCACAGTGAGAACCTGTAATTACCCATAGTTTCCCTGTCCTCTCTACCTGTTCACTGTCGTCCCAATACAGATGTTTAATGTTCCAACTATTTATCAATTTTAACCACATTATTCATTTATTTCTCTTATTTACGACAACACAAGTTAAACTACATCCTGTAGATCGATATTTAACTGTCTGCTGCTCAAAGACAAAACTATTTTTCTTTTTATGTTTTATACTTTTTACTTGAAACCTTAATTACAATAATTTGATGTATGGTTATGTAGATCATTACAAATATATCTGAACATATATGAAAGGGTCTTTTTGTTGTTGAGAAGAAAATAATAGATGTCATTAAGGTGAAACAGGGGAAGTGAGTCGTCACCTTGCTGCCCACACATGCTGCTGTGTCCCAGGTTGGGGGGGATTCCTGTGGCTGTTCCTCGGTCCAGCACGTCTGGTTGCTCTGTGTGTTCTGAGCCTCCTGAGCCGGAAAACCACCTGGAAAAGTTCCATTTCCTAAAAAACGTGAACAACAAACATGTACTGAATTTCCAGCCATAGAAAAACTTTAAGGACTCAGAATTAGAATTAAACATATGAACATAAAACTGGATTCAAGTGCACTGCACATCATCAGCTGGTACCTATGTAGTTGGTTTCCTCGCGGTAGGGGTAGGGGTTGTTGCACTGGGTGTTTGCACTATTCCAAGTAAACCTGCAGGAAACAAGGGGGATAAACTCTCAAATTATAAAACAGGTAACATCTCTGGGATCACTAATAAAGACATTTGAAGCAGGCAGGGGTGTCGCTTACAAACATGTACCACAGCCATTTTAATTCAGGAGCTTAAAGTTAGAAAATGTAATTAATTTCTCCTGTAAATTAAAGATTTTTGTCCAGTTAATAGAAACTTAATCATTCTGTTCCCACAATGTGTAAAATACAATAACAGTCCACTTCTTCTTTAAAGCTGCAACTCATTTCTTTGGACACTAGGGGGCAGACGGACCCCGCCGTATTGCTGACTGATGGCTTTTCATTGGTTTTTTTGTCCTTTTAATTTGCTGTTAAAATAAAAAACATCTATTCGTAGATCTCTTCCTGATATGCAATCAAACACTTACCCATTATACGGTCTGGTGGGGGGTGGCTGAGGTATGTAGGGAAGCGCCTCAGTGGTGTTGTATCTGAACTCATTGGTGAGGGGTATGGATGGAGCCGACCACGTCTCCTCAGGTAAATACTGAGTGCTCAGGTCTGAGGAAGAACACTTTACATTAGACTTTACAACGAAAGCAATGGAGATTTCTTGTAGTCGAAGTTCAAACTTTGCTCCGGAGACAGCGCGGTTTGTTATGAATGTCTTTACCCATGTTTCTGTCCACTCCTGCAGCAACAGCAGCAAAACTGGGAACAAAGCTGGAGGCTGAGGGGTCTGAGCTTTGGCACATGTCTTTACGATACAAGTTGTTCATGCTGAATGAACAGAGAAAAAGCAAAAGGTTACAAGTCGAGCAGGACTTGGATAAAAAAAGTCTTCTTCTCATTTCTCTCTCTAACAATGGTTGGTCTGGTCATGGTGGATAAACATTGGATTTTACTCTCTGATTTACAGGTTTAGGTCAAATCGAATATAATCTTCAAAATTAAACTAGTTTGTCGTATCAGAAACACTGAAAGAATAGATTAATACCTCCCTAAGTGTTTAATTACCTAATTCACTTTATTTTATTTAACTTTAAAAGTGCTGTGTACAATCCACATATTGAAAACATTTTTTATATTTTCAAAAATATTGTCCACATTAAAACAATTTTCTACTAACCAACTCTAACAAACTCTGAAAAGTTTCCATGAAGGCTAATAAAATCACCAGAGCCACTTCTTGTATCTACGTGTGTGTGTGTGTGTGTGTGTGTGTGTGTGTGTGTGTGTGTGTGTGTTTACTTTAGTACCTGAGAGCCTTGTAGTTAGTATTCATGTTCTGGTAGCAGTCTCTCTCCACTGGGTGGACGTTGTACTGCATGGAGTCCCCTGTAAAACCAAAGCAAATCATTATTGTAAATCATTCTTATCTATAATAAAATTACAGTTACTGTTGCATCACAGAAAAGAACCACTAGACACTCAAAAGAAGGAAGTCTCGAGCTCTAATAGGCCGTGCATAGTGGCTCTGTACTTTTTCTAGATGAGGTAGTGCAGGCGTGTGTCCTGGAGCTGAGGTCCTTGTCTCCCTCCATGCTGCTGGCGCTGCTCCAGCTGCCCCAGCTCCCCCTGCTGGCCCTCACGCTGCCTGATGAGCTCCCGGAGTCCGAGCCTGACTCGCACACTCCACCACCGCGTCGCTCTGTGGCACACTTTCTCCGAGGGCGGGCAGGACACACACCTGTCGGACGACAATCGAAGCCAGTGATGTTACACTCAATTGTTCAGCTGTGTGTGAATCTGTAAGGCTGCAGCGAACTGCGACCGGCCGGGTGTATTCCCACCGTTTGGTTTCAGGGGGTTTTCGGCACTATGACCAGGCTTTGGTGCTTCTGGCTTGGAGCTGTTGCAGCAGCGGTTCCTGTTCCGGGACCCGCTGACGATACGCTCTCCTGTTTTCCACTCAGGTTCCTTTTCCCTCTCTGGCATCACTAGCATGTTGTGCTCCGGAGCGCTGGTGCAGCAATCACACAGAAAAAAAACAGTTTAGTGATAACACTGTGTTTTTAGCGATGTAGCCCTCTGCTCTCTCTTTTAATATTTCTAAACAAAGAGCCTCATCAACAGTTATCTCACTATCAAACATCAGAATTAATGTTCAGTGTTTCATGGATAAAAAAATATACAGTGACGTCTACCTGGAGACAGCTTCTGTCTTCCTGCGATTCCTCTTTCCCTTATTATTCCCAAGTGCAGTGCCAGTCTCGATGCTCTGTGCTTTCTTTTTCTGGCCTTTGGTATCTTCTCTCAGCTGCAGTGGTAAAAACAATAAAGGGATTATAGATATTTTGTCATAGGAACCCTTCTTCAGCTTTTGTGTTAATTTCAATGATTTATTGTACGTTGTTTCTCACCTCCAGTTCTGAGCTGTCCCTTTTGTCAGAGTCGATCTTCTCTGCATAGTGCTCAGTGCAGCTCTTCTCAACAGGACTACACACTAACAGACCTGGTCTAGGTCCTGGACTCAGTGTGACGTTGTCTGGGAAACCAGCAGGCATTTCCATGGGAAACATAACTGCTGGAGCTCGATCTTCTATAGTGCTGTGGGGCTCCTCTTTAAAGTCTGCGGATTTCTTTTTATCCAGCTCGGTGGTGAAAGCTGGTTCGTTGTTGTTGCAGATGTCGAGGTCCGGGGTCAGGGGAGCGTCTGGTGTCAGGTCTTCATGCTCTTCATCCACTGTCACAGCGCCACCTGCTGCTGCTGATGCGCTGGGCTTGTATTTGGAGTAATAAAGTGAAACTTTGTGTTTCTTTTGGGGTTGGGATGGCGTACTCGAGGTGCCTTTCTTCGAGGACTGAGGACGCTGAGTGGGGCTGTTTGCCAAGGCAGGAGAGCCACGCCCCTTGCCTTTATCAGAAGTGTGACAGGTGTCCACGTAGCTCTTACAACTTCCCTTTGATTTACTGCACAAATAAGACACATTTTAAGTATTTTAACACACACAAAAATCAACTGTACATGGAAAAGACAACAAAAACAAACACTGGACGTACTTCACTCCATTGGGTGTTATATTGTTGACAGAGCCATTGTCCCGGGACAGGATAGAGTTGTGGTTGCTTCTGATGCTGGGTGTGAAAAACTCAGTCAAGATGTACTGAGCCTGATGGAACGCCATCAGACAAACACCGAAGAGCGAGAAGCTGTGGAGGAAAGAAACACAAGATTTGTAGCTACCAGAAAAAACTGATGATTGTATTGGAGACTAATAAAATGCTCGTGGAGGAAATCCTTCAATAACTGAGACGGTACTGACCATGTGAAGATGAGGGTGATCACCCAGAAGGTTTCCTCCCAGCTCGGGCCGGGAACCACCTGAGCACAGAGAGGCAACATGTGGTGAGGCAGTGTCACGTTGAGGGTGAAAGGAAAAGAGGTGCCACGGGATGTCACCAGAGTCAGGTCCCGGATTACCCAGGACGACGTGAAGTCTGGGGTGAACCTGAGGAAACACACACGTAGAGACAATGAAATAGGATAATTACTACTACTTTGTTGTGACGTAAATAAAGTAAAAGGTATGTAAGTCATTAAAAAATATAGGAATTAATCTATTTATTTATTATAGTCAAGAGAATCATAGAAAATCCAGCTGACAGAAAAAGTTACATTTTAAGAATGCCCCTTGAGGATGTAAAACATGTGTTTACTGCCTGTGGTTGAATGAAAGAAATCCTCCCTTGCAAGTACTGAATACATTACATGTTAACATTACTCAAATACTAAGTGAAACAGATTCAAAATATCCTCTGTAAACAATACATTACGCTTAAACTCCACTTACGCGATGGTGATCTCTGCAGAGGTGTTGTGGTCGAGGCTGAAGGAGCGACACTGCAGCACCTCAAAGCCAAATCCCTGACACTTATATCCATTTATATTCATGAACATGACCGTCAGGGGAAGCTCTCCTGCATTCTCCACCTTGAAACTTTTTCTGATGGCGAACAGCGGCCTGTTGGTGCGCAGACCTGGGAGTGGCACATGGTACAGTTGAGACATTTGTGAAGCAAATACTAAAATCAAAGACAATATTACTTGACAATAACTGCTGTATGTTAGATGTAAACAACGATCTCACCATCGCGACACTCCATTAGGGTTGACTGAGGAACGTTGAAGCGCAGCGAGGCTCCCAGGCCCGGGAGTTTCCCTCCGACTCGGAGCAGCTCTTTGGCCCCGTGGCCCTGAACCGTCACCATGTCGAACACGGTCAGGTTGTTCCTGAGAAAAAACACACAAACCAAGACATTAAATTCCCAACTTAAAAAGAGAGGAATAGAGAGATAGTCTGTGCTTTCATCATGTACCAAATTATGTGTATTGTGGGTTGTAGTATATATATATTCTACAGCACTTTCACAGGAGAGCAGATGCATTAAAGCTGTTATGAATATATTCCTCCTATTGGGGTGAATTAAATACCTGATGATGAGAATGGTAGTGGTGGGTTTGTGTTCAGTTGGAGTGAAGACCACAGCGACCTCTCTGGCCTCCCAGGGCTGCAGCAGCAGACGCAGGACACCCTCTCCTGACATGGTCTCCATGTTTTCACTCGCCTGGGGCAGGAAAAGCAACATGATTAAACAAGATTAAAGCACAACAACAATGCCAGTGTTGTCCACGTGTCTCACGAACCAACAGTCAAAAAAGCTATGCTATATATATTGACAGTGTCATAACTTTATTAACCAGGAGGTATTTACCTTTGGGGGAGAAGCTAACAGAGAAAACTCTGTGGTGCTGATGTTGACAGAGAGGGGGCTGATATTAAACCTGTCAAAGAAAACAATTTAATTTTAATCAGAGCAATATGCTTGAGCATCGTGACACGAAGCTGCTGAAGCAGAATTTGATTGAATCATTCGCTGTGATGTGAAACAGTGACTCTGCGTACCACTTGGTCAGGAGGTCCAGAGCCTCTAAAGGGGCAGGATACAGGGAGAGGATTCTAATTTCTACAGAGACCACAGAAGAGGAGGGATTCTTCAGCATGAAGGTCTTCACCTGAAACCCCAAAAACAACTTCAAGTTTAAAGTCTTTCTTCAATAAATGAACTATCATTTTGAGAGCAGAGTCTTTAAGAGTTGCCCACCTTGCTCTCATTGACTGGTGTAGCACCGAAGTCCAGAGCAGCAGACGTCTCCACAGGGAGTCTGGGCCACCTGAGAGGACACAAAACATTCACATTTATGAATCACATTAATTCTGGGAAATACTCCGGTTCAAGGTTCATAATGGCTTGAAAAGGCAGAAGTAGAGAGCTAAGACTCACCTGCAGGGCAGTTTGTCTTTGTGGCTCTGCCATCGGGAGCAGAGCTCAGCAGCCAGTTTGCTGTCGACCGCCCAGGACAAGAGGTAAAAGTCCGGGAGGAGAGAACGCTGCCACTCGGAATGACCTGATGTAGGAAAAGGAAAAATATATAAAATGACCAATAAAAGACTCCGACTATGATGTTTTCAGCAAGTTTCAACAATTACAAATTAAGAATTTTAAAAGCCAAAAAATATAGATGATTGACTTATAGACTTTTTAAAGAACCAGCTCAAAAGGTGATTATGACAATTTACCTGTTTCAGACAATCTGAGTGGGCAAGGTCGCCCACACTCTTGCTCCACCTCCAACACCACTTTGCCCTGCTGGGAGAATGAACACATCATTACACCACTGTACGGATCCCCCATCCAACACACTACTAACTAACCACTTAAGCTAACATTTTACCTTGGAGGGAGTAGAGTGAAAGAGGAGGGGGACGTGCAGAGCTGAGCCGAGGCTGGTTTCCAGCTTCAGGGAGGCCAGATGATTGATGGGCAGCGCCCTGCTGAGCAGCTGGAGGGACAGGATCCGCCAGCAGCCCTGGGGAACTGTCAGTGGGCCGCTGAAGTTCATCACCTGACCGACAGGGGGCAGCAGAGATATTAGTGTCATATCCTGTCCTTACCTTTACATCCTTGTGGTAGAAATAGAGTGTTTTATATAAAATAACAGAATGTTTACTGGTCACCATCTGATCATTATGCTGCTGTGGTGCATACCTTCATTACTCCCTGCAGTTTCTGTGAGAGGCTGGCGTTCATCACAGTGAGCGGGAGCAGGAGGGTGTTCGTCATCCACACGTCCACCAGGTCAGCATCTCTTTGTTTCACCTGGAACAGGCTGAATAAATCCCCCCCCCCACGATTATTTGCAGGAAGACAAAATAGTTTTAAAATTGAACTATGATACACTATTCAGTAACATATGCTCAACAATTGCTGCTTATTGAGAAGAGAATTAATATAAATACATCTCAAATGTTTTAAAACAATAGGAGAAAATAGCAAAAGGTCTCCACATTACCCGTGTGTGATAGGTAATCCAGGGAAGCTGTAGGTTGTCCTGTTCCCCAGAATCTTTAAACCGATATGACTTGTGCACTTTCTTCCGTGGCCTGGCAATGAACCTGACATCGAATAGAAAACACGTTAAGAAATTCAGGTCCAATAAAATGTCACACTGCAGGACGTGAGGAACTAAAGTATTCACCTCTGCAGCCAAGGGTGGCAACTTCAGTGAAGTTTTTTGCTTCTGGTCTCAGAGGAACCTGATTCAATTCTAGGCTGACCTCCCCTTTTGATAGCACCTGCATTTCCTGGAAAGATAACAACATATTGTAAAAAAAACTGAACGATTCTAAGTAGAGGCTGTGAAAAAGCAAGATAAAGAGAAACCCCACCTTTACATAGAGCTTCTTGCCTCCAGAATTTAACAAATACACTCCTATTTTTGGTTCCCCTGTAGGAAACAAACAGACAAATACAACTGAGCACATATGTACAGTTTCCTGATGGGGTTCAGTGTCAACTTTTTGCCTTGTTTTGATAGAAGTCCACGACAGAATCAAGTCTGACTGCAAAGACGTTTACTGGTGATTTTAGTGGAGGATGACAAAACGTCAAAAAAAGAAGAAGTTGTGATTGGATGTTTTTCTGTTTTGGTCATAGACACCTACCTACTGCCGCCTGTCCAGCAGTGGGGTCCACCAGAAGCACCAGAATATGCTCAATGACGTAGGGCTTGAGCTTGTCCAGGTCAGTGGGCCGGTCACCACGCGCCGACAGATTAATCTGCAGGCTGAGGCGCTCCTCACTCTGGAGGCAGGACCCCTGGGACGGGACAGGAAAGACATACCAGTCACGCACCAAACAGATTCGGATAAGAACATGGGAACAATGAGAAGATTAAGAGTCAAGTAAATAAACAAAAGACAGACAAATGAAAAAGTAAAAACATGTATGAATTTTTCTTTTCTTTTTTGAAAAAATCACTGGTGGAAAAGTTTCATCGCTGTTGACCATCTGTCACTGAGTGCCAGAAACAAGGGGGCAGTAACCTAGCAGTGCCACCCACCCTGTGACTAACACCCTCATAAAACCGATAGATCAGTAGAGCAAATCTCACTTGGCTTGCCTCAGTGGGTGAATCCCCACCTGACGCCCAGTAGACAGACGCCCTGGCTCAGAGCCACTAAGGCTCAAGGCCTGCAAAAGCAAAAACCTAATCACTTGAAACCAAGTCTGCCGCTGCATTCCTGCCTGCCTGATTTAATCTGAGTAGAATCGACACTGACCAAAGACCAGTTCACTATTTTCTCAGTGAAGTCCTGAAGAAAATAACAGAGGAACAGGTGTTGATCTTGGATACAAGCTGAAGGTCGCAGCTGGGACACTCATGCAAACCCCCCCAAAAAAATGAATGGATGATTTCAGTTTGTTTAATTATGACAATATAGTTTGGTCTGCCGCGGTCTCTTGCATCACCAGTATTGCACCACATGTGCACTGGGAGCCCCAGGTCAATTATTGATTCTGTTAAGAAAGCAACTGAAAGTCTGGCGAGAGATCTCACCCTCCTCAAAAGGTTCTGGAGAAAGTGCTGCCTTGTCTGCGTATTCTCCCTGTAAAGCAGCTCGGTTTCTACTTGAGATATTTGCATTATTTTTGTTTTATCTTTGCGTCTGTCGCATGTTAGAAACTTCATCAACACCACAAGGCGCTTACTGTGAATTTTCTGAGGTTTTTCCTGCTGTATTCCCACATGGGCTTATGCTGACATTCCAGACAATTTACTAAAGGGCTGGCAGGAAAATGACAGGAGCAACTGATTCAGACGTTTACATTCTCGCATACGGTCCTTCAGGGAAATGTCACTAAAGTGTGCGGAGTTCAGTGCATGTCTAAGAGCAGCTATATTCTGCCCTCTGTCAACTGAAAAACCACTGTCTCCAAATTCAAGCATGTTTGATTTTCAGCGATCCATTCAAGGGCTTCATTGAGGGAAAAGAAGTACCTGAGGGTTGTTAAACAGACTCTTGGGTAAGCTGCACTCCAGGAGTAGACCCAGAATAGTGATGTTGGAGGCATCTTCCTACAGGAGAATCATCACAACAAGCAGATTAATGACTGAATATAAACATTGAAGGAGGATTGACTGAAATCTAGTGGTGGTACCACTTATAGTACAGTGGAAACCAGGTAAAGTGATCATGGATATAGTGCTATAGTGTCGTCCTTATCTTAAAAACTCGATTTCCCTCAAGTTCTGGTCTATCATACAGAAGCACTTAACAATAAATTATGAAGATCACTAGGTTGATAACTTTAGTCTTTAAGCATAGTGTTAAATGTCCTGGTAATTACAAACCCCAATGCAGGCCATGCAGGGGAGGATTGAACATTAAGTTATTAAACCTGTATGTGAGCAGCTGTCAGTGTACAGCAGTTGCAGTCTTTAGTGATTTCGAGACCTTCAGGTTCTTTGCACTTGGCCAAACTGACATTTTGCAACTGCCCCCCCACTTCCTGTTGTGTCGGGATGTTCTATTTCAGATACCTTCTCACAATTTCACTGCGTTGGCTTGTTTCTAAAACTATGCACTCGTTTCTCATTCATTTACATGGTAAATTACAAGCTCATATCATTTTACATTGAGTGTGATTAACAACATTTTAAAATGAGTGTTTTTGATTATCATCTACTAGTAAATATTTAGTTCTTGACCATGGAAAGAATTCTAAACATTAATTGGGATCCTTCTTGCTGTCTGAACACGCATTCAGTAATTTCACAGCAACAAGTGCTTGTCAGTGTGTATCACAAAGCCTGTGTGTTTGCATGCAGCCCTCTGTTTATCCGGCCTGGCAGGAAAGAGGAAATCAGCTGTTTCCAATGATGAGCCGTTATTTGCTTATCTGTGTGGCACGCACAGACCATTTATGTAAATACATACCTGAGTTTGGGTCAGCTTAATGCTCTGGATGTGAGGGAATATTAGCAGACTATCCTTTCTTTGGATGGATTTTAATGACCCCCAGTGAACTCCTGCACCAAAAAGCTGGAAAAAGAAGAGTGAACATTGATAAAAGGATTCAACAAGGGAAACAAAGGAGCTGTGTCTTTTATTAGGCCTGAGCGGAACTTTCTAACATGCCAGGTAACGTTTTGTGTTTAGAATTAAAATTAAACAAGTTGGCTAATAATGTAGCACCACAAAGGATGTAGCAATTTTTGGTGTTATTAAAGAAAATAAAAACACCAATGGTACCATTATTTAAATTGTAGAAACAAAATAAGTTTCTTTGTCAGTCAATGAAGGCTGCCATTGACTGACAAAGTGTCAACAGACAAGTGTGAAAAACACACATGACAGACCTGTGTTGTTGGGCTCTTTGTTAACATTGAAAAACCAAGTAAACGTAAAAAGGGAGTGGCTGTTGGTGGCTGCACATGATAGTGACTGCGTGCCTGGGCGTGCTCATAAGCACATTTCAGAAATACTGTGCAGGTTTGATATGGGATGGACAAAATTCACAGCTACGGCTTGTGGAGTGAACCACGTGGAGTTTGTAATTATTTTTGCTTCGGTTCTACTGTGGTTGACCAAGAACACAATTCTATAACGGTAACAAAGGTCAGGTGAGATAAAGTGGCGAAAGTGGAACTTCAAGACTGAATCTGTGACTGGAATGCAGTGAGTCCAGAGGGTCCAGCAGTTTGCAGCATGTGAATGAATATTCTTATTTTTATAATAAAACTGAGTATAAACAGGGGTCGGTACTGTAAACAAATATGTTTTTGACTTCCTTTGTTTAAGCATGTGCGTGAAGGATGAAACTGAAATGCAAAAACAAACATTACTGATGCTGGTAAAGTTCAGAGCAGAAGCCTGGTCTGCTGTTAGTTTGATATCTTAATTATTGAAAGAAAAAACGTTTGATGTGATTAATGTTGTTGGAAAACTCAGTGTTAATACAACAAACTGGTGAGCATCTTTCAGAAGGGCCACAATGCATTTACGAAACAGGGCCTGAGGCCGTACAGCAGGGGTGTATTAATGGAACTGACCTGGTATGACAGCAGCCCATGGGCCGATGTGTTTATAAATAATGTGTTTTCTACATTGCCCTCCTCAGACGGGAGGAAAATTAGTTTAAAAGATGCCTTCCCTCTGGGTGGGATCACCTAGGAAAGAGAAGAAACGTGAAACAATACAGACACACTAAACATTTGAACAGAATTCATTCTAAACTCGGTGCGGTGCACACATATGGAAACTTACTCTTCTGTGAAAGGAAGGTATGTAAAAATGCCTGCTGGATGTAAACATTGACAGCAGTGTCACAGGAACTTCCTGGCTGGGGTTGTGTATATATATGGTTTCAGCTCTTGGCAGCCCCAGCAGTCTGTGAAGACAGAAAGAACAGCATTATAAATAACTTGGCTCTCCACTCAGCTTTTACCCAGGAAACACCACGGTTGCCAGCTGAAAACCTGAAGGTCAAACGCAAAATTTAAAAAGGCCCCAAGTTGTTCTCTACAGAATTATACTGAACAGTATGAGTCAGCTTCCTCTAACTAACCACCATCTTGCACATTTGGAGTCGTGGTCGGTGCAGTAGTGACTGGGAACTGAGGCCCCGCTCACACACACACATGCTCGACCAATTAAAAGTCAGTCTCAGCTGTTAATGACGTTTCAGTACGATTATGAAACATCTAATAACTAATTAGAAGCAAACTTACCAGCAAAATTAATACTTAAACACTAGTGTTACAAGAAGTACCTAAAACGACTAAAAAATGTAGTTCACATGTACTTTTACTTTTTAGTTTGGTCCATGTCCTACCCACTAACATGGAGGAGGCAGGATTTATGACCTATACTGCAGCCAGTCACCAGGGGACGATCAAGACACTTTTGGGGTCATCAGTTTATATACAGTCTATGAACAGCAGATAATGCAAACTAACTGCTTATCAAAAGTAAAACCACATACGCAGATATGGACATAAATGAGGAAAACATTTTGAGTTGGATCAGCTCAAAGATCAGATCTTTGGATTTGGCCATTTCTGATATAATCCACCGTATAGACTGACACTCAACGTTTTTCTGCATAGCAACATTGAGACCATAGAAACCATTTAATTTATTTTACCCTGCCACAAGCTATTCAATTGATAATGTCACTACATTTCCCATTTAATTAAAAAGACTGTTCACAATCTAACCTTTTGAAGTGCTGTGTTCTCACACACACAAAGCCATTTAAATGTATACCAATATTCATTAAGTGTTTTCCATTAGCTACAGTATGCATGTCTGACTAATGTAGGATGTGAAGTACTTTCCTGTGGGCTACATCACAAGCTGACTGGGTCTTAAGAGTTAATCTTGCATAATGCAAAGTATGTGCATGACTTAACGTACTTTTTTATCCCTTTGATATAGAGGGGAGGGTTGTGACACTTACAAGAACCTCTCTACAACATAATGCAATTCAACACAACAGCTTTGTAATAAATACGGCCACTTGGAAGTTTTTATGGTTCAGTGTTCGACGAGTCTGTTCCGAAGGGGGTGCAGCGTGATTTTTATGTTATATTTAGATGGCACGGTTTGTGTGGTTGTATTGGAATGCATTATAGAATAAAGCTGTCAGTGGTTGTGGTGCTTTATGTGCACACCTGGTACATAACCTTTAAATGTGGAATGTAAACACATTGTTATATGAAGCTTTAAATATTGTCGTTTTTACTGCTTTTAATTTAAACAACACAGCTACCACACACCAGTCCACGAGGCAGCGGTAACGCAGAAGCATGTGCAACAATGATGACGCAATATAAAAATCAAACATCACAACAGCAAAGGTAAACATTTAGGAGATTCAAATCATGCCCATGTTACGAAGTCCGTTCAAAACACAGAAGAGCGAGATTCAGACGCCTGAAATAAAAACACTGGAGTACTCAACCAATCAGGCAAGGTCAGTGTTGAAAGCCCCACCCCAAAGGTTTATGTACCTGCCTTCATTACCATCCCCCAAGTGGGGACTATTTGGGAAGTAAAAAGATTTCCTCCGGGAACACAATTTAGAACCTGCAATTTTATTTCAGTTCCTGCAAAGGTTCCTCGTTCCAGGGGAAAGTTCCTGCAGTGTAAACACAAGGGTGCAAGCTGGTGGTCAACAGCCAGTGTCTTGTGATGGAACAGAGCTGAACACAGTCAAACACCAAGAAGCACATGGAGTTCAGCGGGCTGATGTAATCAAAGCTGCTCTGTGTGAACATGTGCTTCTCTCTGCAGAGGGAGGCCACAAATACAAAAGGATTTTTTTCTCTTCCTGGGAAAAGAACAGCGAACTATAAATTATTATTATTTTGGTAACTTGTTTTTTTTTTATATATACGCACTGTATATGGTTCTGCTCGAGGTTTCAGCGCGTACTTAAGGAAGAATGTTGGGGCTCTGTAAATAACATACAGTCTAGACTTGCTCTATATGAAATAGCATCCTGAAATAACATCTGTTATGATTTGTTGAAATATAAATAAAACTGACTTGACGTTTCAGAACAAAATGAATAACATGGATGCTTGTTCAGACACGTCACATTTAAAGTGAGAAATGAGAGCAGTACTTACTGCGTCCCGAACTCCAACGCTGGGGGCTGAAAATGTAAGGGCCTCCCATTCTCAAGCGTGTATGGAGAGGAGGAGCTGGTGGAGAGAGGAAAATCATCATCATCAAAAAATTAGGACAAAGGACAATAGTTATATTTAAGTTGAATTGAAAACAAAACACTTGAGACAAAAACATCAATATGTTAGATTTTTACAAACAACTGCAAGAACACTGACAGTTCACAGGGATGAATTAACAGTTGTCACGGCCTCGGGCTGCTTCAGAAACCACTTCCCTGCTAATAAAAGAACTAGGAAAATAATGAACTATCATACGAAGATGTGAGGCAAGTAAAGACGATTGATCACTTGCACATGAATATAATTACCCAAACTACAAAAAAAGCTTTGCTTCATTGTGCGAGTACCTAACCAAAACTCCAAGACGACAATATTTGCACAGTGCTCCGTATAAATCAGGGTATTCTGGAGATTTAATCATTCAGAACTTTAAACCAGCCAAACTATCTTTTGATAAAACTTCCTGTGTAATCACATGTATCAGTTTAAAGAGTTATCATCAAGCTGGGTTCAGTCCAAGTCCAAAAATTTAAACTAAATTAGTATGAATATAACGTCACTTTTGTGGGAAACAGTCTAGCAAAAATAGAAAGAACAATTGTTAATTAGCAGGAATAGGTCAGTCAGGGTTAAAATTATAAACAATTATAAACTCATATGTAACGGCATGGAAATAGCATCCATGAATATGGATTGTGTGAAGTCACAGAAGCTCCTTTAGGTGCTCCACTGTTTTTATTGGTGACGCTGTGGAAGACATCCAGTACTAATGAGCTTGGGGAACGGGTGCCATTAAAAAACGGGGAGACAGCAGCTGATTTGTTGCTGCACGTGGCTCTATATTTGTACCCGTGTGGGAAAAGAAGACTGAACTCTGCTGACAGAAGACTCAAACAACTGTTGACCAACATAAGCAAGTGGAAAGATGGATTGAGCGTTCGTGGATCACTAGTAATGATAATGAAACACAAACCATAATTCAGATGTCCACGATCTCCCCAACATACTGCCACGTCTGCAGTATCATCATTTTACTGATGCAACAAAACACATTTCTCATTTTCAAGTAAAACTACAATACATGTTTTTCAGGAAACGGTTATTATCCACATAGCAAGTTGTGAAGCTTGTAAATATTACTTCAAACTTCATGTGTCATGGGACCATATTTAATTAGCTCAAGATGCATAATGACTGTGAGACCCATGGGTGCATTAAAGTCAGGATGGAATGAGGGAACATTTTGTGGATTTGGAGAATCATTACACATCCATCAAACATCCAGCCAAAAGCAAAAGATTACTATTATATTGTCACATGTCACAAAAGACAATAAGCAAATCCTGACAGTTGAGAAGTTTAAATTTAGAGCATGTTTGACACTTTCAATTGTAAAATGGACAAAATAATGAAAGATAATAAATCCCATTAATTGTGTCACAGATTAATCAACTCATTCTTTCAGCTCCATCTCATTGAAGTGGTGCGGTCACCAGCACCAACACCAGTGTGAGGCCTGAGGCTTGTTTTGTAAAATATACAGGGTAAATGTTTTAATTCAAATAATAGTTTGTCTAAAGATGTCACAAAAAAAAAGAAGTGCATTATTAAAGACCTTCACTACAACCTGCTGCCAAATCTACACTTTCAACAGATTACAACTTCGGAGTAATTTCCGTCATCACAGTAGTATTTTGTTTTGAATAGTATTTCCTAGTCAAGTTCAGTTTATATCAATGACAAATTACACTATTAATACTGCAGGAACAAGACAAATCAGTAAAAGTCAGTAAAATACGCCGCACATAATGAATATGGAGCAATACAAAGAAATAGGAAGTAAAGCGAAGGGCAGCAGGAAGTGAGAATACTCTCGGCTGCATTTTGTCCACAGCAGCAACACCACATCTTGTCAATTTAAAAACGTATCAACTCTTCTATCAATGACCCTTCCTTAAAAACACACAACCTAATCTACAGCTGGTTGCAAACACACACAGGGTGGTTAAACGTTTCTTCATCTTGAGGCTTCTCCTGACCATTACAGTATAATATTGCATGAATTGAGCTCCAGATTATTATACATGTTAGTAACTACAGTTCCTCATACTAGTCACCAATAGCCATCTGCCACAGATATATATATAGCACTGGGGGGTGCATTACCTAGAAAAGACAAGCAGGCTGTTGGTACGGGAGAGAGTAAATTCATAATTTTAGCTGTGCAGAACAGTGGTTTATAAATAGTTTGTGAGCCATATATCCTACCTTACGATATCATACTTGTTTGTTTCACCGACAACAGAATAAAATGTGAAACAGAATTGGAATTCCACTCTATTAAAATACTGTATATGTGAGAGAAGCCAACAAGTAAAATTCAGCCAACACAACACGCTAATGTCATAAAAATGGTGATGACTGTATTCTGCTGCCTAGCAACAGTTAGCAAATTCGAGCAGGCTTTAACTACTTTCTATGGAAAGTAGTTGTTCCAGTTTTCAACTACATCCTCAATATCCTCATCCAGCCATAAACAACACTTTGAGCCAGTCTGCTTTACAGAACAACTTCCTTGATAAGATCAGCAGTCTCCCTGATGTTATCCTTACAGAACGTGCTGTGTAAAGGTTTTAAGTATCTTGTTTCACACACACAACCTTCAGGGTTAAGTGTGATTCGTCCCAAATTATTTTTGTGCAACATGACAATGATCCAAAACATACAGCCACAGTTGTGAGGAACTATCTTAAGCCCCAATAAGAGTCCTGCAACAGATAGCACGGTTCCCACAAAACCTGGATCTCAACATCATTAAGTCATCGTGGGATTAAATGAAGCGACATAAGACACCGAGCCTAAATCCAGAGAACTGTGCAATGTTCTCCAAGAAGCTTGAACCATCCTACTTGCCAAGTATCTGGAAAAACTGTGCAGAAGAGTGGGAGGATTGGTCCCAGCTGCCATGAAGTCCAGAGCCTGAACCGTAACTACAAGCAGATAAATGTATTGTTTCCAGAGTTGTTTACAGGGGTTGTGTGGGGAGAATGATTGCTGACACATTCTCCCACTTTTTGGACATGTGTCATTAAGCAACTCTTCATAACTGGAGCGGCATGGATTTGAATGACGCTAAAAGGTTAAACATGTAAAAATACATGGACACTGTGGAGTTTAAAAGTTTAAAAGTGTTGAGTTTCATGTTCAATACACTTAAAACTCACATGACAAGAAAAAACAGGCTGTGTCATTTCACTGGTGACGACTTTCAGCCACACACTGGCAATGAATAGTACTGTAAATTTACACAACAGATGCAAATATTAGGGACATTATTTCCTGTTAAGGCAGCAAATTCATTTGCCAATCTAATATACAATATTTGCAGAAGTTCCCCATCGTTTTACCTGTAATAAACATTTCTGTACATAATAAGGCTTTTGTATAACTTTAGAGACGATATCTTGATAATAGTCACTAAAAATGTAGCTGAGTGGCTTTTACTTAACAGAAATTACGACATTTAGAGCGGTTGGACTACTGCTGAGACAGCCAACTGTGTGAAGTTAACATGCAGGCATCAGTTCAGTCTGTGTTGTACAGATCTGTATCTTGTTTTGGTAAAAGTGGTTCAACAGAACACCATGTACTACTGGGAGAGAAAAAAGAATCATACACTTGACGCACTGTATCGGTGAAAGCCTGATGATTAATTATATATTCTGCACCACATAAATTGCCACTCGCCACCTGTGCCAAAGCTCAAGTGAACTGGGTCACTTTCTGAACAGCAGCTAAGTGCATATTGGCATTTTAAAAAGGATGCAGAATAGAAAAGAGGTCAATGCTGAGACAACGGAAAAGAAAGGCGTTCTGACAAATATGAAAACCCCCCAAAAAGCTATCTTGTCTACCCTATCTTTCTTCCGCTCTGGTTAATCAATAAGTGCAGCTTTTTGCATTTGGGCCCTAACAAGCATCAAGATATGGAATTGAGGGGGGAAAAAAAACAGAGAACCTGCTCAGTCATCATATGAAACAACAATTTATTTCACACTATACTGCGCTGGGCCGAGCAGACACATGGGCAACGCACAACAATGTACAAAGACATCAACTTCTTGTCAGACTGTAAGTGCCGTTTTACTGTGGAGGGGCAGGTGTGAAAACAAACTTTTACAAGTTTGGCACCGGTGACCAGGGGCCGACTGGGATTTGTGAGGGTCTAAGTTATTAGGGTGTTAAAAAATTCCGAAAGCGTTATATCAGGCACTATATACATATATATATATATATATGTCTGAAGTTCAGTGTATATTTGAAAGTAGCATAAGTGTTAAAAACAGCAGCTTTAATGTAAATATATACGACTGTCACTCACAGAGGTAATTCTGACATGTCACTGTAGGATAAGCACATGTCAGGTGTAAATGATGAAATGAATTTCTGGCCCTGGGACAGAACAGAGCCATTGTTAATGTGATCAGGGACACCTGGACCGTTCCTACAGTGACCAGTCAAAATGTCAGCTGTGAAAAAGGCCTGTGGCGAGGAGTGTCAGGTTCTCATCAAGTGTCAGGTTCTTGTGGTTGGGGGGGGCATTACCTTGTCATTTGTTATGTATAAGTACCTTAGTCTGTTCTGTGAACTCAGCAGCAGCTGCTCTTGAGGAAAAACTCAGTCTCTCAACAAGCGAACCGCTGAGCTGTAGTCCAAAGGTTCTGTCCACTGCCACGGTACAGAAATAACAAGTTATGTTTGGCGCCATTTGATCCCCTGGATCTCTCTCAAAGTCAGTGTTGACCTCAGCCGTGCTACAGGCAGAGAGGTTAGGACCAGAGGAAAGATCAGGTCAACCGATGTTCACACGTTTGTAGAAGGTAAAGAAACAGAGAACAACAGTGAAATGGAAACCACATGGCACAGCAACACTAGTGCTTACAATTACGATGGCTAGGTTTGCGTCAGGGAGATCTATGGCTTATAAATTAACACAATAAAGGACGAGGGTATTATGGGAAATGACTGTAAAACGAGCTCATGAGACGATAAGTGGAGCCATGACCTTTTGACACCAGACTGGACTGAGAAAGAGATATCATTAACCTCTGCATCTGCACGCGGCTTTGCTCTACAGGCTGGAAGAGAGCGATGGCAGGCCTGCTAAGTACCTGATAACCCAGGCACGAGAGGCCTCGCAGCCCACAGCTCTGTGGGTCTCGAGTTCACCCGGCAATACAAAGCCTCCATTGCTTCTCAACTTCCCTGCATTTAAAAATAGCTGTGTTTCCACATAGTTCAGCAAATGTTGGCTGCACGTAAATCAGATGAAATTTATATAAAAACTTTAAGGGTCATCCCTTTTTAAGGAGTAGTCTGAAGATATGGTACAACACAAAGCGATGGAAGTGCTGCTTTCAAAATGCTAAAGTTCTGTTCTTACATTATTCACAAGGAAACACACTTTCAAAACAGGTTTGCCTTAAGACATCTTGCATTAACTATTTGGGCATAATGCCACTGTCGTGTTGGGTTGAGTAATAGAACGACTGGCATAACTCATCAGCAGAGCATGACACGCATCTTGCAGAGACAGGTTAGCTGAACTTCACCCAATATGCTGAGGTACAAACCTCAAGGCAAGAGAAGGGTAAAAAGGAACATGGTAAGCTAGTTGTGGTATGTGACAGAAGGGGCTCGTTACATTACTGACATTGCTTCTCTAAACAGAAAAGCCAGGAGCGGAATATGTGCAACTATTCACTAAGAGGGATAAAAACAAGCCTGTAGCACTGACATCATCAGCCCATTACTAAATATGACCACGACTTGGTGGGATTTTGCTGCGAACATCTATTTTCCCAACAATTTTCCTACGGGAAAAAAATGCAGCTGGGAAAGACGGACCTCCCCTCCGTTTTCTTTCAAGGAGTTCTAAAATTAGCCAGGAATTTGGTTCTGTGCCTCTTTAACACACACCCCCCCCCCCCACCCAAAACTCTCTCTGTCACACACACCCCTCACTCACCAACATAAACAACATACAGGGGAAGACTTTTAAAGGGCTTAATAGAAACCTTCGGTCGAGCTACCCTGAAACCACACCAGGTCGTTTGTCTGAGTGAATACAAAAACATGTCACCTTACAGCTGCAGTGTGACTCTGCATAAACCATTCCACAGAGCTGTACTATAATTATCTGATTGTTGGATATGTTTAAAGAACGTTGGAGCATTTCTTTTTTCGATCGAGAGCACAGTTATTCTTTGGTGATGTAGGGGTAAGCTAGTTTCTCCACTAGGCTGTTCACAAACTGAACTCATTCTGTGCCTTACAGTGTAATTCTGGTGTACACCAGAGGAACACTTCAGTGTGATGCAATCTGTATGCTGGTTTGGGGTTTGTTAGTAATTATGTGGCTTGGTGGAAACTCCACCTACTCCCAAGTACCACTCATGAACAGGTGGAAACCTCTCATCATCTCCATTCACTTTTATGATTGCTGAATGGATGTGTGGCTTTCTCTGACCAATGTTTGCACTAGGAAAGTTTTTTTTTTAGGTCCGTTTCATCGGATGTGTGCAGGAAGCCACAGAAGAGCTTCAGTTGTCTGCTGTTCCCACAGAAAGTGAACAGAATATAAAAAAACGTACCTGTCTTCTAGTGGAAGACCATCTTTTTTCTTCTCCACCTGAAAATGAAAGAAAAGACACATCATTGAACACAGTTCGAATAGTAGACTCCAGCCCATGTTCTACATCAACACTGTAGCCTGGAACAAAACCATATGAGGAGATTGTGGGATGGAGGTGGCCTCGACATGACAAACTATTTTCTGGCTACTTTAATGATTTTCCTAAACAAGGCGTACGATGCATATTGACACACCACCAACTAGCGGTGATATAGATGAATTTGTGGATGGATGGATTCATAGCGTGTTAAGTGGTAATGATGAAACAACACCACTCCTTTCTTTACTCTTTTAAGCAGTCTTGGATACCTTGAAAGGAGCTATATAAATCCAAGTTAGCGTTGTGATTATTATTACATTATTATTATTTCCAGTGGAAGGCAGCAATGCACTAAACAGTGCCTGGTCTGTTGAAAAGAAGAATGTGGGTTATAGCTGGGCAATAGGGGGTTTTCTATCCCCCCCCCCCCCCCCCAAAAAAAATGGGCTGCACATTCACAGCAGGCTTCATCATCAGCCTTCACAATTGAATCCCCTAGAAAACATGACAGCCCATGTTGCTTTGATTAGAAATGAGGAAATCTATGCACACATAGTAACACAATAACTTCCATTATTTGAACATGGTCCCCATTTAAAAAGTAAGACAACAAGCAGAAAACATTCATCTGCAAATGATGTCACACAACAGCGGTTTCAGTGGTTTTAGGAAATCCTAATTTGTTGTGTTGGCAGGGTATCCTCTCCACAGAATAAAACCATGAACATCCATTGTCGCACTGGTGATAAACAGTGTTTACAGTGTAAACAAGTTTGAGACCACTTTCTCATTCCTACAAAGAACAGAGGCTACTTCCAGACATCCACACTGTTCACAAATCATGTCAACTTAATTTCACTAGTTATTCTAAAACATGTGCACACTTCTAGCCATTGCCTAACCAGATTACACTGTGGATGTCAACATACTGCATGTACTGAGTTCATGTCTCTTCAGAGAACATTTGACCAACAGTGCAATACAGCTAACAGACTTTTCAGTGTTGCAGTGTTGGCTCGGATGAAACCCTGATTGAACACGGGTGTGTTAACGCCGCTGCAATTTGAAACACGGAAGCTAATGTGCAGAAATGTGGTCAGTTTCAGTTTCGGACACTTTACTTTCACTGAATGGAGGCTTGCTGAGTGGGGATCTGAGGCAGTACAAACAGCAAATATGTTTAACAGTCACTGACCCAACATGGAGGTGAAGGCTAATTAATGTGATTGGCCAGTTAGCTCAGACGGAGAGGGCCTGTTTTATGCCAAGTTTTGCGTTCCTGCTGAGAACTGTATGTATGTCGAGGGAACATGCAGCGCTAAAGAGGAAACTACGGGGTGAAATGCTGAGTTCTGACTGTCTGCCAAGTATGGTAAAAACGTTATGGGCTCCGTTTTGGCTTCATGATCACACACAAAACAACACCAGTGGGACATATATGTTATATAGTGGCTGTCTGAGCAGCATTACCATGGAGCAGGTTCTGTCGGGCACTTTATTGCCCCCTCACCCATCTTTCCACCACCTCACTCAATCCAAACACTAACTCTCGTACATAGTGAAGCTGAAAAAATAAAAAAAGTAATTACATCCTCACAACAGCAACATGCTCCGTTTGTGTGATAATAAAACAGACTGAGCCACATTATTTTTTACTGATGTAGAAACCACCTTTATGACTCTATAGTATAATAATCCAGTGTATGCAATGCTGCAAATCAAAGAGATGGGCTGCTATATGGCTGTACTACAATTATAGGATCTTTGCATTGCAATGGGGCCTTGATTTGTAAGACATTTAAATTACATGCATAACCCAAAACAAATACATTTTTATTACTTGACTGTTTTACCATTATGGCCCTTTGGAATTATTGTTTTTCAAACTTTGGGATATAAAATGAGATTTTATCTATAACTACATATGCCTTGTCGAAACATAGCACAAGTTACAAGTCTCAGCTTGAAAACCACCAACTGATGCATCTTTGTTTTATTGTGAATTTTATCCTACAGTGCCTCCAGCACCTTTAAAGCTTGGCAGGTTAATAGCTTCGGTGAATGTGAGAAAACTGATTGTCTTGCTGATTAAGCACAACAATGACAGAACACACAATGCTGCTGCTGCTGCTTGTAGCAACAGGTGAGCAATTACAGGCAGGAGGAATATTCAAAAGGTAGAACAACAGTCAATGAACAGTCAACAGTAAATTAATTGGATTCTAGATGTAGGGATTTTAAGATGAACGCAGGATTACATTTTTTAGGACAAAGGTTTGTTTACAAAACACAGCACCGGGAAACTGAATGAGGGAAACGGACTTAATCCAGCATTTACTAGGGAACTAGACAATACAGATCTAAACATATTGTCCCTCAAAACCATAACATGAGGCAAAGTTAGGAGGGAAATGAAAATAGCAACAATTAAACGCTCTATTTATGCACATAATATCTGCTCAGGTATGACTGCGGGCCAGATCTGAAATCAGTTTTAATTATGTGTCACTGCACATGACCCTGCATCCCCACTTCAGTGAGCCTGCAGCAACGTACAATACTTAAATAGCTGACCAGCAGCAGCAGGGTATAGAAGAAAGACATCCAAGTCATGCTCTATTTCACATAGCCCATGTAACTGAGACAGTCCCTTCCATTCTCTGCTGCCTATCTAAACATGACATCCAACAATGTCAACAATTCTGCCATCTGTCAATTGGTCTGCAAGGAAGGGACGAATGGAAAAACATGTCCGGACGCACACATAACCAGACATATCTTCTATGTTAACTATTTAAAAGTGTATGTGTGTTTTGTGGAAGTCGGCCCTTTAAACCTTCCCCTTTGCTTTCAATGCAATCCAATTACCACCACTCTCTGTTTACAGAGCCCTGCAGAAAACGCCCCCCCCCCAGGTAACATGACAGTCAGCTGGTGACCTCATGACAGATCAGTAAACACTACCCTCCAGCAGTTTGTGCTGGTCTTTCTTCAACAACCAGTGATGATCACACCACAAGTGCTTGAAAATGTCTAGGAAACAGGAACTAGGCTTTTTTTTTTTTTTTTTTAAATAAAGAAGCAAAACATGCAAACTACAAGGAGGAGCAGAATAACTCCTACCTAGTGTGAAAGGAGGCACTGTAAGCGTGCTCCCTCTCTCTGTGTGTACTGGTGACTGAACTCCACAATGGACACTATGTACAAAAGAAAATAAGGAGGAGCCACATGGCAGGTGGCCTCCCGCTCTGGTCTCCTTTCAGCTCAGAGAACTGATCTGTGGCTTCTTGTTCACCAACGAAAAACATGTGCACAAAACTGTAATCATAAAAAAAATTGAAAATCGAAAATCACGCGTGGATACTGATCTTCAGATGCACAGAACGACTGAATATGCACAGAAGAGGCGAACTGCAAAAGTGGAGGCAAACAACAATAGAAGATGCACACGTGTTCGTGCATGTGGCTGCGTTTGCAAAGGCTGCTGTTCTATAAAAAGGTGTTTCTGCATAGACACACACACACACAACATCCCATTTCCTCCTCCATGCAATAAAGGGAATGGGTTTAGGGATGATTACCTGAAGCGGGAGTAATGGCTCTGCATCCTCCGGCTGCCAGACCTCGACCACGCTGGTGGACATCTGACTCAGAGCTTTGTGGGAGCAAGAGATCAACAGTGAGACGTCGGGGGTGGGGGGGGGGGTATTTTAATAAAGACACATGAGTAGAAAATGCAGCCACGTTAAGTCATCGAGATTATTAGGATGAAAACAGTGTGATCGGGTGTGTTGTTACAGGTGAATCAGGAGGGAAGCAGCGAGGTGACAGGAGAGGAAATGACTGAGCCCCCCTGACAAAGGCTGTTTGCTAGCTGCTCGCTGAGGAGGAGGGTTAGCTCGGTGGCTAACGAACTTGGAA
The DNA here is from genome assembly GCA_026259375.1 of Verasper variegatus. Classification (NCBI taxonomy): domain Eukaryota; kingdom Metazoa; phylum Chordata; class Actinopteri; order Pleuronectiformes; family Pleuronectidae; genus Verasper; species Verasper variegatus. The sequence continues at coordinate 5,515,619 of CM048044.1, read as the reverse complement.
AACACATCTCCCGTTGCCGCTGCGGTACACACGACTACAGCTCGAGTACCTCACCGTGGAGCTCGTGTTCCCCCGCGACAGAAAACCACAAACACCCGGTTTAATCCCAGATGGTTCGTTTATTTACCCCCTGGTCTGAAAACTTCTGGTTTGGTAGAGAAGCAGAACAAGGAACTGGCAGCTAGCATGAACTAGCAGAGCTGACACACACACACACACACACACATTAAAAAACAGCTCCAGCCCTCCTTTAAAAAAATAAAAATACACCTCGGCCACTTAAATATAATCTGAAATATTTTAACACATTTATAGTTTAATAATTCACCTCGCTAGCATTTGCTGTCAAGTCAAGCTAGCTAATTTTTTTTTTTGTAACAGTCGTGTTTTTCTTTTTTTTACGCAGTAGCGAAAATAAAACTAAAAGGTGAGGACCGACCTTGCAGCTGAGCCCCTCCGTGCTGCACGCACGGTAAAAGTAATTGCAGTATTCCTAGTAGTATATTGATCCACGTTTTCCTGTGACAGTGGCCGCCTGGTTGGAAGTCCTGTAGCCGCGCCATGCTGCCCTCTCCTCAGCTAGCGACCAGCCGTGTGTTCCGCCGCGTTGCTTCTTTCTTCTCTCGCCGAGCAGCAGCAGCAGCAGCGGCAGCAGCAGCAGCGAGCTCCCTCCCCCTGTCCCTCCCTCCTGCCTCCTTCCCTCCTCCTGCAACATCCACAGACACTCACAACAACACTGTGCGCCGTGTGTCCGCCGCTGGAGGCAACACACAGCTGATGGACACACAACATGCAAGGATACACAAGTACAATGTCCCCCGCAGTGGTTCATTACTGTGCTCAGGCCCCTGGACTTCACCTCTGCCCTTAATATTTGACTTTACACTTTCACTCTCCTGCACTTCAGAGGCATAAAATAATCTGTCTTTGCAATTCACTGGTTTATGTGCAATCCACGTCACTGGTTATATTCTCACACTGTATATCTTCTGTTTACACTGTCTATATTAGTTTTTATTCCATCTTTAAGTATTGCATGTTTAATTAATATTTTCCACTGACCTCTTTGCTGCTGTAACATGGTAATTTCCCTGTTGTGGGACTAATAAATGATTATCTTATCTTCCCTTTATTATCTTAAGATAAGTCTGGTACCTGGGGGATCTAATACAACTGCCATGTAGTCGAGGTCATTAGGGGCCAAACAGTCGTTTTTTACCCCCAGGGCTCCACAGAAGGAAAATAGTTCAAACTGGCTAAACCGCAACCAGCAGCGGACTGCTGATGCTTCAGTGCAATTGCGCACTATATCTCAGTCAGTGGCCATTTTACCTCTGATATAACATTTAGCTGATAAGGCGTCTGCACCTACGTAGGATTTTGACAGCAGGACTCTCGAGTGTTTTTATTTGTTGTATTAGTGAGTAAAACACTGATAGAGGAAACTCTTTATACCTAATTGACTGAGGATATTTACACCTCAGTGTCATTTTATAATTGAAATAGGTTAAGCCAACGTTTTTAAGAGTATAACTACTATACTGTTGGTCTTTTGAACATCAAATTTCACCTCAGGAGCTGCAGGAAATGACTAAGATGAGTCAGTGAGGCAAAACTATGTTCTGTTTGAGCATCTCTGACTCATGAATCATAGTTGGGACAAGTTGGGCAGGTACACACATGAACACACACTCAGGTTACTAGTTTGCAGGTGTGTCAGCTCCACCAAACAAAAGTGCAGTGAGGTATTTCAATTTTTTGAGTGGATCAGTGTTGCTAAAGACATTAATGTACTAACAACAGGCTTAGGGTTGCCACAATAAATATACATAATAGTGGCATTTGCCCATTGTCTAGTAACAGATTATCCCTGAGGCGATATAATAGAGCTTAAGCATTAGAAAAAGCAAACTACCTACACTTGTAATCACTACTGTTTCCAAGGATACATATTGTTCCCATGACATTTGTCTAATACAAACATGTTCTCTTTAATGGCTTAGAGATAAATGAACCCACATATACTGTAAAATAAAATAAAGTGACGACAAGACAAGCAGAGATCACATTTGAAATTTAAATCAACAAACCCAGATAAAACTGATCATGACAACTAGGTCATTAAGTAAACAGAACACACAACTACCTGTTTTACATCTGGTTCAGCAGGGGAGAAAAAGGGTGGAAAATGCAGAAGTTGAGTCATTCTAGATATTTCATGACAAGGTTCCTTTTCTGTTCGTACAGAGGTAAAAAAAGAAATACAAACAATTTGGAGGCCTGCTGTAAATGCATTTGAATGAATACAACTGCAGAAAAAAACGTCTCGTAAAACTTAGGACGTTTTATTTGCAACACAAGAAAAGTGGTTCTACAAAAACATTTATAGCACTTGTAGACAAAACATATCCTAGTGTATCTTCTGTAATTTAATTCTCACATCAGTCCCAGTGCACTTATGAATGAACAGAATTAGCTTTGGTTTAAACAGTTTTTTCCCAGTTCCCCGTCAAGTACAGGAAAATAAGGCGTAAAAAGTGCACAAGCATTTGATTCCAAACCATCTGCTAAAACCATATAAATTAGATCACTGGTGATACATTGGTGTTAAGTGTTGATTCCTCTCCATCATCAACTTGGAGTTCTCAGTTTTCATGCAAACAGGTGTCCCAAACGTCTGGCTGCTCAGAACCCACTCACTCCCCACAGCCACTAATGGACGGTTCAGTCTCTGGTTGCACCAAAGCAAAATATCTGCTGATAAAGTCCATCTGTTGCAGCAAACTCGCGGCTATCCATCCTGACTCAAAGCCCACCCCCGGGCTTTTATATAAATCCTGGTAGCTTTATTTTCACTCTAATGCACAGAACAGACGTTAGAGAGCAGGTGCGGAGGCTTCAAACTGAAGCTTAAAATCTCTTTTTTCCTCTTCTTGTGTCCACGAGCAGAATATAAATCAGTCCATGTAGTCAAAGTCCTCAGGGATCCCGAAGGCTTTATTGATGCGGCTGTCATCAAAGGCAAACTTCTTCTTTGTCCACGACTTGATGGCAAAGACATTATCTGAAAACCAAAAATCACACTTCATGAGTTGAGATACAGTGACAGAGCTGCCCATCAGGATGTATAGAGTTCGGGGATTATGAGAGCTTCTCTCTGATCTCAAGTTATTTCAGTCAACAAATCTAAAAACAGTCCAGAAAACTCTGGATGTGGCTCAGATATGTCGAGAAGCGTTCATCTAAATTACCTTCACACCTAAAAAGGAACTGCAGACTGTGGAATGTGCTGCGATTTGGACACACGCTATGTTCAATATTGATAAACTTTAAATAAACAGGTCTATGTACTGAGCACTTTATTGAACTTTGAATAAACAGGTGACCGGCTCTTTGTGCAGTAGTGGTGGAGCAGAAAGCTGCAAACAGCCCGTTGCAAACAGGCAGGTTTAGAATGGACAATGCCCAAATACCGACTAATGAAAGCATTTAAACAGCAGTCAGCATTTCCATTTAACTGTGGGTCAAACGCTGTCTGTTGACTTGTGATGACAGCAGGTGATTTTGAATATATTATCTCTTGAATCTAATGATTTATGGTGGTGAATTCACCCTGAGAATCTAAATGTGAGAAACATTTTTGTAAACCACAGTAAAAACAGTAAACACATTTATTCGGAGTGTTCTGGATTCACAAATCAACTTTGTAGCCAAGATAACCTCCAACAAGGCAGTCATCAATATATTGGAGCTTATCTTCTTTGAATCGAGCTAAAGATCCTTTTAGAAGTGAAATCATGAGACAAGCTGAAAACTGTGGAACGTGTCACTCATTTAAAGAGTAAATCCAAAAGCTCCCTGTGGATTAATGTTTGTCTTATCAAGAGCTTAAGTCAATAAATGATTCATCACGCTATAATGCCCCTTTTCTGAGGACGCCTGCTGACTTGAGATTTTCTGCAATCTTACACGTTAACTGTAAGTCACAGAGAGCGACATGAATATAATAAACACACGTTAGATGCATGTAGATTGTGTGATGAGAACACAACCTGAATTACAGGCAATTACACAAGTCAATACACAAGAATAAAACATTGAGCGTTACCCATCTACCATGTAGTGGTGGTGGTAAACAGCGAAGCTATGCAAGATGACTCCGAGCACTTTTTTACATCCATCTATGACATTTGACGTATTTGAGTCACGTTGATCACCGTGTGCTTTCATGCTGCATTCCTATTGGCTAATGGCTCTGTGTCCATGGCTATCTTTGGTCACAAGACTGTGACAGATATCTTCGATCCTCTCTCACGGTGTCACATCACAACGTTTTAAAGATATCGCCATGTTTCTTTCTTGTATGTCTTCTTCTGTCTATAACAGCACAGCAGGTACCCGTCATAAGTCTTGCACGCTCACTGTCATCAATTGTTAAGTGAGCATTTGTAGTTTATGTGAAATGATTTATTATGTCTGGGCTTGTATGTAAGCATGTGTCATTGTGTAGATGTCTGTCAGTTTCACGAGGCTACACAGCACAACTTCTACAGAACCAGTTGCAGCCATAGGCGATTGAATACACTTAACAGGACAAGTGTTCTAGTGAACAGAAATAACTGCAGCTACACAGTAAAAACATTGTTTTATACATTAAAAAGGGCTCAAAAAGATGAATCCACCACTTCTACCCTTCCAAGTAAAAGTGGAGTTACAATGGTTCCAAGGAAAATGTAAATCTACTTATGGTCATCCATGCATTTGTTAAAAAAAAAAAATCGATCGAAAATAGATCACAGCTGCAACATAATAAGTGAACATTACATGTTGTAGTTTAAAAAAGTAGTTGTTGTAGCTGACAGTGCTGTGAGGAACCACCTAAGGCAGTTTCATTTTGTCCACCACAGATGAGGGAAGTACAACTCAAGGCTGAGGTTGGTATGACTCAAAGTGCCATAAATTTAGTATAATGCTATGTCAGTAAATTCAAAATGTTCCAAGTCAGACTGACAACGGGACTTAGGAAAAATGTTGACCTAAAGTGCAGTGAAACACTGCAGGCCTGGCAGGTCAGCTGTCTCCATGGATACGACTGAGGTCAACTCACGAACAAACAGAGAGCCCAAGTGCTGACGACCAGGAGGTGACATGCTGGACACGAAGTGGCCTTACAACCTTCGTCAAGTAAGTAATCAATGGAATGAGCCATTCCACAGTCATTGTAAAGCTAAATATGTGCTGAAAATCCAGGTGACAATAGCTGCTTTCAAACAGATACTGCGTATTTCGTGCGGAGGAGGTGCATGTGTGAACGCAAGTGTCCGAGTGAGAGGCAGAAACTCTTCCGCTGTGTTGTGCATGTGTGAAGAGCAAACTCTGGGTAAATGCCGTAGCCAATTAACTCCAGATTTAACCCATAGGTCAAAACAGCTTTACGGTAATAATGTATTGTTGAGCAACAGCCAACAGAAAACAGTTTTGGCATATTAAGTCATTTCTTGAACAAATATACTAAATCTTTGCTAGTTCCAGTCTCTCAAATGGGAGGATTTGTTTGTCATATATAACAATAATAATGTGTGACATGTCACATTATGGTTTTTTATTTTAACGGCCGTATTTCACCATTTACTGACAATTTATATAAACGAAAAAATGATGGTGATTTTAACAAATGTCTTCACGCCTGTAGAACAGCACAAATCCCCCTGAAACCAACAAATTGAAAAATGTAGCTGGATTTGAGACTTATTATACCTTTGTTTATGTATTCAAAACTAAAGATGGCTTACCTGTCCACCTGGAGACAGCTTCTTTAGCTGTGACATTTGACTTCCCTGAAAAAGAAAAAACACAACATAGTTAGTTTTTGCATTTCACTGTAAAAAGATGTAATGAAAGTCTCATGTTACAGGTGACAGAAACAGAACATCTTTCATTTTGTGTTGCAATCCATACAATGTGTCATTTTACTAACATATATTTAAGAGGAAGAAACTGTGTGTACACAAAAAAGGACCAAATAATAAAATGTTTAATGTGAAAGCTCCGGTGAAAGTCTATCGTCCTCAGACCAGAAATATTTCCTTCAGCAAATGTCCTCAGACAGAAAACAAGACAGTAACACAAACAAATAAAAATTCAGCAAACAATGAATGAGAGTTTGGTCGGTGATGTGATCGTTGGAAATCTTGGACCAATACTTTGTGAAAAGTTGTATATCAATATGGACAGTTAAGTTTCTGAGTGATATATTTGATGATGTATAAAACTGAGTCCTGAACAACAGCAGGGAACTCCACTTAATTCATGCACCTGGAATAGTGTCTTTACCTTTGAGCAGTACTTAAAAATAACCTTTTAATGAGCCCATGATAATAATCTACAGGTGTTGATTTATCTGCTGCGACTGGAAAAAAATCCAGCAAAAATATCTGGTGCATTCATCACAGTTGCTGGAATGAGCCTGAACAGGTGTAGCTCCCTCCACGCCTTCTCTATGTTTATTTTAGCATTTAATAATAATGCCACAGTTAAAACGAAAGTTGAAGTTCACGATTATAAACCCCATCTCCTAGTGCGAAGGACTGAATGGAATAACCTCTGACTCAAGGACCTGGAGTTTTTAATTTAACTTTATGGCTGGGAATTTGGATGGCGAGACAAACTTGACTTTTGGTGTACATGCTCAGGTTATTCTTATTAAATTGTATTTGTTTATTTGGCAGGATGTTGTTGTTTAATCTGAACAGAAATAAGAAACTTTAAATCCTTGAGTTACCCTTGATGAGTTATTATTCATAAAAATTGTCAACATAATAAATACCATGCACAACATGCTATAGTACACACCCACCAATGACTCATGCCACAGTGCAGGGCATAAATAATTCCAATTACATCTGTGTACTTTGTAGTGTCCCTTGTCAAACTTAAAAGCTATAATTACAATTACATAAACTATAATTACTGTACTCACATACTGTACATACCATGCATACAGCTCTGTTTTCTTGATGGTGTCTTTTGCCCGCCCCACATTTAGTGGTTTTCAACGTCACCTGTTACCACAGCATCTTACTGACATCAATGGGTGTGGCAACAATTGTCAAACATTTTCGGCTGACAAATCCAGCTTAGATCATAAAATGTTGTCTGTTCACTGTCGCTGGCATTTGTTTTCAATGGGGATTTTACTGAGAACATCTCGGACTGTGGGTGTGATCTAATGAGATAAAACACACAACCAAAGTCCAAAGCACAAATGTATTCAAATATAGTTATAATACATTTAGTTTAGTTTCTGAGCAAACATTTGCTTTTAAGATGCTTCTCTGAACCAACGAGCATCACATCTGCACGAACAGGTCTGAGCAAGCCCATTGTGCAAGTTCAGTATAACCCCCTTCAGGTGCAGACATATCATAATGTCATGCACACTCTGTATAACTGTATAACTGCACAACGCTCTCATGATACAATCTGAGTTTCACTGGAGGAGGGGTGGGTGGTTTTGGGTTATCTGTAGCAACGCTGTGCGTGTGGTAAACTTCAAAAAGGTGAAAACAACACCTGAAGGCAAGTGGAGACAACGCTAAAATGAAAAAGAAAGTACAAGAGAAAATAAAAGAAAGCCTCTCTTTTCTCTGACTCATTAACTGCTGGGTTCATCTTTCGAATTTAGGTGCGTCTTTGAATTACAAGCCGAGGCTGAGCATGACAAAACGTTGCTGTAGCCTCAGATTTCAGTTAGAGGGGCAAGATCCAGAGAGTTGGAGCGTCTACTTTGACCGAGGCCTGGGTAATTAAAATTCTTTAATTATTGCAATATATTTTTTATAAATGGCACAATCACAAATGTGATATAAAGATATAATCTTTGGTCATATCGCCCAGTTCTACTTTCACCGGATCGTCACAAATCTCTACAATCGATCAAAAGGCAAAAAAGGTACTCAGATGTCTTAATTAAACACTTTCTTCATTCAATATAAATATATATTCATAATTATGATAATATGAATTTAAAAGAGACTTGAACTGCTAATTAAATCGATGTATTTAAACAGTTGTAATATCCCTGTAATGAACCGTGTTGATCTAAAAAACACATGACTTTTTAAGGTTTGTATACCTTGAACACAATGAGTCATCTGCTTGTCACATACATGTGATTGTTTTCAGAGATGCTCACTTATGCTAAAACTTTGTGGCCTGTGCTACAAAACTATCAACCTCTGTAGCACCAGTGCTATGTGCAACATCATACAGACCTGTTGAGAATAAAAAAGAAATATTAAAAAATAAAATCTATATTCTTTGGGATAATGGGGATCTCTGGTTTCATTAGCACAAGTAATTATGATCTGCAGTGGAGTGACCGTCAGCAGATGAGACATGTTGTGATGTTGGAATGGAAAAAAACTGCTGAAGTGTTTGCACACTAACTGCAAATCTGATGCAACAGTGGGAGCATGAGGTAAACAAACCAGATATTTTAATGACACCTTAACTACATGTATTTTTGTTCATTTGTACACAAGAATGTGGTCATACATGAAACTGGTCAACATTTAACTTGAATGAAAGCTACAATGTGTGACTTTTTCTAACATTTTGTTGTTAATATCGTATTTTGAGAGCTGCTGTTAAAAGCTCCAGTAACTCAGGCTCATAAAACCACCTGGCAGCAGAGCCGCGCCCTTCTGACCAATCAGAGCTGGCTAAAGTCAGGCGTTGTGACACATGGCACTCGATGAGTATGTGAACACCCTTCTGGTGCACGAGGATGTACTGCAGGTGAAGTGCTGGGTGGAATGTGACAGAGCAGGGTGAGGGAGCTGTGGGAGGAGCATCGGATGGACTTAATCGATTTAAAGCACTTAGATCCAGGTGCCTCCCATAATGCATTTGCATGCATTCAGACCATATACAGTATGTAGAGCTGCATGAACATCCAAGATAGCTTTGGGTGAAACCTGTGTGTGTGTGTGTGTGTGCTACGTTTTATTCATAAACTCTTCAGGTGCTTTGTTTCTCCACTCAGACTCATTTTAATAAAAGATCAGTCACTGGTTGCAAAACAGCACCATCTGCCTCTATGAGCCTCTTGATGTCAGAACCCAGTGCTCCAATCTATCTTTCAATTAGTCTAATTTCCTTTTTTATAATAAAAGCAATGGTGAAAATTAAGAATGAGTGGCTGGCATCAGGAAGCAAATGCAGTTGAAGGCATTGTTTGATTTTTCCAAACGTCTCCATTTCTGTCCAGACTACAAAGCAGCCTGGGAGTTTTCACCCTCACCCTAAAACGGGACCGGCGGCGTTTAAAAACGTCTGTTTGAGAAGCTAAATAAACAATCTAAAAGTTTGTTGTCAAATGATACTAAGTCCAGAGACAAACAAGAACTGACGAAGCCCATTAACGTTTCATAACCCATTTCAACATTACTGTGCTGCACTGTGTGGCATTTTACACAGGGCTGGATTTCTCTGGTCAGTAATTGCAGGTGAACTGATGCTAAAGCTTAAAAAGGTCAAACAGTCGTGGTGTGTTTTTACTCACTCATCTCCTCGACAACTTCTGGGTCACATTCTCTGTACTTCTCCACCTCGGCCTTCAGCTGAGTTCGCTCCTCTCTCAGAGCCTGCAGCTCCTTCAGCAGGGAGCTTCTCTCTTTCTACACAGACACAGGAGTTTATGAGTATCATTCTTTTGATCTTATGCACATCATGTTAAAAACAAGTAGATCTTTCCATATAAATTGAGGTATGCAAAACTCTTCTTACTGTATCTTGACGTCCAACTTTCGCCTTTTCAACCACTTTCTGCAGATTCACTTTTCTCTGTTTTGCATCAGATATCTTAAAAGGAAAACTGCATTAAATGAAACTCAAATATTGACATCAAACTAATTTCACGATCGAATATGATTTTATGATGAAAAACTTAATTCATAAACCACAGCAGGGGAATGACGGCAGTTCCATAGCCAAATTATGAGGCAATATAACAAAGTAGGTCACAGAACCAAAAATACCAATAAATACACAACTTAATAAGATTTCTTGAAACAAATCAAATCAGATGTGCGTCACAATATTTTCCAGCGGAGCAGCAGTCTTTGTCCTTTTGATTTTTTTTTTAATTAGCAAAGAAAAGCCCAAAGGTTATACCCATTAAAGTTTGGCGTAGATCAAGAGATCTTTCCTTGATTTTTTCACCAATTTCCCAGTGAATCATTAGTGGATCTTCAGGCATATTTAGGACACTGATATCTATGAGTGGGTGCAATTTGGGACTGTTGGGCCTTGGTGGAGCATTAAGGTCAACCACAGCATTACAGAAATGATTCATCTGCATTATAACTGCATACACTTTTAGTTAAACTGGCAGAAGGGAGCTATGCTGAAAATTATACCCCCATCAAACACTCATTTCTTAGTCATAGCATCCAGGACTCTAATTTATATTAGTGCTATTATTAAATAGATGCTGCCATTCAAACATAACATACAACATATTCTTAAGGCCAAATTCTGTGGTGTCTTACTAATGGCTGCACAGAATATAATTTTGTGTTGTGGTACGACCAAGTGTCATTATCTAGAGACAGATTGCGCCTTCGTAACTTTTGTCCTACATATCTGGTGGCCAATGTTCTCTGTGGAGTCACCACCCTCACACCATCTGTCTGCCATGCAGTGGGAGAGGGAAATGGGTCATCACAGATAACTGGATATTCAAAGACGAGCAGCGATGACTGTGATGAGAAAAGAGCTCTTCAAAACCACCAAGTGAGACATGATTTTAAATAGTTATTTAAATTGGATCTAAAACAAAAAAACAACACATGAATAAAAAGTCTTCTTTTTAATTCAAACGCTGCTTTTTGTTTTTGCTCACCAAAGGCAAAACTCATTTACTGTAAACTATAGTGAACACAGTGCACGGTGAAACGTTTCTCTCCTCTCAGCCCATCTCTGTGCGGATGTATCTTATATAACACAGCCGGCTGGTGTGAAACTACCTGCGTTAACCACAGCTCTCAGGAAAGACACTCGAGTTCAAATTTCGATCTCTTTGAGGTAAACACCGTGCTGCTCTGCTTTTATTATTTTTCCATTTAGTAACATCTGCAGATATTGAGATCTCAGGTCAGACTAACCGCTGTGGGGCCTCACCTGTTTCTGCAGATCCTCCAGTTTGTGCTTGCGAGCATTTAAGGCCTTACTGGGGAAGGCCCAGTAGTAGTTGGACGTACCCACTCTTTCGCAGTCCACCATGTTGTCATCCACCAAGCTCTGCAGCACATCCTTCACAGTCATGGGAGCTTAAAGCAGCAGAGAGGAAAGGACACCTTCACATTAAAACTCCACTATCCTTGATTTTTCATCATTACATTGAGTTCCCAGAGTTGATGCTACATGTGGATTACTGATTTGATAACTGCTGAGAAGACTTTGGATCTATTTGACCAAACAAACTGCACATTTTAGTAGAATGCCATATTATACAAAAGGATACAAAAAAAAAAACACAAGCCAGCATCAGCTCTTATTTTCATGTTCTCCTGGCAACTGTTCACAAAACGAAACCCACACATCTGCAGCATATCTGGCCAGTTTATATTTATCTGAGAGAGCGTTGCATGAGAGGATGTAATAGAGCAGAGTTACATCTTGAACAGTGTCAGTGGTGAAATGTGATACACCCACACGTTAGCTCAGCCGTGAAACCGAAAGAGCTAATCTGCAGTGGTGAGGGGCCGAGTCCTGAGAGGATGTTGAACAGCAGCAAAAGTAAAAAAAAACGAGGATTGAAAGTAAAACATTCTGCATGAACGACCACACTCTTTCTATGCATTTCCCCATTCCTTTTCTTTCTTTTTCGTATTTTTGTGATTGAATGAACTCTTTGCCCCTTTTCAAACTTCCCTTTCACTACTTCCCTTTAACGGTTACTCGTGTGTTCATACCACTCATTTCCCTGAGATCATTCGTTTGGCCCCTTTCTCACATTTTCTCCTCCTCTACAGGAAAAGGTGCCCAAAATGTAGCACTCTTGTTGCCCCCCCCCCCCCCCCCCCATCACTCAGTAACTACATTATGCCCCAGTACAGGGGACAGAAACATGTGCTTTTAATCACAGCAACAAGATCCAGTTTCAGCAGATTCATGTTTTGTCCAGTTTAAAACAAAACCCCTCCTCGGTTCTCTCAGAGACACAACACGGATCTGTTCCTCTGCAGCAGTGAGCACTTTAAAACCTGCTGTTTTCATGAATCTCCCCTGATACTCGTAATGTAAGGCTCTATATTTATACAGAGAGAGAGAATGTGTTTTATTTATTTAAAACCCTTTCAGCTGCACTCTGCACTATGGGATTACTGCTGTTGATAAGTCTGGTTCTGCTTATACAGACCGACTGAATACAGTTAACATGGTAACAGCTAATCCAGGTTGCCGTAATTAATTCTGTATGCATGTCACTGCGGTGTTTATGCATGAAGGTGTAATAGCAGTTGAAAGACGAATTTAGAAGTGGTGAGCAAATAGTGGTCTGTGGGCCGAATCTGGGTCTCCAACATGACCCCTTTCGCTCACACACAAACCATAGTTTCACATTTAATAGTTGGAATAAAATATTTGCATTATTTTTCACATTTAATTTAGGTAGCAATGTTAATACAACACTGTGTAACCTGTCACTCCTGTTCATTTCGTGTATCGTAATGTAGCACAAAGCATTTGCAAAGTGAGCTTTAACATAAGCTGCTACAACACTGTACTGACTAAAAGAAAAATTAGCATTTGCCCTTAGATCCTGAAGCGTAATGCCACAATAAATAGCTCAGACAAAAATAAACTTGAGAAGTGTATCAGTACTGAATATCTCTCAAATACCTGCAGCCTCACTGGGCTGTAGAAAGACAAAGGATTCTATGCTTTAGAAAATACTCAGCAGGGACATGAAATATGTGACAATGCAAAGAAAATAATCCCAAAACATTTTGGTGTAATTATACTAGAGATGAGTATTCAAGACCTTTGTAAATGACATTTAAGATTAAAACGTTTTTTCTGACCAAATCAATGCTTTTAGGACTTTGAACTTTCAGATCCTCTGTTCTATCAATTGTTTAGTGTCCAGCTGCACAAATCACATTTCTTTCTAAAAATAGATGTCTCTAACCTTTTCATTTGTTTATCATATTTAGAAACCAGGAGGGGAAATGCATCAACAAGCAAGTACATAGTTTGTTAAGCAGACAGCAAACATTGGCAGATCATTAAACAGTTCAACTGTTGCTCATTACTCACATATGCCCTTTGTCTTTGGGGCAATCTTCTCAATGTCTTTCAGCTGAAACACATCTTTCTAGAAGAGAGGGTGAGAAAATGTGTTTTTTGATCAGTTATGCATTGATATCCAACAATGTTATAAAATGTATAGTTACATCATTGTTGAGGAGCGTATTTACTGTACTTTCATTCAAACAATTATATTTAGTGTGATGGTGAAATCGTTTTATTAGTAGTATATTCCTGTTATCATTATTAATAGGCCAAATAGAGCTACTGCTTCTTTACATTGAAAGGTGGTTGGGGTATTTGTTTAGGATGCTTCCTGGGCCCCTTTAATTGGGGGGGGGGGGGGGGGGGGGGGGTTCTTCTGGGCACATCTAACCAGTAGGAGACCCTGGGGTGGGCCCAGAACATGCTGGAGAGATTATATATCTCATCTGGCATGAGAAGGCCTAACGACATCCCAGGAGGAGCTGGCAAGTTTGCCAAGGGACGTATGGGCTGCTTTTCTTAAGGGTATGCTGCGCAGGATTTCCATAGACCACAATCTATAGTTTAATACAAAAGTTATCCCACTTAATCATCAGTCATGACCCAGTAGAATTGTGTATCTCCTGATACGGTGCTCGCTACTAGAGCTTTCTTTTTATTATTTTGCCATGTTTGGGATGATTATCTGCTGCAACCTTTGCCCCCAGCCAACGAACAGCCAGCAGGGTGTGAGTGCAAGTCTCTATAAAAACTACGCAACCAGGTTACCTCATTTCCACCAGCTCAGTTTGTTGCATGTTTAAAAGGCTGCAGGTCTGTTTGCATGTTTGACTGAAGGTGGGGTTGAGTTACACACCCACACACATGAATAATTACCTCCAGTGCAAAGACTTTGTACTTTTGCTAATTTTGCTTTAGAAAATGTATTATACTAAGAGTTACTAAAATGTTGAGATGTAACCCTTTTCAGAAACACTCAATTTAAAAATCAGACTTCGTAAACCTGATTTATTTATGAGAATAGTGTGTGCAGATCCTATATTAAAACAAACCTTGTGTATGTTGCAGGTTGTTTATACAAGTAACAAACCCGTACACGTCAACATAGTTTGCACGTTAGCTTTAGTCTCCTTTACAAACTAATCAGTCAATACCGCCAACATTAAATCTATGCTGTTGCAGAAGAGTTACAGAAAATAAAAACTATACTGATCAGCTTTAATTAAATCCATGCATGCACAGTATGGTTTGTGTTACATTGTGTGGCAATGGGAAAACTCACCGCTTCAAAGAAAATCTCCATCATGCGAGTTCTCTTCTCCTCCAAACTCAGTCCTCTCTTCTTTGACTGTAGCAGAAAATGTAACGTGACATCAAGTAACAGTGAACCACTCCATCACGAAGGACTTTCTACTTCTATTACTCAGAATGCAACAAGAAACAAGACGAATTCTCAACTCACAATCTGAAACGGGAGTTTGTCAGTAATCAGAAACAGGAGTTTGTCAGTAATCAGAACCAGAGACTGAACACGCTGCACGTACATCAGTGTTGTTGTAATATACTTTGCAGCCACCTGTGTCAGCAGAGAGCGACACTTGTAGCCGGCGAAGAAGAAACGCAACATGGCTCCATCTTGGATTTGACATATGTTGAGTTTTTAACTCAATATTTAAGAACTAACTCGTGTTTACGTTAGATTCGTATAACAACGATAACCCCGTCTGTGCTCTGTCTGTAATCCCATCGTCGGTGCCTCAACATGGACGACATTGAAAATAGTCGTTTAGCTAAATAGTGCTTATGTTTGAAGAACTGCCCTGAGCAGTGGGTAATGACGTTAGTGGTTAAATAACACGTAAGGTTCGCACCGTATTGTTAAATGTATGACGTGAAGTAAATATGTAAGTGTCCTGTCGTCGCTGGGCAACGTCGGCCACTCGTGTTCCCGTTAGTTAGATGCTAACTACTAGCTAATGCTAACCCACGGAGGCGTCACACAAACAGCTGATAGACTCACCATTTTGTTGTATCGGTTGTTGTGATGTCACTCACACACACGTGTGGTTATAACGACGTAAGCTGTCGCTCCTCTTCCTCTTCCTCTTCCTCGCGTCTGTTTGATCCGAGGAAGTCAAACGTCCCTTTCTGAATTTTCCCGCGGGTGGATGTGACGTCACGGTGTCGCCTTCCCTGTGCCTCGTAAATTCCCGCGCGTTGAGGAGATTCGGTACAAACCGTGTCATAGAGACCGACGGGATTGTGTTAACTATGAAATTGTGTTTGTTTTATTTCGATGTAATGTCCCAAAAACCTTCATGACGTTGAACAGAAATAAACAGGTCTAAGTTGATCGAGAAACTGAAATAAATAAGGGGTGTGGAGCACCTGAGGGCCTTATTTTCCTAAACAGGTTACAACACAAACACAGCCATCTTTTCTATGGGCACTTTAATTCCATTTGGCATTACAAATACAAACAAGACAATGGAAAACAAATAATTTAACACGATTGTGTAGAAAATGAAAGACCAAATTCAGGACACCCGATGAAAACTTTGCGTAAAAGACAAACAGTTTGGGATCAAGGCTTTCAAATAGCAGCACAGTGCGTTTTCACAACACACACCTCGACTGTTGAATCTACAACTTGTTAGTTTTTTGTTCTTGAAAGACGTAAGAGCACGTGGAGAGGATGGAACGCTGCAGCAAACCCTGTGAGTGAGGACCGACTCATATCACGTGAGTTTATTTTCATCACTTCAGCAATTTACTATAATTCTGCAGCAAATCCTAAAATGATGCGCTTCATCACAGCAGATTGCATAAGTCGTAATGTCAAGAGGCTTCTTACGCAGCAGAAGTCAGCATGTGTGGTACTTTAATTTATCACAACACACACACACACACACACACTCTCGCATATCGTGCACACACACAAACCCTGTGTTTTTGTAAAAGCCAAATAAGCAGAAATCATTATGGTTCGTTTAAAGTGATGAAAATTACACTGACTCGTCATTTTCACACAGACAGAAGTATTGCAATTGAAACAGTGCCTCTATTTGAAGTTTATTTTGTCTGCTTTAAATTAAATGTATATATTGTGCACAGTAGCTTTTCAGATGTTAATTAGTGATATTAGCATGCACAGAGATGCCTAATCATGCTGGAAAATACCCGGCAACCTACAGCCGCTGGGATATCTTTTCTTTTACATGGTGAACAGGCAAAATGTGAGGAGCATTTAACAGGAAGCTGCAATTACTGAAACTTTAAATAGTTTTCCCATTGATTTCCAGGTGGTTTTCTTTGCTTTAATTTCAGTTTCACTTAAAACAGTGCCCAACTAGTTTTTGTGTCTCGGAACAAGTGCAACAGCATCATATTTCCAGTGTTCCTTCCATATCACAACAAATCAAAGATCTAACATTATGTACAGTACTAAAGCTTTATTGTTCAGCGTGGGTACGATGGGATGTGAAAACGGCTGAATGTGTGACACCTCAGTCAGCAACAGATCCTCTTGCTTCATTCACTTCATCACACAGAAAACCTCCCTGTTTTGTGTCCTCAGGGTCAAAGAGGACGCCACACGTGGAGAACAGTCAGGCTGACAGCACAACGACAGCACGACTCAATGGGTGAGTGCAACATGTGCCGGTCGCTCCGTACTACTACTATGTGTGTATGTGTGTGTTTCTGTACAGGTGTGCGGTTTGTGCATCACAGGGAGAAGGGCTACTGCAGGTAGCGGTAGACCTTGAAGCAGTGGTTGCCAGAGTCTGCGACCACAACGTGTCCGTCGGAGGTGAGGGCCAGACCCTGTGGGCCGTACAGAGGGTCAGCTGACGTGTTGATGTACGAGAGGAACGAACCGCTGCCGTCAAACACCTGAGAGACATAGACACATCATCACTGTTAGGTTTGAGTTTGTGTTGGGGTCAAACTATGAGCTGTGCTGAATGGGACAAGCTATGTTTAGCTGTGATAAGTGAGTGTGAATAATTGTTCTATAAAAAATTGCATAAATGAATAAAGGGTGGTCTATGAAGAAAACTAAAATAAACAAAATTTGAAACACTTTCCTAATTCAGCAGTTTTAATACTACTACTACTACTGCTTACAATAATAATGAAAGAATACACTTTATTTATAGAGCCCTTTTCAAAATCTAGATCACAAAGTGCTTTACAATGGCAGCAAAATAAAACCAATTGTATGTGGTGATGAAAATATATATTTTAGGGCGCATCCAACAGCAGGGGGCGGTGTTGTCAAAAGAATTGGATTTTGTCACATGAACCAAACTCCAAAAACCAAATATCTGCAGTAAGCACTGCTACACATTTATTTAAAAATGTAATATAATTATGTGAATATGAATTTGTTATATTCTGTTAAAGATTATTTTTTTATCAGTTCAGAGTCAAACTGAAACTAGTAGGCAATTAGAATCAGAACAAGGAAGTTTGATTTCTCACAAGAGGCAACTTAAAAAAAAAAAAAAAAAAGATGATTTAATAAATAAGGGTGATTCATTATGACTGCCATTGGTCATTTGATGTGAACTGAAGAAGAGAAGATTTTATCTTCTAATTCATTTTTATATAACATTTAGATTTCAACGTGTGATCAGCTTCTTCTGCACAAGTGAAAATGGTGGTTTAAATATTACTGATGAAAAGGCCACAGGATAGCAGGACTAACTCCAGAGTTAATTTGTGTAACATGTGACCTGCAAAGTGTAGAAATCACACACAACCTCCAAATGAGAATACATATCTTTTCCATAATCTTGTTGTTTGGTTCTTTTCCTTTGGTACTGACCTGAATCCTGCTGTTGCCCCAGTCTGCTACTATAATGTTTCCATTAACATCCACTGCCACTCCTGTGGGTGCGTTGAACTGGCCGTTTCCTTCCCCGTTAGAACCAAACTTCAACAAGAACTCTCCTTCTGTGTTGAACACCTACATTTTGAAACATAAACAAGTTTAAAAAATGTCAAGAATATCTCATAAAACATCAGAAGCCTTTTAGACAGTTCACATCTGTAATACACGTCCACTGCTCTTAAACTGAACTTACCTTCACTGAGTGATTGTGGAAATCAGTCACGATGATTTCATTGTTGTTGTTGACGGCAGCAAAATGAGGACCTGAATAAAATAAACACAACAGTATCTCAGATTCATGTCAAATTCTGATCTTAGATTAGATTATAGCAACAGTTTGTTCCAGCAAACTGTTACAGAACAGATGTTCTCAGTCCACATGCGGCTTTTTAAGTAGATGATGAAGTTATGAAAATCCAAACAAAAGAATTAGGAAAGAAAAATCTGATAACTCATGTTCAGTGGTCCAACATGCTGCTTTGAGGACACTTGAATTATGAATCTAATTCTAAAAAAGAGGCGTGTTTTCTATTGGTATCAGCAGAATGAATTGTTAGCATTGGAAGTCCATTTGTTTTTCTGAGTTCATCACTTGAAACTAGATTTACCAGCATGTGATTTTGTATCTGCACCAACTAGTAAAGTTTCAGTCCAGAAAAAAATTCTGGACTCATATGAGGCCACTGTGATCTTCTTTTTTTTTTTGAGGCCACTCAGACCTTTGACCTTTTGACCCTGGATCACCAAAATCTAATCAGTTAATCTGTGAGTCGAAGTCAACATTTGTGCTAAATTTGAAAAGATTAACTCAAGGCGTTCTTAAGATGATCCTTTCCCGACGTGAAAAGGGTTTTGTGACGTCACAGTGACCTTGACCTTTGTCTTTACATTATTAAAATCAAATCAGTTCATCCTTGAGTTCAAGTGAAATTTGAAGAAATTCTCTCAGGGCTATCGTGTACAGAAGAATGGATCTGATGGACGGACGTGTAGACGACATGAAAACATGATGCCTCTGGCCACTGTCTGTAGTCGGCGTGGAGACATGAGAACTCAGAGGTCAGAGGATGATGAGACGATCTTTATGTTTCCTGGACTGAGCGTCTTCATTCCACATGCAGGTGTGCGCGGGCTGCAGAGAGACTGTAGGGGGCAGTGCAACGTATTACCATTGAGTGTACCTGCAAACTGCCGGTCACCGTTGCCGCGGTTACCAAACTTGGTGACCAGCTTGCCGTTGAGCTGAAAGATGAAGACGCAGCACGCCTTGTTGTCCACCACGATGATGTGGCCGTTTCTGTCCACCGACACGCCTTTAGGGCCCATCAGCTTCCCCGAGCCGATCTTGCTCTGCAGCAGGAAAGTACTTTATGACTTAAATATATAGTAATATTAGTAGAGTACATGTTTATTATCCCCCTTTTTGAAATACTTCAGAAGTGTGAGTATTAGTCTACAGTCTTTAGTTGATTTAACACTTTCTGTTTGTGCAAGATAAATGAATATATACAGTGAACACACTCCATAAAACAGACATAAATAAGACGGTAATTCATGTTGTGAAGGTGGTTAAGGGAAGATTCAGCGACTGGGCCACAGGCCACATGGCAGCATCTGACATTTCACTGGTGAAACAGGATTGTAAATGTCAGAAGGAAAATAGGACAAATTCCAGCATTAAATCATGAGACTACAGTTATCTGTACTGGATTTAAAATGTCCACTGGCTTCTGTCATTCAGGGTCAAAGACTCAAGAGAAAATCCTCCATGTGTTTTTTGACATTTTCATCTTGGTGGGAAAGTAATCAGGCATATTAAGGGGACTCTATGTGGTTTAGTGTGGATCCAAATGAAAATCCAGATCTGGCAGAAGAGATGTTGCATCTCAATGGGAGCTTCCTGGTAAAATAAAATAATAATAAATCATTTGTTTTGAGTATAAAACATTGTGACTCACTTTAAACTTGCCCTCGCTTGAGAAGATGCTGACCCACTTGTTGTCATAGTCGGCGATGATGATGTCACCATTCGGGTGGACGGCCACACCGGTCGGCCGCTGCAGTTGACCCGGCGTCCTGCCCCGGATACCGAAACGACTTTTGAACTGGCCGTCGTTGGAGAAAATCTGTGTCGCGCAAATAAAACAGGAGGCTTGAATATCTGATGTGCGGCAGTTTTAACATGAACAGAGTCAGTTGATGGATGAGGAAAGGAAACTGGATGATGAAGCTCCACCAATGACTTCTGACTTCATCCTTCAACATCTGCAGCATCTGTTTACTGAGAGCAGGAGTCATTGTTTTACCTGGACACACTGGTTGTTGCTGTCTGCGATCAGAACCTTCCCCAGAGAGGAGGCGGTGACTCCCTGCAGGTTCGTGAACTCCCCTTTGTTTCTCCCTTTTGTGCCTGAAACCATGAACATGTCAATACGTAGCCTCTTTCCTTCTGGAACTCTTACTTTCTTTATCGATTAATCCACCAACTACGTTTACTAACCAATTAATTCATTAATTCATTAGTCTATAAAATGCCTCAATGGTAGACAAAGAGCTCATTATAATTTCCAAAATTCTGAGGTGACATCTTCAAATGTTAAGTTTTATTTGACCAACAGTTCAAAACTCTATTTTTGCTAGTGATAAATAAATTATGAAAAGAGTCAAATTTATTGTTAACCACAGCCACTCTACAGACAACACACAGTATAAAAGCGAAAAGTCCATATTCCAACTGTTGTGACCTGTATAATTTCAAACTCTATAGTCTAGAAGCTATATTTGACTTGTGATCCAGCAGAGGGCGCTCACTATCAGCTTGACCTTACGCATGCCCTCTTGCTCACAGTAAAGTGAGTCAGTAATGTTATGTCACAAATACATTCAGATGAATTGTGTTCGTTTGGACTTTTCTCTCACCGATCCTGAAGATGAGGTCGTCCTCGATGGGATTCTCTTTCCTCCTCCCGGTGCTGTACATACTGGCCGGCCTCTTGATGGCCTTCTGCTTGACGTGCCCACTGCCCGGGGACTTCAGCCTCTTCTTCACGCCGTCTGAAGTCGGGGACACGTCGATGGACTTGGTGGCCTTTATCTTAAAGGGGCTTCCTTTGATGTGTTGGTCGTACAAACGCAGCGATAAGTTAAGATTCCCCTCTTTCGGGGCTGTGAACAGATACTCGTAAGTGCCGTTCTTGTTGTCCAATATCTCTCCTTCACCTTTGCTGCCATCGGGTGAGGAGATTTCTGCAGTTATGACCGCGTTACCCATCTTGCACAGTTCTCCATCTTTGTCTTTAGTGGTAACAGTGATGGAGGTGGGCACGCCCACCACGCAGTGCCGTAGCGCCTCGCCTGTGGCCACAGACTCGGAGGCCACCGCGTTGGTCGTTACGATGGTGCCCAGGTTGTGGATGGACTTCTTCAGTCCGTCCGTCTCCACGAGGAAGTCCAGCTGGTCGTTCTCCCCGGGCTGCAGAGGGAGCTCCTGGCTGGCCAGCTCGTTGAGACGCTCGCTCATCTGCTTCTTCACCAGCAGCACCTCGGCCTCGGTGCCGTGGCTCAGGGCCTGCTCCGTGAAGTTACAGCTGCTGTTGATGCCCTCCTGACCCTGCATCAGGGTGTCCAACTGGGCCTGGAGCACCTAGCACACACACACAACACCAGGGGGCAGCATGGGTGAGTGAGAAGATGGAAACACCAGTGGTGACCAATTCTTTTTAGACTTAAGACCCTTTAAAAAGCAGTTAGTGTGCCAGTATCTTATATTTGAGGAAAAACCTGAAAATATACCAGTAAACATAATCGTGTGAAGTAAAGATGTATGTTCTTTTTTATTCTTCTTTTATTCATCTCACAGCCCTGCAGATTTTATTAATGTGATTAATTCCCAGGTTGGATCCACTGAAAACTCCCTCACATAAAAGCCATGCCAGCTCCACTGCTTTGCAAGAATGAAAGTGAAAGGAATGCTGCAGAAGATGAATAAAATCTGGAACATGATTCGTCAGCATGAAGGGAGTGAGAGCGTGTCTCCGTACGAACATGGTGGCAAAACACACAGTGTGTTGTTGTTGTTGTTGCTCATGTGCAAACTGAAGACCTCACTGTCAGAAATACACAGCTGAAGCTTCGGTGCAGGGAAACAGAAGAAGATCTGTCAGACGTGGTTATGTCATCATGTGGGGACGAGCAGAGTCTGTTGGTGAAGTTACTTTCACATTTACTGACCAATAACAAGAGAATCAGTCTCAACAACCAACTCTACCAAGACAAACACATTCTAGATGTTTTCTCACGTCGTTAAAGTGTTAAACTGCTAAACTGCTTTAATTTCTCTGGACAGTCTGACACCTGCTGGATGTTTGTGGTTTCATTGTCTTCCTCCTCTACACTTCGCTTCTTTAACAACAACAAATATATCATTGCAAAACATAAATAATACAAAATAATCCGACATCTGTAGTGTGTTAATAAATATGAACAGGTGAAATTTAGTGTGAATCTGGATAAAAATCTGGATTTTATAAATCTAAATAAGTCTTTTTATGGGGTCATCTTCATTCACTTCACAAACAACTTTCAACTATATTAGAAAACACATTTTTTCCCCTATGAACAGTTTGCAGAAAATGATGTGATGCAATACATGTACATGCAATATGGTGATAATATGGCCACTCAGCCCTGGTGGAGGTGTGTGCTCTCCAAGTGCCCTTCAAGTGTTTCTCATGCATTCAGCTTTGTAACCTGAGCAGAACGTGTGATCATTTGAGCAGATAATAAGTTTACATGAGTCACATTTAGATCATTAAATCTCTCTGTACGCTACATGTCAAGATGTTTTTTGTAGTTAATGCTCTCACTGCTGATTTTTAGCTATTTCTCCTGATTACTGGAATAAGGACACATCCATTAAATCACAGAAACAGACTCACCCGCATCTGACCATCACACTCCTCCTCTTCTCCTACAAAAGAGGCCATTATCACATCTGTCTCCGATTACAGTCTCCAACTACCCTTCTCCCTTCACACTCGTTCACGCACTGACGCTCTGAACACACACATCTGCACACTGTAAGAACAGACATCTACTGGAGTGAGAGGACCGAGTGTTCGCTGCCTGAAGAGAAAAGCTGTTGTGTTCTCACTGCTCATGATGACACACCCAAACCAGCCAGTCATACTGTACATACAGTGCACTGGCTCCATCTAGCTACTGCAGCAGCAACTCCCACATCTGACATCCCCCAGTGTTTTGACTGCACACCAGCCAGTGACTTGTAAATCATTAGCGGCCCACGTGACGCAGCTCCCAGACTTCCAGGCTCTGAACCGGACCTGGTGATTGGTCGTCTGGATCAGGGTGGTGCACCAGCTCCCCCGACCCCTCCTTGTCTTTCTGCCATCCGACCAGCTGAGCCCAACACACAGATCAGCAGAAAACGCTCTGTCGAGTGGAGCTGTGACAGGTTAAGTGCTTTCCCAAAATAAATTAAAATGAGGTCAGTGCTTTCTCCATTATTTCCTCATGAAATTTCCCTCAAAAATCTAGATAACGTCTGGTTAATGCAGCCCCAGGTATTAACTGCAAAGTGTCGATTACAGAACTCAAACTACACTTATCGTGACGTCCAAAGTCTCAACCACACATCAAGCCGTCTCTCTGAAGCGACACCCTGAGAGCTCTTTGTGTCGGACCCCACCTTCTGCTTGAGGCCGTAGTTGACCTCCAGCTCCATGAGCAGAACGCTCTTGCGGACGTTGAGGGTCTTCTGCAGCTCATCGAACGTGGTGTGGATGTCATCCTCGATGGAGCTCTTCTGACCGGTCAGCTGCTGCAGGATCTCCGACAGCGTTTGCAGGGACAAGTCAATCTCCGGCAACCTGGGAGCGACAGAGGGAGAGCAGGGCTGAGCAGAGAAGTCTCATGTACACTGTCGTCAGTCAGCGATCACATGACGGAGCAGCATGCACGAGAACGAGGACTGTGGTTGGTTCATTCATTCCATTACGAATTCCATTATTAAGCAGTGTGTAAGGGCGGCTGTGACTTAGGCTTTTCTGTCACATACCCTGATGGCTGTAGTGCAGCATGTAATGACATAACACTGCTGTTACCTCTTCTTGACGGCGTCCAGCTGGTCCTGTAGCGAGGCCTTGTGCTGTTCCACGACGTCTTTAAGAGGAACGGTTGGATGTTCTCCGTGTTCGCCGCTGGTACACTCCTCACACATGGCTGTCTCACATGGAGGACAGTAAAACTCCATGACCTAAGCAACAAGACAAAAGTAAACATGAGACCTAAATAGTGCGTTTCCAAAAATGTTGATCAGTCCACAATTTTGGTCCAGACTTGGGCCGCTATGAAATTTTGTACAGTCGACGTTCATGATCCCCAGAAAGATGAAATCAAGGAACTTTGGCGGCTCGCTGAGTTTACCTCCAACTGAATGAAACCATTCTGACAATTACTGGATTGATTGCACGAGAAGATTAGAAATATACATCTGCGACTCTTACGTTGCCTCCATGGTTGGGGCAGGAGAGCAGTTGGCCTGTAGCCACAGCGGTGATGTTGTTGAGCACGGCGGCCTCCTGGCTGCAGCTGCCCGGCTCCCGCTGCAGCACGTCCATCAGGTTGGTGATGAAGAAGTTGTTCTGCAATGCCGCCACACCCTTCTCCGGCAGGATCGAGGTCTGGCGGCACACGGGGCACGACAGTGTGAGGCTGTGGGCCGGGATGTAGTTCTGCAGGCACCTGGAGGAGGAGTATTGATGAGTGGGAGCGTTCTGCACAAAGCTGAATCAAGAGGAGTCAAAGGAGTGGGTGGTGGAGTGTGTGTGGGTGTGATGAATTGAGAAGGGGAAAGATGAAAGACTCTGCTATACTGGGTACAGACAGTGATGGTATACTGCCTGGGATTTAAGACTGTGACTATGTGAAGATTTAAACAGAATCTTGCTTCAATTAGAATCTTATTTTCTCAGTTTACACAACAAAAATCATCAGCATTCAACAAAAACCTTCAACATAATAAGTTACTCATGTATTGTTAGTTATTTGACCTTTAAGTTGTCCTCTAGAGGTTGAAGTCTTTAAAAATGTCTATAACAGCACCGTAAACTGAATCAACTAATGCTTAATAGGACATAAGTAATGCTATATAATGATAATGACATATATATCATCTATCTATCGCAATCTCTCTCTATATCTATCTATCTATCAAATATCATTGATATAAGCATATAGCTGATTTTTAACATAAAGATATCTGGATTATTTCATAAAGATAAAATTTAAAATTCAAGAAAAACAATTCCCAGATCTGCCCCCTTATTCAAATCCTATCCAACATTGGATCAGTTCTTCCTTGGCCCACATCCCACTCTTCCACCTAGTTTCAAGAAACTCAGTTCACTAGTTTTTGTGCAGTCCCAGTTCCAAGACTTTGGAAACACGACCTCCTTGGAGGATGTTAAAAGATGAGTTTCCTAAAACAACATGAAGCTGGACTCACCTCTCACAGAAGGTGTGCAGGCAGGGCAGCACTTTGGGGTTCTCGTAGCGGTCCAGACATATGCTGCAGATCAGGAACTGCTTATCGATCTGACGGACCACAGGGCTGGGGAGAGTGGAGCCTTCACTGGCCATCCTAAAACTCTGACATGCGAGTCCCTCTTCCTCTTTCCCTGCACCCTGCAGAGCGACACAGAGACAAAGTTATCAAAACGCACACAGCGATGACCTCGGGGACGTGAAGAGGAAATCTGCGGGTGGGGAAGATCAAAGGTGGAAACTCGAAGGAAAAATACCTGCTTCCTTCCAGGAAGAGGAAATACACACAAACAGACTCATCAATCAGCGGCTTCGGCTTCTCAAACACAGCCCTTGAAGTGTTAAGATTAGAAACGCTGACTGTCAACACCTCCTCAAACAGGCAGTCAACAAGGCAGAGGAGCTGTGTCGTCCATCTTTTGTATTCCAGGCAAAGAAACAGAGCCGTGTCTACATGTAACCTCTCATCACTGGTTGTGTTCGCCCGCTGACTTGAGAACAATTCAACCATGGACACAGATTCACAGTTGACTGAGCAGCATGAGGACATGTGACCTCATGTTACCTCACAATATAGAATGAATTAGTATTGGTATCAGTGTTTTTAGATCTAAAGCTGCATCCAGACATGCACTAAACTCTGGATGTTCTTCTGGATTTTTCCAGAGAGGCTGAATGTGAGAGGGCAGATGTCTGGGTAAATTTTGGGACATTTTCAGCTAGTAAAATGTTAGGGACTGAGCGGGCGTGTTGACAACGTTACGAACATTCGATGGAAACGAAAGTGGATAAATAAAAAAATAAAAAGAATACAAATATCTCAGGATATAAAAAGAAGTGGCCTAAACGAAAAGAAGACGGAAATTTCAACATGGAAAGAGAGACAATGAGATTCGAGAGCTTTTAGTGGTCAGGGTCAACACTGGAGTCAATGGGCTGCAGACAAACACATGTGGTTTCCTCTGCAGACTTTATACATTATGTCCTGTCTCCTGCATGTTCCACCCAGATGCCATCCCTCAGTGAACGCCACCCCCGCTGCGTTCTTCATATATGAAAGACAAAACTCCAGAAAATGTCCGGACCCTATTTTGCGGCCATTTTCCAGAAATTATGTTTGAGTCATTAGAGGTAAAATTAGACACATGGTGAGAAAAATACTTCCTTATTTTTAATGTTATTAATTTTGTTGTGTTACAGATGTATCTGTGTGACCCCTTAAGAGGTTGGGAACCACTGCAGAGACAGAATAGCAGGGTTTGTATCTGAGCTGCACTGGAGCTTTGTCATAAAAAGCACTTTAAGTGATGAATATTTTATTATAAAGTAAAAGCAAAGCACTCACTGCTCAGCACATGTCGGTGGGAAACAGGAAACTGGAACTACCACAATAAAACACTTTGCACAATAACAATATTTACACAGATTCTTCATTATCCTGTTCACGTCCAACGTGGCCTTTATTTATTTAGCTTCATCAAAAGCATCTTCTCATGTCATGATTTTCTCTTCTGTCTGATTTCCCTGTAACATTATCTGGCAGCTAACTTAGACACAGAAAGTGTGTCAGTGCTTTTATTGTCCCCTCACACTGGAAGAGGAGAGGAAACCCTCCGGGACTGTTCTTCTTTCTCTCTCTCCTCCTCTCTATTCTATTTTCATTAAATGTCTCTCCCTCTCTCTCATACGCCTCTCGCTCCCCTCTCTCTAAAGCCTGTACCTGTCGATGTGGTGAGTCTGTAAGCCTGAAAACACAGAGCAGAGGATGAAATGACTGTTATGTCTGTTATGAGAGCCGCTATGGGTTATTACCAACATTTTCCAATATGTCACACAGCTGGTATGTAATGTGTTTGCTGTGAGCTGCATAATAGCCGAGCTGCTGTTTGTTTCAGTCCACTTTAACAGCTGGTCTAGTATTTTGAAACAGACGCAGCAAGTTACTGTACCTCACTGAAAACCTCAAAACATTGTTCACAATCTAATCCACCACTGGCGCAGAAGCTAAAACAAACTTCAAACTGTCATATTCTTAAATCACACATGTATATCAACACATTAAAGGAAGTAAATGACCTGCATCTGATGCTTGAATCACTGAACGCCTGCACAAACACGCACAAACACAGATCTCACATCTCCGGCTGCAACTCACCAGCTTCTCGGGAACGGACTGAGCAGCAGACGAGCCGAGCGACAACTATTGCACTGATTACAAATCCAAAATTCCTTTAATCCCTCTGCAGACAGACACAACAGGACAACAGAAGCAGCCCTGTGTGCTGACAGTGCACAAGGTCGCAGCAGCCACAGAGCTCTCCACTCTTACGTAATCAGATCCGTAGCATGAAGCGGAATAATTCCTGCTGGGCTGAGCCGTCAGATAATACACACAGAGGAGTGTGCACATGGGAAAGGGAAGGGGTGGGGGGGGGGTCTTATTGGAGACAGGCTTTATGCACGTGGTGACGCCACGAGAAAATAGTTATCGTGCACCAAAAACATGTGAGATCAAACAGTTATTCCAAATATTGAAAGAGGATGACTCACAGTGCTGCATCTGTGAAACGATCAACAGGCGTCATCCACCCCCTGTGCACAGAATCCCAACTGAAACGCAGTCAAATCCCTGTCCACCTGCCTCCAGGTCACGCCAGGTCACACATGTGATGATGCTTCAGTCCAGGAGACGACAAGATGTGTGCGAGCGTCACACGCAGCTTCCTCCCTGTGTTTGTGGGTGCGCGCACACACACACACGTGAGCAAAGTTGAGGAGGGGCGATTCAGCTGGATTGTGTTTCTGTTTTTACATCATCCCTCCCTCCCTCCCTCCCTGCCTCGCTCTCCCTTTTCACTTCCTCTCCTCCCATCTCTTGCATTCTTTGCCCGGGCCTGTGTCACCCATTCATCTCCCTCCCTCCTGCCTCCCTGTCTGAAGTAAGTGCTGGCTCACTGCAGTGCAGCGACCGTGTGCAGCATCAGGAGTATGTGAGCGAGTATTGGCTGATGGCTGAGGATCCTAACAAATGGAGAGAAAGGGGGACAGCCGTGATGGGTCGCCTCTGTGGCCAATAGAGCTGAAGTCAGGGGGATCTAAGTCGGTGCGTATGTGTGCAGGTGTGTGTGTGTGTGTGTGTGTGCGTCCTGCTGACTCACTGCTCATGTGGAGAAAGAGCAAAGAGGCAGAACGCAAAGAAAGTAAAGAGGAAAGAGAATCTTGATGTGAAGCACAAGGGGATTAAAGTATTACAAAAAGTAAAAGACGTGTGCACAGGGACTTAAATCCTGAGACACTGATGTTGGTGCATGCACACATTCCTTCATATCTGTACACACACACACACACACACACACACACACACACACACACACACTAAAACCAAGTCCTAATGCTGAAACAGTCCATTAAACCTTGGTCAGAAAGAGAGGAGCGACTTTGCATCGCAGCCAAACCAAAACCTTAACCATGACCAATTCATGCCTAACCACAACATCAACCTAACCACAATTCACATCGTACCACCAACTTTAACCAGGACCTCAGGAATTAGGTTTTGCCTCACTATGACCAGGCTTTGGTCCCCATGAGGTCCACTGGTCCTGACACGGTCGTTGTTTATACTGGAAAACATCCTACAGAGGCTCGACACACACACACACACACACACACACACACACACACACACACACACACACACACACACACACACACACACACACACACACAAACACACAAACACACACACTCACACATCACCATGTCCCTGCAACATATGACCTTGCATTGGGTCAGTGATCTCGTTCACAACATGCTTTAGTTTCTGCTTGTTCCTGCTGTTAACTAACAGACAAATAAACACCCATGACATCATTACCTCCTTGGTGGAGGTAATGAGGATCCCACTCTACAGGGAACTGGCAGTCCTTCATCTACCAACAAATAACAAAATGCTAAATAACTGAGTGAGATCATTTCTATTATTCTGTTTCAAGAACAGCGTGAGTTGAACGCAACAGAGGCTTTTCACAGACTTCATTATGCCTGGCAGCTTCAGCGCTGCTCCAGTGATCTCATCTGAGCCTCTGCCAAACTCACTGGGAGTCAGTCCGAGGAGCACGACACAGAACAACAGAGGCCGATGTAGCTGTGGAGGGAAAACACAAAAACAACCACAACCAGCAAACGGTTCATTCTGAGGCTGCAGCATTAACGTGCAGACGAGTGACACAAGCAATAGATTTACAGAGCTTCATTTGGGATTCACTGTGAAAGGATGAGGCGGATCAAACCTTGGGATCAAATCAAAAACGAATTTCAGTGCTCGTGTTCTCTTTTATGGCACAGAGGGATGAGCTCTGACTACACGGATGATGCTTCGTGAAATTTATTTATTGTAGCTTTTTAAAAGCAAACTTATCAGAAAAATGAACACTTGAACTTCTTAAAACGACAGAAACCACCTTTGAATAAAAGTGTATTTAATGTTTGCTTCGACTCTTTGCTTTGGTCCATGCAGAGGTAACAGCTCGGGGGCAGAAACACATCTTCACATCTTCACACTCTGAGGAGTAAACACGCCACTGAACCTGTTTTAGTTGCTTCCCTGTTCACACCCCTGATGCTTTCAGACACTTTAAAGGCTCCATGAAACTACAACAACAGCTTCAACACCAAACATGTACGAGCCTCCATAAAAACAACTTTAACCAAAGATGTTCTTCAACACCAGCTCATTTCCACTCACCAGAACCAGAAGAGGAAGCAACTCTTCGAAGCAGGTTCTAGGTTTTCATGCAGGCTGCAGAGGTTTGGACTGAACGTTACTCTGGGTTTCCCTCTGGTGTCCGTCCAGCAGCTCTTTCCAGAGCACTGACCTCAGCTCTTTCTGCCGTTTCTAAACCCACCAAAACAAAACGCCATGTCACGCTGCACAATGATGACGCCGCTCAGTCCCAGCGACCGCTTTGTAAACATGTAAACAACCAGGCTGAAGACAAACAGGTGAATGTGTACAAACCTGGAGACCAGTTTGTCTCACTTCAGCTGCACATCGCTGAATGTTTTCTCAAGGTTTTATTGTGTAAGACTCGTGAGTTTGTCGGGTTGAAAGTCCAATAGATCACATGCAGGTCTGATGAAATGTTTATTTTACATTTGAAGTCAGATTTTAAACTTACATGAGAGTTTATTTTTTATCTATTTTGTTTGTTTAACTTTAGAACTAATTTAATTACATTTTTGATTAGACTTTAATATATATTGTTTTGTCACAAATGACTTATTATTAATACTTTTTAAATAAATGTATGTATGTATGTATGTATTCAATTATAAATTGATTTGAGAATTTCTGTTCAGAAACTTTGTAGAAGTTCAAACTAGGTCAACATGTTTCTCATGTTAGTTGCGATATCGAGGAACATTTGACATTTAGGGAAAATACATTTACAGTGGTTGCTTTTTTACAGAGAGTGAGAATTCTGACAATTTTTTTTGGTTTTCAGCATTTATTGCATTTTAAATCCTGTCAGCACCTCAAGACAGATGGTCGGCCTGTAAGGCTTAAATCCATGAAGTCTCTGCTAACCGCACAATTCCAACAGCACACAACAAAAACAGCTACGCAGCAGCTTCAGGGCGCTAAACAATGAAAAACCACACCTTTATATGACATTTCCAGCTTTGTGTTTCAGTGAGACCTGTGACTTTTCATGCTTTTAATGCTGCAGAAGACGACACAAGCCCCACCCCCCTCACGTTAATCTAAAACATCCAGCGAGGTTCAGGATGATGAGAGATTACAGCGGCAGAGCACTGAACATCCCCTCGTCCAGCTCCACATCCACCCTCCCCCCCCCGGAACAGTCTAAAACCATCTGTTCAAAAAACAAAAGCCACTGATGAAAGTGCGTTGGTCGAGTTTGTGTTTGTCTGATCGCGTTTACTTGCTCCTGAGAGAAAGGCGGAACTCGGAGGGCATAAGGAAGCCAATGCGTCACTTGGTTGTATATCTGCCAACCATGTATCTGGTGACACCAGATAAGAGCCGTGCCGCGGTCCGTGTGTCAGTGCAGTTAGCTGACCTCAAATTAACGTCTTCAGATGTGCCAGCGTCAGACCAGTGGAAACTGCCCATGATGCATATCCGTCAGCCAGAATTCACTAAAACCAAAACCCTGACCAGGTTTTCATGGACAGCGATATTGTGACTACTGACCTTATTTTGAATGAGACATTATTATTTCCATTATGACGTTTACACAAGTTGCTAATTGAATATAACGTTAATATTCCTGTTAACATGTTACAGTCCCATACTGGTTGTTTACCCTCCAACCCAGAACATACGACGTAAAGTAGTTGGTAACTGCTTCATGACGATGTCGCAAAATGCTGCAAAACATAAAATGCTAAACGTTAGATACGGACAGAGCCTTCTGTCTGTATTCTACATTTTCTTCATCTGTATTTGTGCACGTCTTCTGAAAGCTAGCTACGGAGGAAACAGACGAAATGGAGCAGTACCGCAGGAAATCGTGGGGGGGCAGTGTGGCTTACAGTTACAGCCATGTGACCAAAGACATTTCAACAATGGTGCAACTTTTTAGAGAGAAGTACACTGGAAATAAAGTCAACAACCAGATGAACACACACCATGAGCCAGCTGCCTCTGCCTTCACATTAACGTTTCATAGGCTAGCTCTGAGCGCGAGTGTTTGTTTGAACGTGACGCAACGGAACCACAATGCAATTCAACGCATAATGTCACCTCATTAAAACTGAATGAGCAGCATTTTGGTTGACGTGTTCAACACATCTGTGAGTCCAGCTGTTTACATGTCTACATTATGTGTCTACGTTCAGAATAGTCCACGTCTTAGTTGGATTATTGCTTATATAGTACGAGTATGACTTTCTTCAGGTTAAGTTTATCAGAAAATGCTGTTTTCGTGACATTGTCTTACTCTGTTAATATCAGAATATTGTTGTCCGTTGTCTATTGTGACTCACTGTCCAGACAAAATGCCCCTTTTCAGCAAAACAGTTTAATCAACTGCAAAGTTTTATCAGCATATCACACAGCAAATGTAACATGTTCTGTACCCTGCATTAATCTAAGAAAAGATAGTGCTGTGTGTTGTGCAGATTGTAAAACCCATGGAGACTAAAACTTCCGGCCATGCAAAGCAGTGTATGAACATGCCGCTACTTCTCAAGGACAGACCAGCTGCAGCCTGCGAGCATGGCAAACAGGAACAGGAAATGAGAGTGCATACTGTAAGTGTGTCTACAGAATTCATGCACCTGCCCAGAAAAGCCTTTTAAAGCCCACGTGCTGAAGGTAGATTCTCACGACGTGAACACCTGAGATCGTGTGAAGTGCAGCTGGAACCTGTATTTCTAGTGTTTCCTCATAAGACCTACTGCACAACCACCTGGAATTACAGAGGCATCTTTTAATAAGAATCTTCTCCTGTTACAGAAGCCAAACACACAGATAGAGACTCTACTTTGCATGAAGACTTCTCCAAATCAACACCAGCTCAGCTTCTTCTTTCTTTATATATAATTCCTATTTTCTTTCTTGTCATTTCTCCATCTCTTACTCACACTTTCCATCTCATCTCTTCATCTCTCAATCCCCCCAAAAAAATCCCACTTACTTCCACTCCATGGCTTCTCCCGGTCCTCTCTCTTCTCTGGGGTGAGAAAATAAAACCAACACTGCTCTCTGTCACCTAATCCTCCTCATCTCTGATACACTGTGGTGTGTGCAGCCAGTGGGCAGAGAGGGGAACTCACGAGAGGCCTGAGCTGCTGTTACAATAATCCAAACAGACCGACAGGGTGCCATTGGGCGAGCGGAGATGGCGGGGGAGGGCTCGCCGCCGGTGTGGAGGGCAGGGATGGACCAATCGGGGGCCAGGGAGGGGTTTGGGATTCTAAGAAGGATTGTGTTGCTCTTTAACCCCGGTGAGGTTTGAGACACATGGAGGAAGGAGGGCAGGACAGAAAGAGAAAGACAAACAGGAGTCTCACTATTTCATCTGTCCAAGCGTTGACCCTGGTGCACATGCAGGCTGCGGAGGGTTCGAATAAAGTGTACATGAGCTCTACTTTTCTATGCAACAAGCTGGAGCTGCCAAAGCTAAAGTGTCCATGAAGAGCTGAACATTGTGATTTACTGCAGAGTCCAAAACAAACAGTTCTCCTATTCCTGAGAATCCTTGAAGTACAAACGAGCCTGAGTCACACTAACTGAAACAAGATGCTGCGACATGGCCGAAGAAAAGCCTCCATAACCATAACAGTTTGTCTGAATGATCACCGCAGTGCACGTACAGTACACAATATCTCAAAGAGAAAAACTGCAATTATCCCCCAGCGACACTATAGCATGTTACTATCTCTCCTGTTTGCCCCCAGGGGAGACTGAAGCTGGTAAACAAGACAGAGCTGATGCAACAGAACGAAAGACGCCAACTCAGGAGAGGTAGGTGGAAGAGAACGAGTTTAACCACAAATCACCAGGATGAAAATTAAAGCTGTGAGAAACGATGATCTGGCCTTCGATCCCCAGCGTGCGCCAGAGCACACGTCCTGTTCCAAAGACCGTATATAAATCTGGTCTCCAAACTTATTAGAATAATAAACACTTAAAACATCAGTGTGATAAGAACTGCCGTATTTGACCTGTACTTTGACTTTTTAGTTTAGGCCATGTCCCATCTGCTAACATGGAGGAGGCAGGATTTACGACATATACTGCAGTCAGCCACCAGGTGGCGATCGAGACACAATCATGTTGTCTATCTTTACATACAGTCTATGGTCCATGTTGAGTTTGGGGCAGATCTGACTGTAACCAATCAAAAGTCTAAAAGTTTCATGGCCAAACATTAAAATCTGAGACGTGATGTTCTGTGTCAAGTGACAACTTAACTGATCTTATTAAAATCATAAATTATATAATTATATTATAGATCAGATATTTGTTGCCTACGAACATATTTCACTTGGTATGAAAGTGTAATGCGGGTCGGGCCCTTATTTACAGATATGTGGTGTGTTTGTGTTCATGTCTCTTCATGGAAATGTTATACACACACACACACACACACACACATACATGCCCCTGGAGAGTTTCCCCATCTCTTAAAAGCTTTAATCTTATTGGCTGGCCCCAAACAATGTTTGTACTAATTATCCAAATGCATCTGTTTTCCTGCTGTACATCTAACTCCCACTTAACTGGATTACCCACTGCACAGGAAGTGGCTCCATATGGAAACAGGAAATACCATTATTTTATTTATCTTCATCTTACCGTTGTATAATGTGATGATGTCATTTGTAGGATAAAGTAAATGGAATCTGTTGAATTCTATGTTAAAGGAAATATCAACCAAAAAAAGCCACTTTTGTCTCAGAGATGGTTTGAATGGAGAAGAACAGGTGGTAAAGAATTCAAATATGTGAAAAGCAGGTGACGTGGTTCATTACATTTCACACAGAGCTAAGGAACAGCTACGGTCAAAGGAAAAAGAAGAGAGAGTCCAATTATTAACTGAACAGAAAATGAGACTCTGGACCCAGAAAAGTACAAAAGCTCTCAAGCTATCTGAATAACACAGGGAACTGAACACACACACACACACACACACACACACACACACACACACACACACACACACACACACACACACACTTGTGACTTTGTAGGTTAAAGGATCATCATCAGTTCATTTTATGTAAATTATCTATGAGGTGGTTGACGTGGCCTTAATGCAACGCTGATGCCCCCTGCTGGCTGACACACACTTTACATACTGATAGTGGTTGTGTAGGAACACAGATCCAGTCAAAAGATCTGTCCGAACAATAATTGACTATTCCATCAAGACTTACAATAATTATTCATTTTAGCTTTACTATTTATTTCTTATTACAAACCTGTGGGTATACGACTCATGTAAAAGCAGAACAAGTCAATATGATGACCAAAACTAAACAAAAAGCCCAATAATGGTGAAAAAAGTATACTAGTGACTTCTTATGTAATGAATACCACATCGGCTAAACTGTGGCTGGTTGGTGTTTTTTGCAGTTATTGTAAAGTACACATGAAATATTAGTTGGCTTGGTGATAGGGTTCCCAGTGACTCAATCAGCGGTGATCAGACAGACGCTGCGTCGTGGTGGTCGAGCCCCGGCAGAGCTCATTGATCCTGAGAGGTCACGGTGTCGCAGAGCAACATAAATCCACATCAACCCTGAGGGCCTTCAGTCAGTGGACCACAACACAACATCAATACCAACACCAGTCACCGTTTGTATTGTACGAATACAAATTAAATCTGTTGAAGTACTGCAGACGGAATATTCAAAAGTGGTCACTAGATATTTGGATTGGATCATAGGCTGTGAACTGAGTCAGGCTTTGAGCAACTCATAGACAAATAGCTCCGTGACACTGAGCGACCCTGATGCATGACAACAACTGTGTGTAACACCGACGTTAACTTTTCACTTTGCATGACTCCAGAACACTGACTCATCTCATTGAGCTGTGTTTGTCCTGATCAGCAGGAGAATGAACCTCCAGCTGCAGCACAGTCAGTGTTTACTGCAGCGGAGGCAGAGTCACAGTGTTTACTGCACCACTCTCTACTTCCTATTCCACCAATCTCACAATCCTTGTATTCAAGCTCTAATGTCACAGAACTTTAAAAATAAGTAATAGTTGAGCGTTTTCAGACACATATTTATAATTCGTGAAAAGAGTTGATTAGCTTAGTTTAGAATTAAGACCGGGAGCATGATGAATGATTTGTGGTTTCATTAGGAGACTGTGTTCAAAGATGGACGACATGACAGCTCCACAAAAGTGAGGCCAAAGTATAATCGCCCCCTGGTGGCTGGCTGCAGCATGGGTCATAAGCCACGCCTCTTTCCGAGAAATGAATGGCTTCCTGACATATACAGGATTGTTCAATTCTGTTGAAATACTTTTATACTTTTAAACTTCTGTAGGATCAGAGCACATAGCGCCCCCAGGTGGAACCCACCACTATGACGGCTCCATCTCAGCAATCATTGCAATAATGCAGCAATTAATAAAGGTATTTAACACCAGTGGATCGTTAACGCCATTTATATTTGTCAAATCAGAGTCTGTGGTGGGAAAAGCTTCAAACCACAAAGTTCAACATCAAATAACTGAAAACTACAAAACTATAAAACACTGACAATGAAGCTGAATATTTAGCATAAAGTCGTGTTGTCCTACAGATGCTGTTTGACTCTATTTGACAAATGCATCAGCAGCTTCATTCAAGTTTTCCCAGATTTAACATGCTGACACAAACACGATGCCGCTGCTGCTGCAGACTTGTCTTGGGAATCGAGCTGCAGTAAATGGATTAGCACTGAAGTGCTGCTCGTTTATAAATTAACAAGGACACAGGCAGAGTTTGGTCATGAGACTGGCACTTTAAATGATTGGATGCATGTGTGATTTTTAATTGAAATAAAATCTAATTCTGCCTCTTGGTGCAGTTCTTCTGGTTCATGCAATAAAATGTCTCAGAAAAATCCCGAGTATAAACATTGACTCTACCCATCGAAGCACATGCGGTAGTTTCGGTTCCACTCACCTAAATGTGACGTTATCTGCTGCTGTGAGAACTCCAGAGATGTGTGAATGTGTCAGAGGCTGTGCTCCTCACCCTCGTGTTCCCTGAGTGAACTGCTCCGCTCGTCTCTCCTGCAGCTGCGTCCCGTCTGCAGCTCTGCTCAAACTACAGCCCACTTCTCTTCCACCTCATTTATTAAAGGGGTCTGCCGACAATAAGAGGGAAAGGCGACTGCAGCTGGATTCACTTCAATGAGCTAATCCAGTCCCCAAAAAACATGAATATTACATTATTGTGAGTGTAAAAATAGAACATGCATGCATTATTTCTGTTCTATCCCTACACTGGTTATACAAGCAGTGTTGTGGGATGTGTGACGCACAGTAGTGTAAACACAGTGAATACCTCAATTACCCAGGATATTTACTTATTACTTTTAAAATTGAGGTTAAAATACATTTTTAAATCAGGCTTTTAAAGCCAAATTTACACCTTTTCTGGTTAAGAACTTCATGGGTTGGTTTATGGAAAAAGAAATCGTTAAATAACTAAGCTTTTGATCCTACAAAGGAAATCTGAAGCAAGATGCAGTGCAACAGCAGATAGTGGCTGTATGTGGAAAAATAAGAGTACTGCAATACAAGAAGTCAAGATACTTTATATGCACATTCATTGCCTTTGCTTTGCTGCCTCATAAATGTAAACTACAATATATTGTCGTAGAAGTATCTGGTAGACGTGGTTTAGTATTATCATTAATTTGAAGTTCTGTGTCTGGACGTTCCATTGATCCGGGTCCAAACACCAGCTCAGCCTCAATAGAAGTTAAGAGAAATCCATGTTTCAGAGAAACCCAGTCAGAACCCAAACAAGAACACGAGAGAGATGCTGTGGACAAACACAGTCTGTCATTGCTGCTAAAACAGCGTTTTCAACTTTTCTTCCACCAGGTCTGTGGACGGTGGATCGGATCATATTTTAAAGCAGAAAATCTGGTCATTCCAACTAATAAAAACAGAATTTTACAGCAATTATATCATCAAATATGAAGCAGAGGGGGGGGGGGGAATAAATCGCTTTACTCTGACTATATTTGCAAAGTTTCTCAGCCTCCTGATGGGACGTCCCAGCCCCGGTTGTAACTGTGGTTTCCAGTCGGGCCCCTCCCTTCTTACGAGGGAGTCTGTTGCCGTGACAACCCTACATTATGCAGCAGCCCATGAAAGACTCTTTTCAGAATAAAAAAAAAAAAAAGGAAAGAAAGAAAGAAAGAAAAGAGCAGAAAGAAAGACAGAAACAGGTTATTTGCATTCCTCTTCCATTACTGATTCTGTGCGATAGAGAAAAAGGCGGCATGAGGTTTATTGTGTGGTGTGTATCGGAGGAGAGGGAGGGGATGGGGGGGTGATCATGATGCATTTAAAGTCCTCGCAACTATTTTAGAAAACTAATGGAGTGTGTGTGTGTGTGTGTGTGTGTGTGTGTGTGTGTGCCACAGTCAAAGGGCACCTGCTTAGCATGCACTGCACAGTCTCAGACCCAGTGCACAGATTTCTGTTTGTTTCAGCATCGCACCTCTGGTTATTTCAACAGGTACAATAGCAACTTGATAAAAGGGATGAAACATATAATCAGAGTTATTATTAATAATTTAACTATTAAAGGTTTAGAGTGAATTAAGACACAGTTTTCTGATGCAGTGGAATTCCTCCAGCATTTCAATGCCGTGGTGCTAATATGAAATATATTCTTTATTCTATGTGACAGTTATATCTATAATAAATCATCTTCCTGTAAAATCATATAATAGTTGTATTTAATCTGAAAAGAAGAGTGACTGAAGCGGTGAGTTGAATCAAGTAGTAAAAACTTGTAACATCAAATGTAAATACTGATAAAGTAAAGTACAAGTACAGCAAAATGAATCAAAGTTGCTTTCCACAAATACACAAACTGAACAGTCCGTCCTCTCAGTGCAGATCCACATCATGTCTCTGCTGTTACACAGAAGCTAACGGAGCTCATGTCTGAACTCAATACTCATTATCAAACTGGACGTCAGAGGACAAAAATCAATAAGAGAGGCTTCATGTAAACGATCCATAAATCTGACACCGCAGTGTTTCACAAACGAGCGCTGATCCTGTAAACTGTCGTTCAAGAGTTTAAGAACCAACCAGAGTAACCAGAGCTTGATCATGTGGTTTTTCACATTTCCTTGATCATGAATCTGTCTCAGCAGCATAATTTAGCATCAAATATTGTAATTGAATCAATAATAATTTGATTAGGCCTCTGAATATTAGGGCTGAAACCAATATTTGGGTTATTCTGTTCAGAAAAGAGTGAAAGTGTTAATCACCGTTTCCCAGAGCTGCCGTCAGATTCTAATATCGACACAAAACCTGAACATAACACGGAAAAGCAGCAAATCGTCAAAGTGGAACCAGAAACTGACCGAAAGGATCATTTGATTATTGATTGTTTGTAATTACTAATCCATCAAATAGCCTTGATTGATTATTACAAAATCTATGTAAAGGCAGAGGTTAGGATTTCATTGATTTGGAACACAGTGTGTGAGGTGTGTCTCTCACCCCATCTCTGTTTCAGTGTCGTCTCTGTTCAGGGGTTTGATTTTCACCACATGTTCACGTCTTGTAGATCTGGAGACAGAAGGAAGTCAAAAATCAGCTGTCAGGGAAAAACCCTTCTCTCCTGCACCTTGACAATTTAAATAAATCTGTTTCCTCCTCTAATTCACACCGAACCCTGTTGGTTTTCATCACGTATTTCTCTATTGCCACGTTGCAGCTCTCCACAAACTAGTGGCTGTTTTTACACTGTGTGTTAATCTGCATCCTGTGTTGATCTGACACTGATAATCCCTGTGGCTGTAGTAGAGTGAGTCTATGAGACCGAGGCATGCTGCTGATGAGCTGCGTTCAGCTGCTGTACGTACATGTGATGGTTAAAGGTCACAGTGATGCAGGGAGACGAAGCAGCAGCGACATCATGTCCCTGGAAGTGACAGAGTGAGGTCATCACCAGGTCACTGTGGTAAAAACTGTCCCCTGGTGGTAAAAGGAAAAAGTATATTTGAAGAATGATCTCACATGAACTCAGGATTCATTTTCCTTTGGCAATACATGTTGTTACTCACTCCTGTGCAGGATCACTGTCGTCGTTAATCCCCGTTGTTTTGCTTCATGACAGATGTGACGAGCAGCAGAACATCCTCCAGCCTGATATTTTTATCCACACACACACAAATGCAAAGAAATGACAAACTCAGCTCTGCTGCTGTGACGAGAGGAGCTGTCAGTACCTGCAGCAGCAGCAGAGTGAAAGTAGAGATCCTCCTCTTCAGGTGTTAGGCTGAGCTGCAGGATGAAGAAGGGATTGAGAGGAACCTAATCCCTCACACATGGCAACAGCGACTTTGATCTGGAGATTAACGTGGAGAGTCACGAGCCATTTGACATCTCGAGGCATGTAATACTTTGTTTTTCTGCAGTGACCCACTCTGGACAGAAGCTCCAGGATGAGACCGTATGTGAATCACAGCTGAACAGGACAAGCCGCACAGTGTGTGTGGTATTGGATTAATTCTGAAGATGAATGTTAGTAACACACACATCTGACTGTATTTAAAATGTGTAATGTGAGTGAGGATGGATGAGAGTTTAACAGATTTATTTTCCCCATGAGCTTCCTTTAGCTCATGGGAGCCCCCTGCAGACAAACAGGGGAATAACAACAACTGTGGCCATGAGCTCCCTGTCTGTAACGTTTGTAGATATTAATATTAAAGGTTCATTAATAAAATGTCTTTTTGCAAGATTTTGAGTGAACTCAGGAATTAAGTGTCTGTGACAAACATTATATTTATATGTGAATGTAAAATTGTTGCTGTTTATATTCTGTTATATTCCAGTTTATTTCCAGTAAAGCAGCTAAAACTTACTTAAACAGAAGTATTGAATTAGAAAGTATGGATCAATGTGATTTCTCTGTTGCTGACGTCCAGTGTAATGACGGATTAACCGAGACACTCTGCTGCTCTCTAGTGGTTAAAAGGGACAAGTGAGAGTGATCTGATGGTTTGCTTGTACATGTTACTCATCTTAGATCAAGATGGATCTTTGTTTTGCTTAAAGATATTTTCTAAAAACATATTTTTTTTGTATGTTGCAAATTCAAATCTAATTCTGTATCTGCCAAAAATCAAACCATCTTCAAATCTAATTCCTGGATCTGCCAGTTAATCTGCATGTAAAGGTTTCTCCTCAGGCTCCTTCTCTCCACCAAGTTTGGTTGAAATGAATTTAGTAGGTTTTGTGTAAAACTTGCTAACAATTAAACAAACAAACCAACAAACAGATACAGATGAACATGTGGTTAATGTAATAAACCACATTTTAAGTGCTTTACTTTTTATTTTCACCACTTTCATCACAGTGGCCGAAAGGCAGCAGTTCAAATCACCATCACAAATCTGAGTTTAAAGAAACACCAGGAGCTAGTTTTCAGTTTACACAGAAACATGTGATTTTATTTCATTCTTTGCCGTCATCAGAGACAGGAAGTGGAACAGAGTTAACGACACTAAGATTCTTCGGGGGTCTGTGGCCCCGGTGACCAGACGACACAGGGCAGAGCAGCACCTGCAGGTTTTATCCACCGGTGAGAAAACTACAACACGTTCTCGTCATAAATAATCACATCAGAGTTTGAAAATAAGCAGCTGGTTCCTTGGGGGGGGGGGGGGGGGGGGGGGGACACATTGATCATTTGGTGAAAGATAAATTCAGGGAAAATGTATAAGAACTAATATAAAGATGATATAAAAACACATTCTCTAAATAATGAATATAAAGTCAAAAACAGTGATCGGGTTTAAAACTGTTTAATTTGACAAAAGTTTGTGGACAGCACTTAACAGGGTCATAACCCAGTAGTGGTAATTGGTGTTAGTCCTGTTTCCATGGTAACCACCCTATCACCACTGTGATATATAACGTAAAGGGCAGCCATTGTAGCGCCCGGGGCCGTTAAACAGTCAGCAGGAGGAGACACAAAGGAGGAAGCATGAGGACGGAGGAGAGAGAGCCGACGTAACGTGTAAATGATGTTAGAGAAGAGCAGCTCAAGTTTTATAATAGTTGACGTGTCCTTTGTTATTTTAGCTTTAATCTCAATGGAAGAAAAGTTGATTCTCACAATTACAACCTTGTGAATAGACGTGGTTCTGTAGTTGGACGCACACTGACTCTCTTGTGTCATCACTTCCTCCTCTTGAGTCACAGGGAACCAGGAAGAGGAAGAAACCCACAGCGTGTCAGCGCCCTGCAGCCAGGACGCTCCATCATCTGATGGAAGATATGGAAGATATTTTTTATATCCATTAACTCTCACACTGTTTACTTCACTCTGTTACCCTTCATTTTTAATGCTATGTAAACATGTTGATAGTCAGAAAAATACTATTGTCTTTACATTATTTACAAAGTGAGTCACTGTTTGAGTTCCATGTGATGGACAATCGAGGAAGTTCTACTGGTGACGGCTCGGCTACATCAGAAGCTTTAAGGCAATGCGCTGTCGTGAATGTTGTCGCCATCGAGGCTAATGGCACGATGCAGGTTGAAAGGCAAGAGGTGTGGAATGGTCAATGTGGCGGAACTCAGCACCAGTCGGTGACTTTGATGTCACAATGCATTTAACAGAAAAATCGAGAAAAATAAATAACTGTTGATCTTTGAAAACACATTCGGCTTCTTTGAAGGTTTAATTTCCCAGAATCCTCAAAAACATTCGAAAACATCTGGATGAAAATAAAAAAATCTCTCTTAAAGTTGATCTCATATATTTTCTATCCAGGCAGCTAGAAATCATGATTTGTTCTTTTTGTACAACAAAAGAAAATAATTAACACATTATTTTACATGAAAATATACGATTACTATAATGTAACACAAATATAAGGGTTAAGAAAACTTAAAAAGTTTTAAATCAATAATCTTAAAATTAATTTCTGCCAGACAGGGTGTCTTTGTTTATTTAAAATATATTTGTTAATATGGTAGAAGTACCTCAGAATTGTGCCTCCAGTTGCAAGAT
Source organism: Verasper variegatus (assembly GCA_026259375.1). Taxonomy (NCBI): domain Eukaryota; kingdom Metazoa; phylum Chordata; class Actinopteri; order Pleuronectiformes; family Pleuronectidae; genus Verasper; species Verasper variegatus. Next base: position 5,472,098 of record CM048044.1, on the reverse strand, counting down.
TTGTTTTGCAAACTTATTGTTTAGTTTTTTGTTAAAAATCCTTTGTCAAAATCGTTTATTTTGTGGACCAAAATAAAATGTTTGGTGCCGCGATGAAATTTCGTCATGATTTTACCTGTTTTGCAAAGGTCACAGGTTACGCAGCTTGTTTTTACGCGAACAAATATTTCTGTAAATCTTTTCAATGAGAGAGAAGAGTTTTTCTTGCTGTTTTTGTGTTTCTGAGAGCTTCAAGTTTGGGGATTTTTACTGACTTTGCACTTACAGAAATTCTAGATGAAATTCTGAAATGGTTGGAAGATTATTTGAGGATTCAGGAAACACCTTCAGAGCAGCGGTTGTGTGTTTTTATTTGTGTTTTACGTGACGACTAACTGTGTGTGTGATCACATAAGAGACACAAACTGGTGCTGAGCTACATTATGAGAAGTCAGAGCTAACGTTCGGTTTAACTAAACCAGGAAATGTGCAGACCTGGAGAAAACATGACCCATTCACAGAAGAAACATCAGATCACGTGAGCGTTTGTTGTTTCAGATGCATTCAATGCTTTTCTTTCAGAGCATTAGCGTCGTGTATTAGCCTACAGTATATAGGAAGAATTTCCTACGTGTACATCTACTCCATGATAATATGGAGGAGTTCTATGACATTTACAAACTACTGACACGAGGTACGAGAAGTACAACACACTGTGCGCATATAATCTGTGACTTTATATATATATATATATATATATCCTATATATACCAGGGTTTTGTAAAAAGGGATATTTCGGTTATGATCAGAATTCATCTACATCTTTCTCATGCAGAACCAAAAGAATATATTCTACTTCGCCTGCTGGTCCAAGGCCACTGCAAGTTCTGAGCTGAGGTATCGAGCAAAGGAAACGGGGAAAAAAACAACACAACAAAACTGAAAGACGCCGTTTAGAGCAGCAAGGTAAATTTTCTATAAATCAGAAAACCCTGAATCAAAAGACACTGAAGCTCAGGTTCAAACTGTCAGAGCGAATTAGCAGCATAACACAGACAGAAGTGTTCAACATCATCACGGACACTAACACAGACAGGATGCAGACGGCTAAGCAGGCAAAGAGGCTCCTGGGTAAAAACACCAATTTGCCATTTGTCAGTTAAATTAATACAGCCCCCCCCCCCCTCAGAAAAAAGAAGGACGTTATGAATGAACAAAATGTGGTGCAGTTCATTGCATCTTGCTCTTTGAAGCATCATGGTGAGATCGTCTTTTGCATCAAATGAAAACGAGACGTCAGGAGATGAATTTAAATGGAGCTCAGGGGGGAGAGTCTCCACTGGGCGTGGCTTTATTTCCAGCTCGGTTTCGCGCTCCTGCTCGGCGTCATCACCGACTTCTCAGAATAGCTACTCGTCTTACGATTATCCTCGCGGGATGGAGGCGGGGTCTCGCTGCGGCGGGAGCTCCTACTGGTGGCCTTCACGCTTTGCACTCGCCTCAGGTTTGTCCCTTGCGGCCGCTCCTCGCTGGTGTGAACCGTGGGCGACAACCTGTTCTGCTTCACGGAGGGCTGACGACCCAGGAGCGAGGGGCTGCGAGACGGCGTGGAAGGGACGGAGGGGGGGCCCAGCTCATTCTTGGTTCTTGAGGATGATGCTACGGTGTTTCGGGCAAAGCCGGGGAGATCAGAGTTGTTCTTTACGCTGAGGGCGTGCGAGCTGCTGTTCTCGGACGAAGCCCCGCCCTGCGCCTGAGCCTGCGCCTGGGCCTGGGCCAAGGCTCTCATCGTGGAGCGGCACATTTTCTCCTCGGGAACAGGTTTGGGGATGTTCCTTAGCGGTTTGGCGTTCGGCTTCTGGATGGAGGCCTTCCTGGGCATCGCATCGCGCGCCCACCTTGAAATGCCACCGGTGAGGCTGCTTCCCCTCTGAGCTTTCGTCTCATTGGGCGGCAGACTGGAGTGTCGAGGAGGTCGTGTTGTCTTCTCGCTCCTTCCTCTCGCTGGCGTGCTCTGGTCCCGGAGAGGACGGTGTGAATCCCCGCTCTCATTCGCCAAAGTTCTCTCTGCGCACTTGCCGCCACCCGTCCTCGTGGGCTTGCTGATGGGCACGACCTTCCTCATGCCCTGGCTCTCGCTGCTTGTGAGTGTTCGCACTACACGAACTCCGCCGCACTTTGCAGCTTTGTTAACTTTACTCTTTGCTTGCACCGGTTTTCTGCTGCTCTGTGCATCTTTCACTGCACCTTGTTTTCCCTCGGCCGTGTCACAGCTCTCCGTGTCCCACTCCTCCGTTGTCAAAGACGTCGTCATGGATGTTGCATCCACAGATTTCGGCGCCGAAAGCTCATTGGTGGAAACGGACTGGTTGTTGGGAGACTCCAAGTTCGAGGACAGAGAGCTTGGATCTTGTTGGCTCTCCTGATCTTTGCTGCGGTCTGGCGTTCTGAAATGACGCCCCTCTTTAGTTAGAGGCGTGCTTTCAGCCTCAGAGTAATCCAGAGTGACGGAGCAGTCCGTCTCTGTGCAGTCGAGTACGTAAAACACTGGCTTCCTATTGGATAGTGAGGTATCGAGTGGGAGGGGTGTATCACAGGTGGTAGAGGAAACTGTGCTGTTGTCCTCTTCTTCAGGAGAGGACCCGGCCTGTGTGGGAGGATCTGTTTTATTTTCCCATGCTTCCTTGGGATCTGCTCCTATCACTAAAAGTTTATCACCTGGAAAGTTGTCCAGACTCTTGGGGGGTATCCGTCTCTCCTTTTCCAAATCCGTCACCACTAAATCCCCCTGATTGACAAAGTGCATGTGATTACTGTTATTGTCTGGACTAGGTAGCTCGAAGGCTTGAGGAACTCGGACTAAAGTGTGCTTCTCCACGCTAACGTTCATGTGGCTGCTAATTGTTGGGCTGGGCTTTTGAAAGACACAAAAGGATCGAGGCAGAGCGCTGCCTTCAGACAGAGACGAGTAATGATTGTTGTTGTTGTTGCAAGGTTCCTCGTTACCATTTAGCCCAGAAGAGGAAAACCTGGCCAGTGGGCTGATTGGTTCAGTTTGTGCACACGGAGACGTCACCTGTCTGTCGCAGCCTAACTCTCGGTTGTCATCATGCGCCGAGATCCACGGGGTCGTCCTCCGCTGCACGGGGCGGCCCGACCGAGGTAGACTGTTAAACTTGGAACAGTCAGCGGGATTCCCGGCGGCGCCAAACAGCTCAAGGTATCCCTGGAGTTCGCGGTCCGCTATGGAGGTCATGGTATGACGGTGGCGGCGGGCGCTGGCAGAGCGTCCCAGCGGGGTGTGTGGACTCTGAGACCTCTGCTGGAAGAAATCCAGGAGGCCTTCCTTGGTGAGCATCTCCACGTCGTTCTCGCTGCTGCTGCGACCGAATCCCCCACTCGGATCCCCACCCGACCACGCGAAGCGCTTCTCCTCCAGCTCTCTCAGACGACGCTGTCGGGCCTCTTCCTTCAACTCGCGATCCAAGTTGTCCTGAGAGAAACACAAAGGTGAGATAATGGAGATAGTCAGGCAGGCAAATTCACAAATAAATCAAATCAGATGAGAAGAACAGAACATTTGAAAGTTTGTTTCTAGATTCAATGTTCCCCGAGACTACCCACCAATGCAAATAACAAACCTTGTAATAAGTATTCGAACCGAACTGACCTTAACAGCTTTCTTGAACTTAAAGCAGAAGTCCTGAAAGATGCGGAAACACTCGTCCAGCTTGAACGTGTCCTTGTCCTCACAAAAGAAATCGATGAGAGTGTTTCCTTCTTTACGCAGCTCCAGCCTGCGTCTCTTCAGGTCCTGAAGAGTCTGTGCTGAACTCTGAAACACACATTTTTAAAAATGTTATACACTTGGATGACATTATCTATAGCGCTTGAATCAGTGTGTGTGTGTGTGTGTGTGTGTGTGTGTGTGTGTGTGTGTGTGTGTGTGTGTGTGTGTTGCTGCTTCACCTGCAGAAACGGCTCCAGCTGCTGCAGCAGCACCTGATCTCCTTGAACCTTTTCCTCCAGAGATTTAATCCGAACATATAAAGAAGAAAACTCCACCTCGATGTTTTCCACCGAGATTCTACAGGAGAATATCACAAAAGAAAGATTGCATTTGTGAAAATCATGTTCCTGTCTGTAAAGTGTCCCTGTAGAACTAGTGAGTGTTACAACATGTGACAACGTTCTGCTGACAACACTGTCAGACTGTCATCTGTTCTTTGTGAAAACATGGCCACTGAGAGAAACGCGTGAACACATCCTGAGGGAGGGAGAGAGGAAGGGAGGGTGGGAGGAGAAATCTTGGTGCAGGAGCCACGCAGAGATGACCTTGTGAGGCTGACGGAGCCCGACAGCCTCTATAATCCCACTGCGCTCTCGACATGATGCGAGACGTCAGCAGGAGGAACAAGGCTGGAGGAGGTTTAACTGCCATGTTTGTCATTATTTGATACGTTTACACATTTATCACACTCAGAAGCCATGCGCGTCGCCCAACATTGTTCAAGACATAACGTTAAAGAGTTTGTTTACCTGGCCGCACTCTGAACATCCTGAAGTTTCTCTGGGAACTTGAGCAGCTTCTCGTCTTTTTTCTTTGCCTCCTGTGAGAGGAGAACACGTTACACAATGTTGTGATACTGTACAAGGTAAAGTGACATCACTGCTGTGTGAGGTACTGCTCTTTGTTTGGTTATGCAAGAGCCTGAGCCGGCCACTCTCTGCACTTTTCTGCTTCCTGTCACCATCTGCTGTCCACCTGCCTGCTGTACTCTTGGTGTTTTGTCACCGTTCACCTCAAGCACCACTGTTGTGTAAGATTTATATGTAACTAATTATCCATGGATGACAAATACAGTTGGAGTTTTGACTGGTTTAACTAGTAGATACGTGGCTTTTAAACCCTGTGTTATTCCATGTTGTCTATTTTATAATACAGTGGAGGTTTAAGGTTAATGCACCTTAACAAGTAAACCTGCAACAACCAGCCACTGTGTGAAGCTACATCACATTTCATGGTGGCACAACAGTTCAAGTGTTGATTTTACTCCATGGTAATCTCCATAGCTCCATTCTGCTGTGTTGTATAGGATTACAGGACAAGATAGTACAGGCCCTAATGGTGGCGTGTGCATCGTATTGTTCAAGTGCAGCTTTCACTAACCATGGCGACGAAGTGCAGCAGGTTCATCCCCGGCTTGTTGGCCTTGGTGTCGGCCAATGAGAGGAGGGAGGAGAGTTTGAATCCCACAGCGTTTCCTGCGTATCCACCCTGAGGATCGCAGAGGAACAATGGAAGACGTGTCACAAAAGCATGACGAGAAAACTGGAGGAAAAATGTGGTTATATTCTATATTTTCATCTTGACAATCAATCCCATGAAAAGACCAACACTAACAATGAAGTCATCCAGCTAAACTCTATTGTTTATGGGTTAAAAGCCTCATGTTGTTTACTCCCATTGTCTCCACTGTTGAAACTTTATAGTTTTCATATTTTGGACCACAAGTCAAACAAGACAAGTTATTTCCAGACGCTGATTTGGGGTTTGCAAGAAACTTACAGGCATTTTTCACCATGTTGGTAGTTGTCAATGATGAAATAATAGAATAACAGCAGCTGTGTTAACTGGACAGATGTGACAGTGTTCATATACGACATGATAAAATGACCTTACAGCATTCATGATGTTCCCGGCCTGCAGCACCAGATGAAGGATGGCATGAAGCTCCTCGCAGCTCAGCAGCTCTACAGGAGGAAATCAATACAGACACAATTAGAGGGTCCAGAGCAGATCATAGCAACAGTACACATTATTTTATTTTCATCCACAACTACAACACCAGAGCAAACGGCTGTAATAATAAAAACCTATCTTCAAATGTAGTTAAACTTACTTATGGATTTTGACCATTTGTCCCTTTAGTGCAAACAGACACCTTCTATTAAATGGTGTCATAAAAGTTCAACTTAATTGGCCCCATGCAGTGTCGAACTAAGAGCCCTGCAATGCAGTGGGAAAGTAATTGTGCTGTGGAAGAGAACGTTTAAGAAAAATCCAATAAAGCTCAGAGATGCAGACTCAGCTGAAATGACCCTGAGGCTCAAGTGACGAAAATAGAAGCAGTTTATTATTTGGCAGTTTCTTGCTCATAAACTCCTCCATGAGACAAGTGGATGAGACATGTGCCAAATTAAAACATAATCTAAATACATGTCATGATTGACAGCCGAGACTGACTCCGGCTCCAAATGATGTCATCGATTCAAGATGCCAGGGTCCACATTTTGGCTTCATTTCTGGCTTCAAGATTAATGACAACTTTTGTAATCAGTTCTAGTAAAGTTTACAATTTAAAGCACATGGAAAAGTAAAAGTCAACATTTACATCATGGCTTTAAAAGCATCATTTCAGTGAGAAGATGACTCCGCCTTCTCTTTCCACTGCGTCACCTCATCACCGGACCTCAGGTGACACATTCCTACTTTTAGTTTACCGCCTCTGACAGCTCAAATATCTGGGTCACCTGCCCCCGAGTGCACGTGACGGAGCGTACGAAGGCGGCGGAGCTCGCGTGTTGTCACCTTTAGTAGCGACGCGGACGACATCGATCTCGCGGCTCATCACAGCGCAGGAAGGGCCGAACTCTTCATGGAGGACCATGGCCTCGATCCGGACCTCGAAGCTGTTCGGAAACAGAGCAGAGCACGGGTTAAATCTGTGATGGCTCCACAGAGAGCTAGAAACATGATTATCCGTTTAACACTTTACACATGAAACTCTGCAGGCTTTCTTGCTTTGATGGTTTTTCGTTTCTTTCATAATATCCGTAGAAACAGGCTCATGTATGAGTCCAGACAATCGTTCCATTATTTCTCCGTAACACAACCCCAGTATTGACGACCTCGCCACAAGACTTTTATTACAAGTATAATTGCTTCGTTAAGACCCCTTGCTGTTGGAGAAAAGGCAATGTGAGGGGATTAAGATTAGGTCTTTCCAGAAAATATCAAAAGAGGTTTGTAGCAGCAGAACTTTAATCTTTGCAGGTATAGGGTCAAAAACAGGGGGAAATCTCCGGGGACATTGCATTTCACTCCTACATTCAAATATAACACTTTTACATTAACACATGAGAAGAAGGAGAGCAGTTCAAGTTCTTGGGAACATCCCAAAATGCTAAACAAACAAAATTAGGAGACTCTTCACAGCGCACATCCTTCATCTTTCAACGACTGTCAAACCAGTGATTCCACATTTCCGTTTGATGGAAGCTCCACCACAAAAATCCACTCACCGTGGCACCTGGATCAGGAGGAACATAAAGGAATCCACCAGCGTCAGCTTGTCTGGGTCGCCTGTAAACATCTGCAGCTTCTTGATCTGTGGAGAAAACAAAGAAAGCTCAGCGAACTCCAGTGTCTACAGTCCATATAAACTCTCTTTTGTCATCAGTTTATTTAAAACCTCATGCTATTCAGATTTTGTTCAAGGCGTCACCCACATGCACAAATAAAACGGTCAAACACAGACCTCCTCTGCCTCAGGAAGCAGCTTCAGCAGGTCTTTGAGCGGCTCCGCCCCATAAATCTTCCCTTCTCCTCGTCGAATGTCTTCCACAATGGAGCGGTTGGACCTGGAAATCAGGCGAGCGCATTTCAATCAGGTTCCATGATGAATAGCGCAGGTGCTCTCTTTTATTGGCTTCCTCCCCCTGTGTTTGCAAAGGCACTAAATGCACCTGTTCTGCACACAGAGAGAGAGATGTTCCTGTCCGGCTTAGTTTTAATAACAAACCCAAAAAATACTGACAAAGACAACGTTATGGACGATAGTAAAATCAGTACATACAGATTTTTATAACCTTGTAAACTCTCACCTATTCTCAGTCATGTCTTATTACTTCCACTTTCACACTCATTCATCACATATTCGGGTCTGTAGCGCTGCAACACAACACCTGACTACATCACTGCGATTCAGTAATCATAAACCTCACAACATGAGGCCACCCAGTAATTTATACCACCTTTATGAGGCTTATATTGTTTAGACTCATGCTCATCCAACTCCCAGGGCCACAATTTATAGGTTTATAGTTTCTAGGATCTCATCACTCTCTAAGATAATCTGGCATTTTGCTTCCTCCCTGTGCTGTGGGTTTTTACCTCAGTCAGAGGTAAATACTGTTTGGAAAGTATAGAATTGCGAACTGGTATCGCATTAAAACTAGAGATGTTACGATAACAGCATCAGAAATACCTCAAATACTGCAGGAAATGCTGGGTCGGTAATTGGAGAGTTCACAAGTCTATGTAATGATCTGATATTAGTCTTTAAAGTATTTTGTTTCACCCAGAGAAAAGACCACTTGTCTTTTCCCAGAAGTTACTTCTTTGCCATTAGTACCGTTTTTAGAAAGGTAAGGAAGGAGTGATTTCTGGTAGTGTTTTGTTAGCGTGTACTGTAAAGTCCCACAAGTAATGTGTACCGTATACAAGACGTCAAGAAGGCAATGTGTACCGTATACAAGACGTCAGTTTAGAGGAGCGGCACAAGTGACCGTCACAAGAAAGAGCACAGGTTCACCAAGGCGATGGGGAAAAAAAACTGTGGCAGCAAAGTTTACATTGACATTGACATTGACTTATATTAAAACACAAAGATCCCTGGCACAGCTTAATCCTGAACACCTCCTCGAGAAAACATATAAGATTATCACAGACCCCACACGTCCACTTTTGAATTAAATTGATATTACTCTATTATAACTCTATTTTTAATGTTAATAAACTTTAACTGATTTAAAGTTCATCTAAACTCATGTAAGAGCGCTGGGATAATATAAAGAGATAATATAAGACAGAGGATGAACACACACGAGTGTTGAAGTCAAAAGAAAAGCTAGTGATGTCACTGCTCATACTCAAACAGCCTGACAGTCAAATGTCATTGAAATAAAGTGGTGAGCCATGCAAATGCGCAGAAATGAAAACAGACACCCAGCACACTTTTCCTACTTTCCTTCAGACTGGTTATGCAACCCAGTGTTCCAGTCTGGCCGAGCACACCTCGAGATTTCCTGAACCAATTAATTACAAACAATGGAGCTGAGGAAGCTTATTAGAACGACTGACACAGATTTTGACCCTAATCTCTTTCAGTTATGAAGGTTTTTAAAATTGACCTTTTTTTCCTCGGCGAAGCAGTAAAACACAAACTGAAAAGAGTTTTCAAGATAAGATCAGTGTAGAGACAATGGGACAGAAGAGTGAACCAGCTTAATAAACTATATTAAAATGTAAAACATGAGAAACCATAGTAAAAACCTCTCTTATACTGTAAATACGTCTTGTTCCCTGATATCAAATTACACCAGGATCAATTATCCCAAAATGTTCGTTCTCCAATGTGATGAAGAGAGAAAAGGTTAATCAGCTCATTGACCTCCTCATAATGTCCAAATCTATCAAATCCTCCTCAGTATGAACTTCACCTCCTTCCCATCAGTAATCCTCATTCACCGCCTCAGGCTCCGCAGCACAACATCTCTAAACCAGTTACACAACAACCCTGAGTTTCATTATATTCCTCAAAGTGAAATATTATACTGTATACTGGATATGCACACAGGTGACTACACAGCAACAAAACACAATGAATGTCGATGCTTCCATACAGAGCACAGATGTTAATCCGAATAAACCAATAATCCCCCTGAATTCAAAGAAATTTAGATATCAGTCCACTGAACACCAAACAAACATCCTTGAGTTTAATATCAGAACCCATAGCTGTCTGTGCAAGTCCACAGAATGTGTCCAGTCTTCATAACGCTCAGGGTCGGACCCTGCACAACTTTTTCTCTCGAGTATCTACGGTGTGTTATAGGTGACATCTAACTGACATCTAAACCCACTTCACGCTGTGTCTGACCAGCTGTGTGGAGGTCAGTCAGTAGTCAGGGTTTGAACTTTTCTCTGTGTGTGTGTACAACAGTAGCAACGACTTCCAGGTAACACTGTCTCAAAGTGTGCACGCCCACATCACCTCTCCCTCTCTAACACCGGCTGCCTCGTCACTCTGCCCTTGAACGTGTCTGTTCGGGAACAAAACACATTGTACAAACTGGTTGTTTCATAGCCCTTCGCTGCAGAATCTCTACTAAAGTGGGTTGAATTTGTTCTGGCAGCTCCCCTGCAAGCCTCATCGACCCACAGTTACCCATAACACCTTTCATCGTGTGGAACTGTGGAAATGCCTTTTTTTAGAGATAATAATTCTACCAGGCAGCAGAGTGGTGCAGTGGTTAGCACTGTCACCTCACAGCAAAAAGGTTCTTGGTTTGAACCCCAGTTCTTTCCCAGAGTGAATGATTGCTTGATTCTGTGTGTCGGCCCTTCAAAACACTGCTGACCCGTTCAGGGTGAACCCCAGCTCCTACCCAATGTCAGCCGGGACCACAAAACACTTAACATTGGTGTTCACTTTAATTTGTCCCCCATGAGTACATACTCCAAGGAGCTTTGTAAAAACAGCTCTGCCCTCAAGGAAGCGATGCACAACTTACTTCTTGAACTGCTTCAGGAAAATGCCGATATTCATCCCCCGCTTGGAGTCAAGAATGCTGATCTGAAAATAAAAATGAAAGACAACCGAAGTCATTACGCTGTAGCTCTGATGAGCAAAAGCCTCGACACAGGAACAAACTTCCCTACACCCCCACCCACCACCCAGCGTCACCCTGTGGGATTTAGACATTCCACCTGGCCACGTGCACTTCACTGCTCCTTCATTAACAAAAGGCTTGTATGTACAGCACGTACATTTTTAAAAAGCCTCCATCACAAGACCTAATTATAGCTTTTAAACAGCAATTAGACACTTCTGTGGACGGAGCTACAGCAAGTGCAGCCGAGGTGGAAGAAAAGAAGCAAAGAAACCACACATACTGAAGTTTACATCTACATACACCCAATATAACACACTGCTCAATAATATAGGGTTGAAAAAGTTAATTCATTGGTTAATTACTTTAGTACAAGAACTTTGATAACTGAAGAAATACAAAAATATACCAGCTAAAACAGATCCAAGCATCTTAACTGTGAGAATTTACAATATTCTTTATTATTATTATATGATTGAAAACTTTTTGTTTTGTTAACCAAGCAAACAGAATCTAATCTGTGGTTCTGGAAAATTAATTAATAATTATAAGCTGCAGCTCTAATAATAAACAGTGTCACGTTGCACAAATACAAGTTACCAGATGATAATAGATGCTTCTGTGTGTAGAGATTGTGTTTTTACTTGAAACTCCCAAAGGCGAGTTTAGTCACAACTGTTCCCTGAAAATTGTGCAGACTTTTGAGTATCCTCACGCAGGTATTGCTTTACAGTTCACGTGTTACTCTCCAGGAGTACACAATGACGCACACACACCTTTATGTTCATTATGGACACAATCCTTTTTTAGTCTCCGAGAAAAAGCTGTAACTTAGCACCGTTATCTAACGTGTCCCTGCAGGGATATCACACAATAGCAGGGGCCGTGTGCTGTGGCTTTGTGTGGTTCTGTATCTGGGACTTTGAATCCCAACAGCGGTGTGTTCAGGATCTGAAGAGACTAGAGCAACGTGCACATGTTTGCAAATGGTTTGTAGGTGTATATGCCTCTGCTAACCAGTGCAGTTTCAATCTATATAATATTTTTTTCCAGATTCATATGAAGTCCCTTTCTCCTTCGACCTTTGACCACTGAATTCTTTGAGTCTAAATGACAGCTGGTCAAAATTTGAAGAAATTAAGTCAAGGCAGACTTTAGATATCATGTTCAAGAGGACGAAAACATGTCTCGTGAGGCCACCACGACCTTGACATCTGACCACCTAAATGTAATCAGTTCATCTTTGAGTTTAAGTGAACTTTTTTGTAATATTTAAAAGGGAGTCTCTTGAATCGTACTTAATATCACGTAAGGTAATTTCAAACGGCAAAAAAGGCTTTTGTAAGGTAACCTTGACCTTTGGCCACCAAATTCTGATCAGTTTATCCGTAAATCCAACTGATCATTTGCACCAAATTTGGATTAACTTCCTCAAGGAGATCTTGAGATATCATGTTCACAAGGTAAAAATTGTGCTTTGAGAGGTCAAAGCAACCTCGACCTTTGTCCACCAAGATCCAAATCAGTTCATCCTCGAGTCAAACTGAAAAAACTTCCTTCACACAAATGATTCATGACAATCACTCACCTCATCCTTGCTGTTCTCCTTGAATGAGCGGGTCCGGGATACACGGGCTGACGTCCCGTTGGCCGGCGTTGCCCCTCGCACGCTGGACAGCGCCTCCTCCTGTTGCCCGAACAGCTCCTCCACTGAGCGAACGTCGATCTGGTACTGCTGCTGCCGCACCGCCAGCGTCCAGATGTTGGGCTTCCCATGCACCTTCTCTTCTGGGATCGGCTTCCAGAAGAAGCTGCGCACGCGACGCTTCTTCCTGCCATTGTGGCCCGTGGTCCCTGGGGGTGGCGGAGGAGGGGGAGCGCCCGGAGGTGGGGGAGGCAGCGGAGGAGGAGGGGGAGCCTGGTGCTTGGAGGTGTCCGGGGTGTCACTGAGGGAAGGTAAAGTGGAGTGTCCAGACATAGAGGACGGTTCAGAGGTGGTGATGGAAGAGGTGGTGCCGCTGCTCCCCTCACCGCTGCAGCTCTCTGGCTCATTGGTTGTGGACGGACAACTCATAACCAGCATCACAGTGAGCGGCGGTCAGCACATGAGCTCTATGCTGAGAGAGTGTGGTGCACAGGCGGAATCGACCGGATCAGTATTTCCTCTTTTTATTTTTACAAAATCCAGACAAGTAGTTAATTGTCTTTTAGCTGCATCGGTCTGACGAAGGTGTCCCCTTCATCTAATCACAATGAAGGGAGCATGTCCTTTGATTCTGTCCGTCTCCATCACTCGGCTGGTCATCCATTGTGCTGAGCGCTCTGCTTTGAAGGTTACCTCCCAGGGGGAAGAGGGCGGCGATGGCCATGGAGCTACAAGAGCAACAAAAACAACACAGGACAGGATTATAAGGAGGCAGTCATGCAAACGGTCGTGGACAATCTGAAATTAGGGGAAATTAAGGGGTGTAGCAGATCAAAAGAGAAGGGGTCCCCGGTCAAAGGGGCTCACAATAATTGTTTTCTATTTTTGAAGGGGGCTTTTAAGTCAGGCTCTGGAGTGGATAACGGACAGAGGACCTACACATACAACTTATGTTACATAATCAACAACTTACAATCCCTTGTTGCAGACTGCTCAGACATTTTAAGTGGAGCTTTGCAGGTTAAAGGTGCTATATGCTCTTTTTCTTCTATTGCTACCATGACTTTATTTACCAGTCTAGAGGAGATTTTGGAATTAAGTAAAACGATGGGTTAGGTCTAGAGATGGAATAACGCCCTAGAGCACCAGGACATCCTAGCGTCATATGCTGGGTCTCATTTAGTGTACTTCCATACTCACACTATTTACAGCCAAATGTTGTGCTGGTCGTTTCCTGTGAGTGATTTCCGACAACACTACCTTGTTGAATTTCATGCAATACACCCGGGGGTATACTACAACGGAGTAATACCACTAAATCCTCATTCAACTAAAACACAAACACACCTCAACATGAAGAGAGAACTCAGTGTTACTGGGTGAATCATTGGGAATTTGACAAGAGCTTGACAGATAAGGACATTTCTGATACCTGTGTTTTAGGGCTGGGTTTACTTGCTCATGAATAAACTTAATTCGACTAAGTGGCCAATAGTCATTAAAGCTCCACATTATTTGAGAATTTAAAAAAAAGGGTTGATTACACATAAGTAAACTGTATTTTTTACACACATCACAACCATGTCATTATCAGTGTAGTTTCTCTGCATACCAGAGGATATGGAAAAACCCAAAGCAGGTTTAAAGCTAATAGGCCAGGGTTAGAGTTAGTGACGGAACTACTTGAGTACCCCCCCCTTCTCTCTTTCTCGGTTGCTGTTGCTCTCAGTTGGAGGGAAGCTAGTTGTGTTTCAGGACAAGACATCACTCACTGCCACAGCACAGTGATCTGATACTGCTCCGTCTGAACAATGACATGAAAAGACGTTCTCACAAACTGCAGGAGACACGTCAGAAGCATTGGAGGTCATGTGGGTGAAGGAACATAATTTTCGTGAATCTCCTGACGTCTGCCTCGTACACAGCTTTCTAACCTATTAGTTGTAATCTAACAATAGTTAGCATAGCAGCCTTGTCCACATGAGACCCAAAGTTTATTACTAGTTAATAAAGAAGAGGATGTCACAGATGGCCTTGTGTTGCCGGCGTCCGCCTGCACACTCAGCTGTCCCGTCCTCAGAGCCGGACCCCACCGTCACTCATGTCTAATTCACAAGGCTGTGAGAACATCTGACCTCACACCGAGTCGTCTCTCCCCGTGCTGCTAGAAATGTGGCTTCACTAACGCAGCTATGGAGGAAACTCGAGGGCAAAAAGGGATTCAACTCCCAGCAAGGAAGCACTCAAGTATATTTCCCAAAATGTCTCAATAATCCTTTAAAACTGAAAATACACTTGTGCTGTAAAGTCATTTTCCTGAGTGTATTGTATTTGTAATAAAACTGCTCTCTAAGATATTCAGGTCCTGCATCGGTAAAGGAATCATCTCCTCGACATTGATCGATTAGTGGTATTTATATTAGTTGTATTTCAAACCGGATAAAGGGGCGAAGCTGTAACGGACATCATTGTCTAACATGATTTACAGAGGAGGAAACACACCTCTCAGTAACACAACACAGAGACGCCCTGAGGGGGGGAGGCGGAAAGGAGAGACACAGCTTCCAGATTCCTCACATCCACCTGCTGCTGTGAATGAACACAGACACATTATGGGGCTTCATCTAAAAGGTTCACCTGCTGTCCACCCTGAGGCGCTCCCGCTCCCATCAGTCTTCATTACCGACAGGGACTACCCCACCCTCACATCGCCCAAATTAACAAAGGTCAAAGTTAACATGAAGAAAGAAACGGTTTTCTGCAGCAGGGTGGGTGGGGCCCCTTTCCGATAACTCTAAAGTACACGTCCTGAAAGTAGGGGCCCAAACTTAGTCAGAGTAACTTGTTCATTCTCTTCATTCCAAGGATATTCAGTTCACTATGAAACTTAAGTAAGACAAACAAAAACAAAAGTCTTATTTCAGAAGCTGAAACCAATTAACTTATCGTTGTTAATCGTCTACTAATCGTTGATGTCACAATGGCTGAAAGCCACTGTTCAATGTTTGTAAATTCCTGTTTTATATTATGTTGCTGAAGAAACAACCAGCAACGTTTTGATGCACAAACACATCACAAATTAAGGGGAGAAATCTCAATAAACTAGTTCAGAAATCTATGATCATTTCATACACAGCAGAAAGGGTCATTCAGTGGTTTGATGATAAGAATCACAGTCAATAGATCCCAAACCTGAGAAACCTTGGACTTATGTGTCCAAAAGCACCAAATGAAACTTTTTAAGGGTTTTTCAAATTTGGTTCTGAGAATAATTCATGACTCTTGATGAAAAACAATAAAATAGGCATGTTTTGGGGACTGATATTTATATAAAAATCAGGTTTCATAAAGAGACTACCTTGGAGGTATGCGCTCTGTTGGGTGCTATTCCAGTTCGTCATCCAACTGCAGTTTCATAATAGAGTAGGTGATGCAGAGACGTCTGACAGCATCTTGTTCTATAAAAATCCATTATGCAAAACTGAAAAGGATTTTAATCGGAGGTAACTGTCGACATGTTTCCAGGGAGCCGTCAGTTCCAAAACAAACAAAATCCCCTCTAGCTCACAACTGTGTAACACTGGAGGTCAAGGCGCCACTGCCCGCTAGAATAATCCCCTGTCGCTAACTTCCAGTTCAATTTCCTCCAAGTCAGTGAAGCCCCTGCAGAGCGGAGGTCTTTCACCCACACCATAGGGGCAAAGAGGCGAGTTCACAGGGGATTTGGCGGATCCTGCTCCATCATCATGACCATGGGAACGCTCGTTAGCAGAGAGTTCTGCGTAGGGCTCAGCGGGGCGTCGCTGTCAGACCCCGTTTGTTTTTGCTCCCTCTGACCACCTTGATCCAAACTTGTCCAAAAGGGGGTGAGGGGGCAGGTAGTGACAGGATTTTTGGAAGCAATCAGATTTTCCTTTCCCACTCAAAACTGAAACACAAATATTTTGGTCTAGAGGCTGCAACCATTCACAGTTTTTTGTGATAATTCATTTAATCTGCAAAAATGTCCAAACATCGGTGTGAAATTTCCATCACAAGTTGATCCCAGTGTGTCTTCATCAAATTGTTGTGTCAGACCAACAGTCCAAACCCCAAAGAATGTTAAGAATGTTAAGCTCAAGATTTGTCCTGTTCTGTGTACGTCCACTTTGTCGAACCGTCCACGAACACAACAGAAAAGAAAAGGTCCACTTGGGAACTCGCTTCACAGCCCTGGTTTATCTCTGTGATTCCCATTTCTTTGTTTATTCTCTGCATCACACACACACACACACACACACACACACACACACACACACACACACACACACACACACACACACACACACACACACACACACACACACACACACACACACACACACACACACACACACACACACACACACACACACACACACACACACACACTGCCCAAGCTACTGATGCCCAGACACCAAAGACAAAAGAGCTGTGCTGCCAAAAGACTCTCTTTCCAGACACAGAGGATATGAGATGACACCTCCGAGGTCCACGCAGCAAACAGTACTGTTTACAGTGCAGCACAGAGACTGCAGTTCATCATGTGGATGTGACAGGAGGCGACAGACTGCAGCAGGATCACTAAGCTGCGCTAATATGCATACAAATCTTTAGACGTCACAATGCAACTAAGACGTACACATGTCCACACAATGGGACTAAAGCCACAATACTCCACATGTCTTCATTTGATTATTGCTCATTCCCAGTATGACCTTATTCAGGTGTGATCAGAAAATGATGGCAGTGTCGTATTCAGACTATTGTCCCAATCGGGTTAATATTGGAACATTGGTGTCCATGTACACAAAGTCCATGTCTTTTTAACACCTTAATATAAATAAACCTTAAATAAACAGATATCTGGTGAGCTGAAGGTCTTTTATCACCTGGTGCCACCGGTTATGTATCAGCACCAAAACACGTCAGAAAAACTTTAGTTTGTAAAACACCGCGGACAAGGAACGGATTATTCAGGGAGTCCCGGATTTATTAAATATTTTCAGAGACTGAGCGCTTGGTACCTTTCATTTCTGAGTGAACCCTGGCAGCACCTAAATTATTCATACGACCACATGAATAACGTAACCTCTCCTCCGACTGAACTGCTGCTGTCCTGAGCGGATGACGTGCACTCAGTGATCGCAGAGACCCAGCGGCAACTCACCTGTGTTAACTTATGGTTGACTGAAATGTTCTTTGTGCAGGTAGCAACATGTACAGAGCAGATTGGAAAAGGAAACTTCATGGAGAATCTCTCACTAAAGTCTGGACACGTTTCAATTTGCTGTTAATTTGCTCTTTGCTTCGGCTTTATTAGCTCATGTGAGGTTCACCTGTGCAGATCAATGAGTTAAACATTAACTAACACTAAACGCAGCCCTATTCCCTTGATGCAAACAAGGTAATCACCGTTTGGAGTCGGGATGAGCGATCACGTCGAGGAACACGTCAGTACTCTGTTCACAGGCTGTCAAATCAGATCATCTTCATCCCGAGAGCCTCCGAGCTCATCCCTTAACTTCTGTTTAAGTTGGTTTTCCTGAGTTCAAGACACTTCTCCTCACATACTTCTTAATCTCAAACATCACTATTTCAATCCCCACTTTAAAGCCAGTTGTGAGTCATTATTTTGATCTCAGTACAGCAGGTGACAAACTTCAAGATGGAGTTGCAGATTAGATAAATTAACAATTAGTCTACGTCCACTTAATTCCTACTTAATGACCAATGTGCTGCACGTACAGGCCAGCCGCCTCCAAAACAAACAGCCGTGTGTGATACAGTCGGATTAAAGCGGCTCCAACAACAGTTTCTTCTTTTCTCAAATCTGCTAAATCACTTTTAAGGAGATTATTACACGCTGCTACTTGTCTAGAGTGAGGAATGAATTCGTAATGCGGTCAAGGTACAGGACCGAAACCTCCTGCCACGTGAAACTAAACCTGCCACACTGAGGTGACAGTGACTGCTTCAACACAGGTTTCTCTGCTCAGGGTCAGACGAGGATGCACTCTGCCTAATTTTAGCGTTGTGCACGATATAAGATAAGATAGACTTTATTGTCCCGGTGGGAAATTTGCATTGGACCACAATGTCTCAATCAAAATCAAGAAATACATTCATCCATCACACACTCATCTACTTGGATGAAATGATGGTCAAGGTCAAAACAAAAAAGGCTGCAACATATGTTCCTCTGCTGTGACTCAGAATTAACCCGCGATTCACAACCATTAATGAATTGGAGGCAATCTCCCTTCCATCGCTCTGCAGAGAAGCACACGTGAGAGAGGAGAGCTGTCAGCTGGAGGTGAGGCCTTTTAATTCATAATGCAGCACAGATAACCTTGATTATTCCCCCTCTTCCCCCTCAGCATCTAGCTGTTTTCCAGCATATTGAGAAACACTGGATGATTCATATGTCGCATCTTAATTAAGTGATTCAAGTTGTTAAAGTTCAGACAAAAGGAAAGTTGCCACAGGTCCGTGGAGGTCCGTGGAGGTATGTCTGAGCTTTGTTAATTGGCGAACCGGAGATTTATCCAACAAAATTCTTACCACAGAAATGTGGGTTTCTGGGTTATGCAGTTAAGTCTGGAAAGTACAAAAGGCTTAGTCGGCTATTTGAGGCACTTGATTAATTATCACGTCAAATAATTTTGACACTGTTCTGCTGTTTTTACTTTCAGTCATCAGTAATGAGTCACAACAACTAGCTGCATGGCATCGTCTAATCTTGTGGTGTCTTTTCGTCCAACCTCAGAAAAGTCGGTATAGCGTTACGTCACATTAACACTCAGAGGAACACGTCTTTTTCTGTGTAACATTCCAGTTTACATCCAACACAAACATTTGCTCCAATTCCGACTGTCACCGTACGTTGTCTTAACAGATACTGGATCAATCGGGAAGTTGTGAAATGATAAGAATTTCCTTCAGATAGTATTTGAGCTTGGGGGGGGGGGCATCAGAGGAAAATGGCCGACGTATCAATATTCAGAGTAAAACTGTGTTGTAGCATAAACACCTGCAGAGTCAGCGAGCACAGGATTCGGTAAAGACCACGTGCAGATACAGCAGCCCCCAACACAACATATCCCCCGAGCTTAACATAAACCTGCTAATGACAGCCTGTGTCTGAAACAAGTTTTTCAGATTTGAAAGATTAAAGCTGCCACTTTGCAGAGCACGCGAGCCTGACCTGTCAATGACTGTTTAAACCGGCTTCACACGGGTTCGAGCTAAGACTAATATGAATGTGTATCTGTGCTGTAACACCGGTTACGTCACGCCTGTAACCGAGGATCATATAATCTGATTCAAACAAACAACAAATCTGCTCATCCCACTAAAAACTGACCAAGCAGAAAGAAAATGTCTTCAGCGTCTCAGTCAGTAAAATGTTGTTGGTATCAGCAGCAGATAATTTGATGCTGTCGTCGAAAAGAAATAAATATTAACTGACACATCGGCTTCAAACTCCATCCACCACATGTTTACATTTCTGCTGCAATGATTTGTGGATCAGCAAAGAAAAGTGCCAGTAGACTTTTGGATAGGGTGATATTCTGTGACGGACAAACTCTGAAAATAATACTCTACACCAGACAAGGTTAGTAAGTTAGCTGGTGAACATAATGGAGTATTTAGTGGAGCTAGTAGAGCTACGAGAAGACTGAACCTTGCTTAGCTGCTGTGAGGCTACAACACTTTAATGCCTTATTATTATTTAATACCTTTGGAAAGGAGGTAATGTTTTCACCCCTTGAGGCAGCTTGATTGGATTTCAGGGGACTGTTGGCCCTTGGTGGCTCTCTACTGCCATTCTAGATTAAAGTGTTTTAACTTTAACTTCTAATATGCCCTTGACTGCCTTGTTTTATTGTGATTTAAATGTCTTCTTAACAGCTTTCCTTTGGTAAACACTTTGATTTGCATTGGATCTGAATGTTGCTGGATAAATAAACTTGCCTTACGCTCATCAGGTGGACACAGCCATAATGCTCCCTGTTTGCTAAACTTAACACATGAACTAATATCTGAATTATAAATACAGGTATAGAGGATTTTAACAATGTACGGCTTCTTCTAACAAGAGTGAGCACAGAAGGGCACAGCAGCGACAAACTGAGTCAGGGTGTATTCTCCATCACACACAGCAGCTATCAAACTGAGTCTCCTGCTAAAAAACACAAAGGAGGAAAAGTAAACCAGTTGAAACCAAACCCACAGAGTGAGGAGGAGCAGGAGGGGGAGGGGGGGGGGGGGGGTGAGAGGTGACGGGATACTTTGTCTGCGAGGCCACAGATAAAAAAACGCAGCTTTGACTCTTCCCCCGTTTGTTCTTGTGATCGGCGTCTGGCCTGTAGCACGACCGCTGCCACTCGGAGCTCCAATTGTTGCTTCAGCAATCTGAGCCTGCTGCCAAGATCAGCTTCAGGCAAGTCTCACCAGTGTGCGTCTCTGGCTTCACAGTCTCGCCTGGTGCGGATTTACACCAGCGTCTGCCACGGAGACGCAGAACTGGCCTGACAACCGCCTTAAGGCAATAGAGCGGCCCGCAGGTGATTGTGATGAACGGAGGTGACAAATAAAGCAGGTGCTCTGGGTCGCCATGGAGACAATGGCAGGGAAACATGGTGGGAATGCAAACATGTTTACATGGCAGTGGGGAAAAGTGTTTGCCCAAGAGCACAGAGACAGAGCAGGCTTCATTAGGAGTACACAACCCGAAACACTACTTACAGGCACGGATCACGTTACACACTCTGACTGTGCCAATGAGCAAGGTGCATAAATCCTCAAAACAATATTTAGAAGACAACATGTTAGGGAGGAATATTCTGTTGTTGTTTCAGCCCTGAGGCTTCACACTTTCATTCTGTATTTTCAACGTCTTTGCCTCGTCTCCTACTTTGGGCTTGTTTTTCCTCATTGAGACATAAAGAACACTTCAGTTGACCCAAGTTGCCAAAAACTATTCAGCTCGTCCATGCTCCCACACAAATAAATCAACCCCCCCCCGCCAATATCTTCCTCCTCGTGGTGACGTCAGAGAATTGAGTTTTCCATGTTACTCTCCGCCTCCACAGCAACTGGGGGTGACACCGCCCTCCCCCCTGACCTGACCCACAGAGAAGCTCCTTCTTTTTTTTCCAGGGGGAGCATTGTTCCCAACACTTGAATGGATTGCCCTCTAATTCATCTCAGCGTGGATAATAGTGTACAAAAGCCAAGGAAGCCGGGGTCTGGGCTGCAGGACAAAACCGACAGGGGCAGAGTTATAAAGCCATACATGCTGAAGTAAAAGGGTGTGTTAGGAATCCACAACAACCACCGCAGCACCGCACAGTGATTCTTACTGAAGAAATCACTTTAATGGAAAGTAAAAGTGTCCATGGAGAAATACTGAACCTCTACACTTTTGTGGCAGCAATCGGAATCCATCAATCACACCAAGCAAGGACAACGTTTAAGGATAAAGACACAACTTCTTCTTTCCAACTTTCTTGAATAAAACAATGACCTTTTAGGAAAACACGTTTATATGAAGAATCAGTTTAAGTATTAGTTGTTTTTTTGAATGTGAATAAATATTCATCCACAATACAATATTAGTCCAAGTAGGTAAACTGCCACGTGATAAAAACTTGAGGGAACTGTCGATTGCAAACAAAGAGTCTTGACTGTATATTAGTAAGAATTAGAGATATATGTGTACATTATAATAGTTCTATAAAACAAATAGAGTTTCACTATAACTCAAAATAACAAATATGCTACCATATAGTAAAGACAAAGCCTGGCAGTGTTTTTCTCCTGGTTAATGTAAAATAATCCACATTTAATTCAGTTTCATTGTTGTTCAGTGTAAAACTACAACTAATCACATTACACAAGAGTGGCTGCTAATTTGAAAATCCCTCTAACTGGAACATATTTTACACTTAAGGTCACAAAATCCTTTCTTTTAATCTGTATTTAAGCACATTCTTGGTCACCATAGCAACCGCAATGAATGGACCCAGACAAGTTCTCCAAAGTGCAGAGAACAAGCTGCTGGTTCCTGTGTTTGCACCTTCACCCATGAGCAAAGCAACAGATCCAGGCCCTCGAAAGTCCACTGATGTGGTTCCCGGAGCTGCAGGATGTTTTCTACCTTTCACCTGAGATGAGTGAGGAACAGCAGCAGAGGAGATCTAACTCGCTCCACGGAGGGAGAGAGAGGAGGTGGTGGGGGGGGGAGTCCTCTCAGAGTCACAGCCGCAGGTCGAACACCCTCACACGGCCGCGTCCTGCTCCACTTACCGGGGGATGAGGAGGCTGGTCCGGACGCGTAATCCGCTCCGACACCGCTGGAGCTGGTCGATGAGGAGGAGGAGAAGATGCGTTGTGTTGCAGGTTGTGTGCCGCCGCAGCCGTGACACACACAGACACTCACTCACTCACACACACAGACAGACACACACACACTGACACCAGCAGCCGCAGCACGAGCTCACTGTGGCGAGCTTCCTCGTACGCGATTGGACCAGGTGGAACAGGCGCGCTCACGTGTGCCCCCCTCCTGTGCGCGCCACCCGCAGCTTGTGACCGCTGGTGCAAACACAAGTCATAAACCTCCTATACGATTACAGTGACCAGCATTATCACGGTTTTCATTGTTGTTAGAAATGTGCTGCAAATGTCCCCAAAAAAACCAACAAACTACATTAATATCACAAAGTTTTATCCTCACATTTAATAAAAATGATGAAAGTGTATTTTTCATTTATCGAAGGTCAAAAACTTGTTATTTTCAAAAGATTTGACAAGAGAGAAAGACATTATAATAGTGATAGTTCTGTTGTGTCAGGTAAATCATTTTGTGAGCTTCTTTGAATGGTATAAAATGAATTGTAACTTAGGAACCGATAGAGGGGGATAGACGTGAGGCCATGTGTTGGCCTGCAGCTATTTACATTTTTTATGAAAGAGAGATTATTGTTTTGTTTGGTTGATGAATGAAATAAACGTATAAATAAAAGTCAATCGACCCCAAATGTCAAAGTCGGGACAAAATATCAGCATTTGTTAAACGCAATTACTACCAGTTCTCCTGCTGATACAGCCCCCACCTGCCGGCCGCTCCCTCCACCCCGCCGTGTTTTCACAACACACATAACATTACAAAAAGGTTGCCTTTGATTTCAATCCTCATCCATTGTGTCTTGTAAGGGCTGTGATATTCTTACAGCCCTTCAACGTTTCCACAATCACACAATGATTCTGATACAGTTATGAGATTGAATGCAGTGCATTTAGTATAATAAAGCTAAAAGTGTGCAAGGCAGTGTGTATTGTAAATTAATTTCATTGCTACGACTTATAAATATCCCTTGATTCATATTTCTTTGTTTGTCCCTGGGTGTCACTTACGAGCTTCTACCATGAAAACCCAACAAAACAAAACCTCTGGAGACGCTTAAAGAAAAGAAACTTTATTTTCCCAAAGGTAACACAACATTCTGAATCTTTTGAAACTCACCAATTGTTAATGTTTCATTATTACAAAGGTAGAGATCCACTAGTACATAATAGTACTAGCACATCATTCTGAGGGTCTTCAGCGGAAAAAGAAAGAAACAAAGAATAAACAAAGCCAAACGACTGGATTGGTCAGAGACTACACACTCAAGGTAAAATAGAGAAAATTACAAATATATATATATATATATATCCCCCTATTTCCAGGAAACAAGAGATTGTTTTCCAAAGTTCACACTCTCACACTGCTACAGTGAGCCGTAGTAAAAGTACAAATCAACAAAGTGAGGCTATGACATCCCCTTTGAAAAATATACTTTTATAAAGCCCAATGAAGGAAACCATCAGCAGCACAGGCAAAGGATGCTGGTCTATTTTTAAATTTACAAAAGACAAAAAAAAGTTTCTCAGGTTATTTGTAATTTGGTTCACACCTTACATTTCATACAGTTCTTACAAGTTTTTTTTGTAATTAGTCTCAAATGCATAAATGTGCATGTGTGCAATATGGATAAATACCTTAAGAAACAGCATTTCATCAAATAGCCTTTCTACAGTTAATGGAGCATTTCCTATTTCGTTTTGTCTGGAGTGTTTAGACGTGATATAGGCTTCAAACATATCATTGGAGTGTGTGTTTGTGCGCACATTTGGTCCATTCTCTTCCATCGAGAGTTGGTCCTGAAAACTGGTAGTGACAGTGCCTGTTTACGATTAAAAGACCAGTTAGCATGAAGGAGAGGAGCGGAACTAATTTATGAAATCAAGGCACGTTACGTCACATAAGGCTGGTCCTTCATTTTCTCTGGAATTGAGGAGATTCCACACACTGGTTCAGTCGTATGAAAATAGGGAATTTGTGGGTTGTTCACACCTGACATGTCTCCACTCTACATACAAATCATTTCTGTTCGCAAAGACTGAATGTGTTCCTGTTTTTAACCACGGGGGGCAGCATTTCACTTCCAATGTCCAGTCTGCCAAAACATAAAAGAATTACAATACACAATTTAGAAAACATTCCCTGAACGCGTCCCAGACCTCCCCCGAGTCTGTCAGAACCATCGGTTGTTACTTGGGTGCATTGGACCTTTTTTTTTTCCTGTGACACATGGTAATGCCATGTATGAAGAGGCTCACGATCACATAACGGCCAAAACGTTTAATCTGAATTTAAAAGCGAGAGTTTGACACTTTGGGAAATATCTAAATCCTACTCCATAACTCTGTCTGTTAGCTTAGCTTAGCATGAAGACTGGAAACAGGGAAACTGTTTGCCCAAATCTGTCCTAAGGTACCACCCCCTGCCCCACATAAAACCACATCTTGTTTTTGTTTTTTTTATACACTTTGGTTTTTGTATTAGTGTCATTTAGAGGGTAGGGAGATGTTTTTTAACCTTTGGACAGAGTCAGAATAGCTGTTTTCATTCTTTATGCTAAGCTAAGTCTAACAAACCAGGTGCTGGCTTTCATTAAAGGTTCAGTGTGTAGAATTAAGTGACATCTAGTGGTGAAGTGTCACTTTGCAGCTGAACACCCCTCACCTCACCCTCCCCTTCCAATCATGGAAGAGAACCTGTGGTAGCCTTCAGTTGTTAAAAACTCAAAAGGTCTTTAGTTTGTCCAGTCTGTGAAAACATCACTTGGATCACTTTCTGCCAATAGATCCCTTTCACCTTAATCTTACACACTGAACCTTTAAATGACGAATGTGAGATGGTGTTGATTCTACACAAGAAAGAGAATAGGCATATTTCCCCAAAATGTCAAACTATCACTTTATTCAGTGTTTGCTTGTAAAGATGATCAGTTTGCATTTGCACGATCCAGACATCTGAATGCGATTCCACCCCATGTATCACAACATGTGTCAAGGAAAACCTAATGTCTGTTGAGTAGGTAATCGTCCTTGATAAAGCATGCACCCTCATCTCAGTCTGCTGGTGAGAGGGATGTAAATAAAATTGGCAGACGATGTTAATCTTGTAGCTGCCTGTACAGAGCCAGCATGTCCGCCGTGCTGGGATACAACATTCATAAGCTGGAATACAAAAGACCACGAACAGTTTCCGGATGTGTTTACTGCAGCAACTCCTGTTCAACGTTTTCTTTTTTTGTCAAACAGTATAAAAGTGCATTTCCTATGATTTATAGCTGAAAAGAATAGTTTAAGAACAAGAGTAAAACAGATTGTGTGGTTTTTTTGTTTTTTTTGTTAAAAGATTTACAATTCAGAGGTTTCAAAAGACAGTTGTAGAGTTGTTGTTGTAGAAGAGGGTTTCCTGTCGTTTGTTTTGTACAACTTGACATTTCCTGTCAAAACCCCAAACTGAGCCACTGTGGCTTTGAAAGGAGTGATTAGTGCTCTTCCAGCCAAGATGGACTGTCCCCACCTGGCATTTTCAACTTGATGTGGAACTGCTTGAGTGTCTGTTCCAGCTGCTGTTGGTTTCCAGCGTAGTATGCAGCTATGGCATTGTGGAACAAGATGAGCTGGTTGTGCAATACCTTGACCTGTTAAGGGAGCAGTGGAAGGAAAAAGAGAGATTATGAGCAGATTTAACTTGGATGAAGATGATATACAGATTTTAGGCTCTAGCTGACCTTGTTCTCTTCCAGGAACTTGAGCTTGACAGAAACATCCTCTCGCATCCTCTCGTACTTCTCACGGTGGAGCTGGAACTGCTGCTGCGACTGCTCGATTTTGGGCATGGTGATGGCATCACGGGGCCCCAAATTCAGCTCCTCCAAATCCGTACGGTACGCGTCATACTCAACTCTGGGGAAGTGACGATGTGTAAAGTGAAAATGTTGCTCATGGTGAATTATCACCTGACTCTGCAGTTCCTCTTAGTTTTACTGAGCATTTTAATGTTATTCAGCTCGTTGTTTTAGTCTTGATGTGCAATTTTCCTTTTTTGATTCAGTTTTACGGCTCTTATCAGTATTATTAATCAGAGATGGCCGATGTCTTTAGAGAAAAAGCTAAAAACTCATTGTACAACACCTGTCCAGCAACATAAGGTAGAAACAGAGTTGTCAACTAACTGGGAAAAACATGAATTTAGCCAAAAATAGAGCGAAAGGGAAAATAATTATTCGACTTTTATACTTCAGCAGGAAACACTCCTCTGAAGGACTTATACTGTTGTCTGCTGATATGTGGACTGTTTGCAACCACATTCATCAACTTTATAAAGATGATATGTGAGTGCTGTATTTACAGCCTGTTGCTTTGCCCCCAAGTAAACGAAAAAGATTAATCAAGGTAGATTTAAGTTTGATAGGTGTTTCTTTGACCAAGCACAGCTGGAAGAAGCGGTTCTATAAAGTTAAAACATAATTTTGCATGTTACCTGGCTACTTCATACTGTTTGATAGTAATCATGGTGTCGTCGATTGTTTTGTCCACGAGTGTGTTCACACTGGCGATGAAGAAGGTGATGGCACCCAGCAGGGTCTCTCCATTTTTGGACAAAAGCTTTTGGGTTTCAGCATTGAAACCAAACTCCTCCTGAAAAACACAATCAAACAGATGAACAGGAGTATTAGAGGTTAAGTAGAGTCAACTTTGTTGTTATCACTCATCACGAAACAAGATAGGTTAACGTATTAATGTATGAATACATATGGACTCACATGGAGTTCTGGAGACTTGAGGCTGAGGTCAGCGAAGGCGTCGCCCAGCTGCCTCTGCGTCTGCATTATCTGGGACAGCTGATTGGCCAGCGTCTGAGCCAGCCTTATCACATTCTGGTACTTTCTCTTGTTGTCACGAAGGACTTCAATCTGAGCCTCCAGCTCCAGGTCGACGGTCCTTGAGCCCCGACCCAACTTCTCTGACAGGATCTGCCTGGTGCACTGCAGAGGAAAGCAGGCTGATTAACACACGCTAACATTTCAGAATACTGTGGGTGACTGTGAGGAGTTTGTATTTGACTCAGGGGGGAGAAGGAGGAGACTGATAAAAGAATATATCAAAAGAACAAGCTGTAACAAATAAAGTCTTAGACAAGATATCAGTTAACGCGGTTGTCAGTTTGGGATATAATTCACTTTGTCTGCCAACATCCTACTTGACTGAGAGAAGATAAAGAGTGAGGCCAAGGCTGAGAAGAGTAGCAGAATGAAGGAGGGACATAAAAATAAATCAAGGACAGGGAGGTTTACTTTATAAGTGTTGATGCTCCACTTTCTCACTAGGTCCAGTTTTTCCATGGCTGGGTTCTTTAAGTCATCTGAAAGGACCAGGGCTCCAACGTTTGGCTGTGCATTCATTGTGCCTGGACAATTAAAAGTCATTCATTCATTTAGTTAGCGATTCAGTTAAAGGATTTGAAAGATAGAAAGCCTGTGGTTAAAATTAGGGGAAGTACATTTCAAGTTATTATCCAAACAGTGTCATTAGGGCTGTCTTGTTGACACTGAAACTTCCACACAGAACAAATTAAGAAGGCATGAGAGAACACGGGGGGACATATATGATTATTCAAATCAAAATGAGAATACAATTAGTCACAATAACCCACTTTGAATGTACTAACAATTGCAGCAAAACTTTGTGGGCACAGAGGGAAAGAGATGGAGTCCTGAAACTGACGAACTGTAGGTAAGGGTTATCTGAAAGAAAATGTGTAGCCAACTTCTGGTTTGATCCCCGACTCCTCCAGTCTGCATGGTGAAGTGTCCATGGGCAAGACACTAAACGCATACATTGCCCTGACGATTGTGCCGGCAGTTTGTGAATGGTGAGTGATAGAGGAGCACTGCGTATAGAAACGTATGAATGTGTGTGTGAATGGCTAAATGCTTTGAGTGGTTGATACAAGACTGGAAAGTGGCACATAAATACAAGACATTTACTGTTTAATAATAGCTATTAAAAGCTGTAATTGTAGCATCAACAAATTGATGCTTACAGTTGACAACCTAATGCTGGTCTTCATTAAGCTGGACATTTATCTAGTTAATTAGTTGTTTATTAATCAGTCAGTCTCTTTTCTCATAGTGTCAAACAATCTCAACTAAAAACTTTACAAATGTTTAACTTAACTAATAACGTTTTACTATTTCCTTGTCAAAGTCCTCCACCAAAGCTCAAGTCTACTAAGCTAAACTTTAAACTCCTCAGCTATAAGAGTTGTAATAGATGCTATAGATTTCTTCTTGTTTTAAATGACGTTATTTACATTTATCTTTCTTTTGTCCAACGTTTTACCACATTAAGTCAGTTTCAGTTCTCCACAGATTATGGGTGCCAACATTTGCGAGGACAAAGGTTGCAAGCAGGAAAACCCACTGAGATTATACGTGAAAGCGGTTTTCTTTCCAAGCCAAGCAAATGCTTTAGGCATCAAGAAGTTGCATCGAATCTAGAAATAGTGATGTCTAGATCTTAGAAAAATGACTCTAAGGAGAATATAAACACTTATTAGCAAGTGCAAAGCAGACAAACTACTTCTATTAGCCTAGATTTATGCAATGGCAACGTTTGCAGAGCCAATAAACAAGAAAGGGGGAGAGGAAAGGTCTGATTCTGAATGGAGCGCAGCCTGTGGGAACAAGGAGAAGGTAAGAAACCGATGAAAGCCAAGAAAGGTCCAGTAGACTGTGGTTAATTTAGTGTGCAGATGGTGATGATTCAGTATCATCGCGTTCATACTCCTGCGGGTACCTTGCTCAGCCTGACTATCGCTGGTAGAGCACGCCAGGCGCCCGGCAACAGCCGAGCTGGGAGCTACAGGTGCCACAGGAGACGTGGGCAGGCTGGCTGACCCTGGGAGATATTCAGAGTTATGATTCATTAGTATGTCACTCTCTCTCCTACACAAGTGTAAAGGGGGAAATTTGTCATTGATGTCGATTTCCTGTGCGTTTTATTAATATTTCAGCTCTCCCCATGACGCAGAGTGACTGTTTTCATTAACAAAAGCCTTCCTCGTTCTGTGTAAATAACATGGAAAATAGCCATGGCAACACTGTGGTAAAATGGTCAACAACAGCTTGCTGCTCTACGAGGAGACTTTTATTAGCATTTGAAATAAGGGCGTGATGATGAAAAGGAAAGGAGGGTTAAAGCCTGGAGATCAGAGGAAACTCATTATTTTCAATTGGATGTCCACCTTTACAAATTCAAATTTCGGCCCTTTTAAATTTCACGGATAAAAATAACTAAAAAGTAGAGCCACAGGGAGAAAGATGGGCTGTAAACACCGAATGCTGCAAATAACAAATAAAACCTGAGAGTTTATAATGAGCTGCTGCATCTTAAAAAAGTCAGTGAGACAAAAACAAAACTCAGACAATGAAGAGTTTTTACCTTTGTATGGTCCTGATTCAATGATGCCCTCTGTTGTTGAAGCAAAGTTGCTGGAGGAGACACAGGATTCTGAGAGGTTGAGAGCACCAGGGCCACCGGGGTAAGGGTCCTATGAAAGGTTTAAACAGATGTTGTATTAACAGGTTTAGTGGTTGCGTGCAGACACTCAGGAATAGCACGGAGAAGGTTTGGTGAACTTTCTATATTTGTGATCCACCAATATTTATATTTTCCTTTTATGACAAAACTATTTGTTAATTTTCTATATTAAAGGTTTGTATTTGATACAGATAGTGGGTTAAGTATCAGACATTTTTTACCCACTAATATCAGTATCAGCCCCAAATATCCCTGCAGTCGGATTCTTGAAAGAAAGTAATGTGAATATATACAAGACGTTTTCCCAGTTTTCTTACAATATAATGGGTAAATCATATTGAAAAAAACTTTGGTGCAGTCAAGCTATTTTTCATACTTCTGTTACTTGTGAGTACACGTTCTGAAAAGTCTCTAAATAAACTCTTACCCTCTGGAATACTGTCTCTGGGCTCTGATCCAGGTCTCCATTGCTGGTGACTGGAATCTCAGCGGCTGAGCTTCTATGGGACTCCTCAGCCATCGTGCTTCCCTGTAAGGGGGGAGGTGAAACGAAGCAGGTTATTGCTCAAACCTTCCTGCTGACAACCTGAGGACAGCTCACCATTAAGAAAACAGGACTCAGGGTCCACTAGTAGGACACAGTAGCTGTGGACTGCCACCTTGTGGACACTGCCACAGTGGAAGTTATTGCTCTGGGCCAATAAATCCTGAGAACAAAAGAAGGTACAAAACTCCTCAATTTGAAGATATGACCATTTTACTTCTCTAATGGATGCAATGAAACCACAAAAAAACGTTATTATTCCTAAAAATATTGTAATAACATTACATAGATATAAATTGTCCAATCCCAGCAAATTACAGTAAAAATTTACCTTCTGGCCAAACCCATCCTCTTTCAATTGTTCTTTTCATTCATTTGCGGGACAGTATGAGCGGCTTAGTGAGGTTTTAGTTTGTTATGTTGCATCATTACAGCATTTCACAGGGTATGTAGTTCTTGTGAAACAACTGACATTGAATTTCAACTGTCTTTTAGTTTACAGAGCTGTGTCATTATTTAACTGAACATCAAAATATCTAAGTAAGAGCCCGTCGTCCCTCTCAACCTTTACTGTATTGTCACACATCTTATGTTACAAGTGCCACGATGAGTGTATATTACACCACACACACAAGAAGCTATGCAATCAGCTAGATATTTCTGACATTTGCTGTTCTCCATAGCGATGCTTCACACAGACAACACAGGTTTACGGTTGTATTCTTGTCAGCACTTCTGTTCTGAAGGGACATCAGTTATTTTAAATCACATTAAAATGTTTCATTCTGTCATTTATGGTCTAATTTGGAAAATCTTGTGCTACAGGAGCCTGCAAATGACAAAACTCTCCATATATAATATTGCTGAAAATCATATGGACAGTCTTTCCCTGTGGATTAATATGTAACAGTGACACGGTGGCTGGCTAGCTGCTCATTATCATGCTGTCTCCTAGCGACCCAAAGGGTGGAGACAACAGTTTGTGACCACATGAGTTTTGTTCAGGCTGTAAAGAACTGGCTGCCCGTTGCTGCAGGCTGAAAATACAGCTGTGCTACTTTTAGTAAATTTCTTTTGGACCTAATCACTGTGGACTTGGGAACTAGGCCACTTATCTAATCACTATAGAGTTTTGCATGTGAGCAAGGGTCTCACAATGTAAAGCTGGTAAATGTGGAATAACCTGGCAAAGGTAACACCACTGAATTGCTTTATTTTATTTTAATGATCAATAAATCTTAAGTCCCTTAGAAACAGATCCTTCCTCTATGGACTTCAACCGGTGTGTAAATAATGTAAACGGCTACCAGATCACCAGGTAACAAGATCCAGGTCTCGTCTAAACTAACTGACTGACTGGTTTCACTCTGCAGGTAAATAACTACGTTTAAATCAATAACACATACTTTAATGTGTTAAATCTCCCACATTTACTTAGTTTACTTAATTTAGTAATTTATGTCTTAAATGACCAAAGGATATAAATCCTTGCAGTTCTGGGTACAAACATTGGATTCTAAAAATGGAGTGAAAGAATAAAATAATCCTAGTACACGTAAACCCCACAAACTTATGTAAATACACAGGGGAACGCAACATTTTAATTTTATTTTACAGTTAAATTAATAGAAAACATACAATGATCATCTATTTTATTAAGATAAAGATTATCTTACATTAGTTCCATAATGTTTGAGGTACTAAAATCCAATAATCACAGTAATCATTCCGATAAGGTTGATAGCAATGAATATCAAAATGATTATATTATTTCTTTCAAATTAAAAGACCTATTCTTGCTCCTGCGTGAAGGTTGTGGACTTAAACTCTCAAAGAATGACGGATATTATATCGATATATGTTGGACTTTTGTTT
The DNA here is from genome assembly GCA_026259375.1 of Verasper variegatus. Classification (NCBI taxonomy): domain Eukaryota; kingdom Metazoa; phylum Chordata; class Actinopteri; order Pleuronectiformes; family Pleuronectidae; genus Verasper; species Verasper variegatus. The sequence continues at coordinate 5,439,408 of CM048044.1, read as the reverse complement.
TCATGATTGATAATAACATGATACATGACCAAATAAGAAAGAGTTAAACTGGTCATGGATGAGAAGGTTGGACATGAGGAAGCTGAGTGACTGGATGTTCCTTCTTGTGAGGCAAAACAATATTTCTTTAAAGCCAGGATCTACAACCAAACATTTGATATGTCAGACATGTTCTAAGGACTTGGAATATGCACAACCAGAATATAACGTACTAAAAGAGTAAAGTCAAGGCCTCAAGACAAAGACTTTACTTTGTCTATTGTCGTGTGGCAGACATAAATACTTTAATGCCACACGACGCCCGCATGCAGGCAGGAAGCTCAGACATGCACTACTAGGTCCACCCACGTAATGCAGATCAGACAGACTCCTGCCTGAGAGTCCTCTCTGACACCAAGTTTAAACAGATTGTCAGACAGAGGCACATCTCTGGTTACATGGCATTTGGGGACAAATGGTGTAAATAAAGGCAGATTGTAACCAACATTTGCTGACCCTGTGTCCCCCCCATTTAGCTACAGCTGAACAATAACTATCCACAAATCTGGATTTCAGTGTCATAAAACATTATGGAACTAATTCAGTCATGGATCCACAGATGATCAGGGCTCTGAGCCAAAATGATCCCACCCACCATCTGCAAACATTCTACAGGAAAGCCTGCTAACAGTGTTGGCCCAGTGGATCAGGGAAGGTAGTTAAGTGGCTGAAAGTTAATCAGGCATATGTAAGGGCAAGGTATGGCCTGTCATGGTTTGCCATTCCCTGCAGTTCAGTATCCTGGATACAAGCTAACCTGACGTGAGAGGGAGGGATCGAGGGATCACAACAATGAGCTAATTGTGCAATTATCTGTGTCAGCCAAAGAGGAGAAAGAAAAGCCTCATCTTGCCTCCCGAGCTGGATTCTCACTGCAAACGTGTTGGAAGTGGAATTCAGAATGGATGGATATATTTGTGGATAACAACTGTGCTACATTTAGGGCTATTAAAAGAATAGGGTTAAAAAAAACAAAAGGGGAGTTTCTCCGTTTGAAATATATGCAATACAGGCTCTGGGCTCCCAGCTTGAGGAGTCACACGTTCCAATAACACAAGAAATGTGGGACTGCCTGAGAATGTGCAGTCAGGAGTCCAAATCCATCTCACTTCGACAGCCATGTGACTGTAGAATTCAAGGGCTCTGTAGACACCCAACGTACAAATAGGAACTATTATGAAGAAATGGGATTGTTTACATCATGTTTTTTCACTTATACACAAAGTAAGCGTATGGCTGTAGAAGAGGGTATACTTACTAGCAGCAGGAATCATGAATAGTATAACCAACAACTAATGTCTCAAATACATCATAGAAATACATACTGTATACACTCATTGAGCACTTTATTAGGAACATGTGCAGCAGTGCAATGAATAAAGTCACTAAATGCGGTGTGATGGATCTGGGCCAATTTGAGTGTTTCTAAAACTGCTCATCTGGGATTTTCATGGAGAGTTTCAAGAGTTTTTGCTTAGAATGGTCTGAAATGTCATTCATTCATCAGCAGCACTGTGGACAGAAACAATTTGCTGCTAATGAGGTCAGATGAGAATAGCCAGACAGGCAAGGGTGACTCAGATAACCACTCTTTACAGCTGTGGCGGGCAGCAAAGCATCTTAGATATGTCGAAACCTGAGGCAAATGAGCTGCAAAAGCAGGAGACCACATCAGGTTCTACTCCTGTCAGCAAAGAACATAGTAAATCCGAGGCTGCAGTGGGCACAGCATCACTAAAACTGGACAATTAAGACTGGAAAACATATCCTGGTCTGAAGAATCATGTTGTCTCCTGGGACAGACAGACAGTATCTGGCATCAACAGCATGTATGTGTAGGCTGGTGGTCGTGGTGGTGTAATATTTTCTTGGCAACTTAATATAAACGAATCATTGTTTGAATGCCACAGCCTCTCTGAGTGTAATTGCTGACCATGTGCATCACTTCATGGCCATCTTTATCTTTTAATGGCTACTGCCAGCATCATAATGCACCAAGTATTGGTTTCATGAACCTGCCAGTGAGTTCACTGTATTTTAGTTGTCTCCCCAGTCACCAGACCTGAATCCAAAGGAAAGTTTTTTTGGATGTGGTAGAACAGAAGAATGTGCAGCTGACAAATCTGGAAAAATATGGACCAGAATCTCAAGGGAACGTTTCCAGCATCCTGGGGAAGCAATGCAATGAAGAATAGAGGCTGATTTGAGAGCAAAGGGAGGAACTGCCCCGTATGACGTTCCTAATAAAGTGCTTGGTGAGCGTATTTTTTGCATAATGATAGAAATACTAAATAACTTTCAGGAAAGCCAGCGTAATACAAAGCCAATAAACTGAGCAAAGCTTAGATTATCCCCAATCACATACGGAACATCACAGACACTTAGAATCAGCGAGAAAGCCACCAACTGCACCGAGAGCAACAATGACACCAACTATCTCTCTTAAAACCTCCAGCAAAGCAGAATGGAATCTGAAACACCACTACCAACACAAACAAAAGGCGAAAACACACACACACACACACACTCCTCAGGGCTATAAGTTAGGTTCATGTTGTTGATTGTATCAGATAAAGCTTCAGAACAAACCCAATCATTCTTTGATTATATAGGAAAATAGACCACCACCAACACAGCAAATCAAGATCACAACAGCCACATGAACAGGTGCGCTGCAAGGAAGAGCTAGAAAGCTAAAGCTGGAAGATAAATATCACCTTTGTTTCAGTGTCAGAATCTCCGCTTTCCTCTGGCGCCTCAGCTGTTTCACCATGATGATTTGTCCCGTGCCCCCCCGTGTCTACACTGACAGACTGATGTGCAGCATGAGCATCCCTGTGAGTCACCACACACTGAATGTCCTCGTCACTCTTTTCTCCATTTTCCTCACCGCTGTCAATCGGGATGTCGTACAGCACCTCATCAGTGCAAGCATTTCCCCTACTGCCGTCTACGCTCTCCTGTCTCTCATCCTCACTCAAGCTCTCCTCTGCCTTGTCAGTCTCTTCACTTTCCATCTGAGGGTTCTCAGCTGAGGTCCTCCCCGATTCAGCCTCAAGACTAACTTCAGACATACCTGAAAACAGACAGACAGGAGGGTGTGAATGGGTCCTATCAAGCTGGCTGACTGCTACTAGTGCACTACTACCCAGGCCCCAGTCATGCACATGCATGTTTATCATTACATTCATTCATTCAGCTGAGCATCTGCTTTTTCTGAAAGATAAATCCCTGTTTCACAACACTTACTGCTGCTCATAGGACGTATTCCCACAATCCTCAAACAAAGAAAACTAGGTTGCTGCTTGAAAAAAAGAATTTGTTAACCTGTCCGACCAGTTTTCTAGTTTTTATAAATGGTACGTGGACATGACATATACTGGTTCCTTTTTTACAGAACAAGAAAAGTACAGTGAAAGGTGCATATCATCGAGAAATGTAACTGATTAGACAACGTTTTCAATTGACATTCCTCTAACAGGGTTATCTGTTGGTTGTTGATTATCATAGATACATCTGCACAGTACTTATTCCCAGACACCCATACATTAAACACAAGAATTGTACACACTTGTACATTTATGCATTGAAAATAGATGGGAAATTTAACTGTGGTTTACATTGTGCAAATAACACAAGGCGAGTTCAGAAAAGCAGATACTTGGCTGTGCCACTCAGATTTTAATGATGATGCAGGAGAGACCCAAACTGAGGCTGTAGTACAAACCCCAGCATCTGCAAGGGAGCTGAAAAAACTCAAATGGGTCATAAAGGAAAAACAGAAAGAAGAAGCTACTATTTAAGTTACATACCAACCAGAAAACACACATATTGGTTATTTCTACTCAACTAACCTAAGCACATCTCAGATCCTTGAACATCATATGTGCCCGGTTGTATCCTGAGAACATTTCTCAAGGTCCCGGCTGAGGACAAGAGGTGACCGGGCGTTTTCTATCAGGGCTCCCACTCTTTGAAACAACCTCCCTCCTTGTTCTCTTTTAAATCTCTCTTAAAAAGACACATTCTTATTGATGTGCCATCTATTGTAATGTGTGTTATCATCAAATTGCTATTGTTTGCTTATGATTTCTGTGGTAGTGCACAGGTTATCAGTTTGCATAATAAAACATTTGCTTTCTGGAGTTTGTGCTTTGCAAATAAACTCAAACTGTACATTTCCCTGTAAAAAAGGTGCAAGTGATGACCCCAAGCGTCCATCAATAATCGATAAGTAAAGACAGGTAAATATCTGCAGTCACTTTGGAGGATGTGAAGTGATGTGCACCTTCAGCTTTTCATCTCTCTGCGGGGAAACAAGTGTTTCTCGTGGTTACAGAGTTATTACCGCAAAGAGGAAGCTGACACGTGTAAAACTTTACAGCTGCTGGAACATGACAAGTCGGGAACTGCGACGTCAGGTGAATTACCTGTTGCAGCAGAGTCACGTGACTGAGCAGGTCGTCCAGAAGTACTAACGATACTTGTTTTACATGCAGTACACGGAGTAGTATTGAAGGATGGGGGATACACGGGCGTACTGCAAACACTCAACAGCAACTACGTGTGGCTTCGCCTCCCTGTGTTAGCTTAACGCCGACCACTCGTCCGAGTTAACGCAACACAGCCATTGACCGTGTTGTTAGCTAACGTGGCTAATGTGACCAACTCACGGGAGACTTCACACGTTTAGAGTCGTCTCCGTGTTCGGAAAAGCTGCACAACTCTTTGCATACGAGGAAATGGCGATGCCGAAAAAAACTTTACCTGTGTGTGCGGCCGTGGCTAACTCTTTAGCACTGTTAGCCGTTAGCAGCGGTTCACTGGGTCCCTCCTCGGTGTCGTGGCGCCGCCGGACGTTTCGGCTGCTGTCGCCTGTTTTCAATGCAAACACTCGCACGGGATAAACTACAAAGTTATCACCGGAGGAGCGTCGCTCTCCAGCAGCTCAGCGGACTCGCGGTTTGCACCCCGGAAGACTGAGCCACTGTGTACGGGGGCCCTTGGCTGTCATCCGAGGCGAACTGCATCATATGCGGGACGCGCGCTCCTCCTGCTGGTTAATGGAGCTGCATGCACTTAGATGGACAGACAGACGGACAGACAGACAGACAGAGAGAGACAGACAGAGAAAGAGACGTATAGACAGACAGATACAGACATATATATATAGATAGACAGACAGACAGACAGAGAGAGATAGATAGAGAAAGAGACAGACAGACAGACAGACAGACAGAGAAAGAGACGTACAGACAGACAGACAGACAGACAGATAGATAGATAGATAGATAGATAGATAGATAGATAGATAGATAGATAGACAGATAGATAGACAGATAGATAGATAGATAGATAGATAGATAGATAAAGAGAGAGAGAGAGAGAGAGAGACAGACAGACAGACAGACAGACAGACAGATAGATAGATAGATAGATAGATAGATAGATAGATAGATAGATAGATAGATAGATAAAGAGAGAGACAGACAGACAGACAGACAGACAGACAGATAGATAGATAGATAGATAGATAGATAGGTATTTGGTCAGCTAACAACAACTTTCTCCTTCTAAAAACAGTGCTACTAACGTATCAATCAATACCTCCAACACCCATACATACCTTTAATTTGTCTGCATGTGATGTCTGGGGTTTTATTCAAGAATATTTATATTCATAGGAATTTTGATCTGAATATTTATACATTCACATGAATGTCTCCTATCTGTTGCTCTCAGCTGTGAAATGTCCATGAACACTGTGCAATGTCAATAACAAGAATCTATGAATCGTTCGGCCTTCCTAAGGAGGCAAGGCTCAGTGACTTATTTCAAATCACTTCTTAAAACCCATATTTATAGACTTGACGTGTTTTTACTGTTTGCAAACGTTGATTGTTATTTCTCTAACATGCTCTTTTCTTGCTTTGCTGTCAAAGCGCTTTGTAAACTCTCTTTTTTTTAAAGTTGTATGTAAATAAAGTTCATTACTATTGTTTTTAATTGAGCGAGAAATTCAGCCACAAACTCCATTTCCCATAAGCCCCCGGGTGGGTTGACGCAGGGTTACGTCCCAACGTAAGCTGAAGCCTGGCTGAGGCAGTCCAGCCGGCGGCCATATTGGAATCTATGAAGTCGGCTTTACACTTTGGTTACTGAGCGTCTGTCGGCTTTGGGGAGTCTCTAAATCGCTACCCCGGAGTTGTACCCGAAGCGACTGCGCCTGGCCTTCCGCCCGAGACCCTGCCAAGCCTGGACGGCAAGTTGTCTCGCCTCTGTCGTGGAAGAAAATGAGTCCAACCGATGCTAAACGAGGGGCTAAGCGCAGGAAGAACAAGCGGGGCGGTGGCAGTAGCTGCAGTGCTGTCTGCAACACCAGCGGTGGCAAGGCCGGGGTCGCCTCGGCCCTGGGCTGTGCGGGAGCAGCAGCACCTGCCTCCGTCGTCAGCTTCCTAACGCCCGGGAGCACCGGCAGCGGGACTATGGGCTCCATCACGGGCATTAACGGAGAGGTAAGGGAGCCACACTGCGGGGACCGGCGCTTGTCAGACCGGGGGCGAGCAGCGCTATCAACGACACAAATCTGACCCAGGCCCGATACTGATGCGAAGGGGGCAGCTAGCTAACTAACCTGTGCAGCGTAGGGAGACATTAACTGGCTTAATTGTCGCTAATGCCGGTGGCTACGCTTCGTGGAGCACCCCAGCCAGCTAGCCACCGCTAAAGCTAGCTGTGTAGTTAAAGCGCTTCTATCATGTTATAACCAACTGCCGGAAACACAAGCTAACGTAGCCCTGGCCCTGACTCACCAGCGTTAGCTCGAGCACAGACATCGCAGCCCAATCGATTGCAAGTTTTAACACCGCGAAACATTATCCAGAGCTGATACCGTCCAGGAAGGTGGCGATTACATCGGCCGAGCTACGATTATTCTCCGGGACCATTAGCTTCAGCACAGCGGGTCCACAAGCTGCTATTTCACAGATAAACACCAATGCTAACGCTCAAGAGCACCAACAACTGCAGCCCCATCGGGCCTCAGTGTGTTGTCACAAGCTGACCTTCCACTTTTTTGTTGTTTTATTTGTTTTTCTGTAATAACTTATTCATGTTGACCCGTAGATGAAGTAAACCTATCCGTAAACTGAGGTGACCCAAGGTATCTTAGCTGCACTCGTACAGGAGTGAAACGATTCTTCAGATCCACGGTTCAGCTCAGACATCGGTTTTTTTCTTTCTATCAACGGTTCGGTTCGTACGTGTTGTTTTCCTGTTTTGTTCCCACACCGTTGGCCTGAATGTTCCCGAGGGTTTGTAGCCTCTCGTTAACCATCTCCAGCTTAATTAAACTACTTTACCTTCCACCACAGGCGATACCATTCGGTCTTGATCGTACCAAAAGTGACATGTGACACAGATGAGGTGTAATATTTAGAAAAGCTGCCTCAACATTAAACGGGATCATAATTTAGTGATTAACATTCATTGAAGTGTCAGTTTAATAAGACGAGTTATGTTACATTATTAATGAGAGCACACAGGTTGCACCTACAGCAGCTCGGGAAATTGCAGTTCCGTTAAATCGCAATACAAGATTGTCAACAAATATCATGATATTAATCCAAGTTCAGAACCATTACACCCCTCATTATACACCGAATAAGTTAGCACCAATACACAAGCTTGCATTGACACTATGGCATTAACACATGTCAATTCAGAAGGCATTTGTGTTGATTTTGAGTTCATAAAAAAAAAAATCACAACTATACAACTTAAGGTTGTATAGTTGTGTGGCATGGTGGTGAAATATGTGTTCCCTATGTTTTTGTGTACAATTAACATGCTGTTTAACCATAAAAAACACATGTTTGTATGTATATGTAGAAATAGCCAGCCTCATTATAAATATCCATATATAAAGAGAATGTCTTGATCGTGATAATTTATTGGATAAAAAAACACCACTCAGAGAAATACTGTACAATGTTCAAATGATGGATAACTTGTCGTCACAGAGATCATCCCAAACTTTAAACTGTAACGACAGTATACAGCTGGTCATCAACTGTCAAGTTTAATTTAATGTTTGGAATTTTAAACTTGTATGCAAATGATCAGAAAAGCAAATAAATAAACCTTGAGACCTTGGACACAGTGCAAACCACCAGGGGCAAGTGAGAAAGTGTTCTGTTAAGTGACTGTCAAATGTCCAATAGTGAGTCATAATTACTTAATGCTTGGATTTACCAGCCCGACTCTTGCATATCAATGTTCTGCTTTGCATGTGCACGACACTCCCAAACACCTATGAAGCTCAAAACACATGTGACTCCACTTCACAGAGTAAGAAGTTGATTTGATGCCATAATAAGCCCACTCTCGTGTCAATCAGCAGTAGATTTCAAACCAAATCAATAATCTCAAGGGATGATTGCCTCTCATAGAATGTCCTAATATAACTTTTCAGAACTTTACTCAATCAAGCACATAAAGGGAAAGTTGTTACCTCGATGTAAACATTGAGTTGTTTTCATCTCTCAGGTCAACATGAACAACAGTGTTACACCGCAGTTTACAGAAGGACCAGTGAACGCTGACTTCTCCGGAGTCCTTCAGGTAAATTTATATTAGCTGTTTTAAAAGTTCACACAAGGCCACTGAAAAGTTTTTCTTCCGAAGCTGTGCCCAAATGCAATTAACATACTGATGCAACACAAATGTTTACCTACAGACGTGTGTAACACTGTTAATACAGTGATGATCACTCGGAGGCAGTTTTCTCTTAGCATTCAGTCAAATGTGTTATAAACTTGAACATAAGAAAAAATGTATAAACAGAAAACCTGCCACTCTGTTCGACAGTTCATACAAAGTGTACACAACTGAACTTGCTCAAATATGTTCTCCTGTTTACATGCTAGTAATCAATAAGCCTTCAGCTGTGTTCTTTTGTGTATTGCTTGTTCACAACAGGACTTAATACTAAGCTCACAAGGTGAATCAAAAAAATTCACCCCTCACTTGTTCAAAATATATCATGTGACTTTTAACCTCAGTTGCCTTCTGTTCGGTTGTTATCATTTTAACCACTGCTTGTTATGCTGATTTATAAATCGCTCCAAATAGACCAGGCAGAAAAAATTATAAATTGAAAGAAGAAATGGATGAAATATTGTCAGGTACTTGTTTTTAAATGAAGATTGGATGTTTTCTACCATCAAACCATGAACTATTTCAAATCTTCCCCCTGCCTGACTTGTGCGGTGTTCCAAAACATCATGGCAGACAATTGGGGGGAAAAAATTGACCCGTGTTTTTTTACATTAGTGGTTTACTGATCGGGCTTTTTTGCTGCAGCAATGATTCAGTCACAAAATACCCCTGCAGGAGGAGAGGGTGAAACCCACAGGAAACTGACACACTCGGATATCCCGCAAACTAAGTCTGTACCTGTAAAATGTTACTGAAGTGGATTAAAGTCAAACCTCTTTTTACCTGGTACACGCTGTCGATGTTAAATCATTAATTAAAGCATCTGGCTGCTTATTATGTGTTTGTGCCACCTTTTGTTTCCCTCACTGAGAGGCTCGTGCATTAAAAGAAGGTTTCAGCATTTGAATGGACTGCAGCAAGGTCGTTTAGCCATTGTATCCAGAGTGCAATGGGTTTCAAGTAATTGTGTTACTTAGCCTAATATATAGTATATACTGATCAGCCTGGCAGCCATTGTCAACTTAATCTAAAGTCGCATCAAAAAAGAAGTGTGTGGACCATTTTCATATAGTGTCAGTTTTTCTTTATTATATGCCTTTATCCGTAATCACAGAGTAACTATATGCAACGCTAAAGTGGCCGCATATCTTACTGTGTGTACTTCTTTTTCTGCTTCCTTCTCCTGCTATTCCCCCCAAAGACCCCATTCACGTTTGGCTTGAACCAGCGAGCGCCCTACACGGCTGGCGACCGCTGCCTCTTATGTCGATGTGAGCGCAAAGACGGTGCTGTGCCTTCCGAGGCAGGAATCTCAGGCCAGAACGGTACGGCACAGCCCACCAAGACGCCCAGTGCCCTCCAGCTGCCTTTGTGGGTGTGCTCTGACTGCAGGCGCACAGTTGAGAAGGAGGACCGGCACACTGCTCTGGAGCAGTCATTGGGGGTAAGTCACTGTCGTATAAAGCATTTAAACGTCTTAATTGAAGATTGTTGGCGTCGAAGTATTGTGGCTGTGGTGAAAGGACTATAAGTCGTCTGGTTCTCTGTGTTGATGCCACATTATCTGCAGTTTAACTCAGTTTAACCAGCGGATGGTGTCAGTCTGGTGTTCGTTTGGCACCTCTGGTACTCCGCCAGAAATGTCAAAACAGATGCAGCAGCTGTTGCTGTAAAAGGAATGTAATAATGGACATCATATCATTTAATCTTTGGACTTGGCTTCATGTTGAATTATGGCTAGATGATGGTATCTAGGTCAAATGTTCAAACACCATATACATCAAATACATACAGTAAGATTTCTTTGGATCTTCTACATTCCTTACTTTGATTCCCTCTATTTGTACTGTATTAGATTTCCTCTACACATTAGCATGTGACTGTAAATACCCTCTCAGACCTTTACCATAAGGTCCTCTGGGTAATATGTCCTCATATAAAGAGCTTTTCTATGTCGCACAGCAAACACTATGTGCACAGCTTGTGTCTCTGTAAGGATATCGCTCATTTCGCAGTGGACAAATCTTCTGATTCAACACAGGATTTTTTCCAGCTGGAACATTAAGTGACTTTTCTTCCTCTGGGTTGTGCTTTTGAGGGTGTTCTTAACGCTAGTAATTAATAAGAGTGAAGGTATTTCATATTCACATTTTTTGTTTTTAAATATAGCCTCAAAACCTTGCTCACCCCATAATTCAAAAATGTTTTGCCATGTGTGCATTAGCTCCTGGATTAATTGTGCACTACTGCACATTTGCACAATTGCTAGTGAAATACTTAAAACCAGAAAAAGTTGCATAACTCCATTTCTTTAAGACCTCAGGTCGTTGTAAATGTTACACTCTCGAGCTGGTTCAGTTCCTATAGATGAAGCTTTATATTAAGGATTGTCAGGTATGTGTGGGGCTTTCGTTTCCTCAGTGTTTGTGGCTCAGCTGTTGAGCTTGGGTTTGGTTTCCTCCTTAATGTATTGTTTCATTGCATCCTCACAACAGGGAGGGCACAATGCCGACACACAACATCAAGGCCCTGTAGTAAACGATGCCAAAGCACTGGGGAGCTTTTACTATGAAGCAGCTGCAGAAAGTTTGCTCTAACAAACAGTTTGAACATTATTATAGCACAGACCCAGCTGCTGAGCAGTGATTTGATCAGGATTCATCAAGGTTAGTTAGTGAAAGCTAACACTGGTAATTCAAACTTAGAAACTGCTTTATGTGAAGATTCTGACAAATTCATAAGAGCTTTTGTTCCTGATGGTTATTTTCAGATATTTCAAGGAAGAAAAGGATGAAAAGATGAAGCAATTTGTGAGAGTGTGTGTTCTTTCACATATGCTTTATTTTGGGCTTTCTGTAGTTTCTAGAGCTTGATCAATGTGCATTTCTGGACCCTCAATATTGGGGGTTAGAAAAATTAGTGATACAGATTTATTGATATATCAATAAATCTGGCAGTCACTCTCAAACATTTGACAACAAATCTAATTTAGTCTATTTTACAGTTAAACAATAAACTTAAATATAAATTACAACATAAATACACATCTTCTCTGCATTGTTTATTCTGTAAAATAAATAATTTATGTGGACACTTACTAACAAACATAAACATGGATACCTGTGTGTGCTGATGTCTGTGAAAGGCTCATATTGGCCAATTTGACCTAGCCAACCTAACAATCGGTCAGGCTGTAGTACTGTAGTCATTCCCTCTGCATGCTCATCATATAACACGCTGTCGCGGCATTTGTATAAGTTTCCGTAAAAAGCTTTGCTCACTTGCATCTGGAGGAAACTGAAAATTGTTTTGTATCTCAGACTGCTGTTTTTCATATTTCACACAGAGTCAGGACTTCCTTTTGCACATGCCTGTGGGTAATGGAAACCTGGGCCAGGAGGCAGCCACAGGGGACAGACTGACCACTGCTGCGCCTACACTACCCATGCTCCCGGCCCCGAACCTCACCGCACCGATGCCTGCTGACACAGTGTGCAGCTGTGAAGCCTGCAATGAGAGACGGTCAGTTCTTGATCGATTATCCCTGAACTAAATCTGAATCCAGGTTAGTACGTTTATTCTTAGACTGTGTCTCAATAAAATCTTTAAACATGAATTGTCTTGCATTTCAGGGAGATCTCTGCTGAATCAGAGAGGGAGTCACAGCAGCTGCAGAACCACTGGTCGGAGGTTCGCTACCTGGTGCGCTGCATCTACCGTCAGACAGGAACGTCCCTAGCAGATGACCACGACCAGCCCCTAGAGAGAGACAAGGACGGAATGAAGGAACTGGTGGACAGGTAAAACGACAAACACAGCTCTGCTCTGCCTTTTTATAGCCTCACTTCTCTGTTTTAATGTATTTATCCACTAGGGGTAACTATTGCACTGCAACAGCCTTTTGGGGATGTTTGAAACAAGCTGCTGTGAAACCAAACAATGGCCTGAAAGCAGTGATGTCAACACACTGAAACTACTGCTGTCTTTGCTGTAATTGGCTAAAAGGTTAAATGCCCCATATTATTATGTATTTTGTATTAAAACAATATGCTGTGCCATGCCATGATTCACTAAAGGAACAGTCTGAACTGTAGCTAAAACAACAACAACCAAAGTGGGATTAAGGAGAGGAAACGTGGCTTTTTTACAAGTTATTTTTACACACTCCGCCAGTTTCAATTTCTCGAACTATTTGAAGATGTATTGTTTTATTTCTTTACACCCGTAGACTCTGTGAGAAAGACCCCTACCAGCTATATCAACGATTGGAGCAGCAGGCTCGTGAATATGTCTTGGAAATGAAGGTGCGGCTACTGAAGCACCTCTCTGCAGGCTCCAAGACTACGGGACAATCGGGGACTGTGGCTGCAGCCCAGGGTCCTCCTCAGGCCCACCAGTTCATCTCCCTGCTGCTGGAGGAGTACAGTGCCCTCTGTCAAGCTGCGCGCACCATCAGCAGCTTCCTGCTCACCCTGGTCAGTCTGTCCTTTGGTGCAGCCAGAGATCTTGTGTTTGTTGTCCTGCAGGTGGCACCAAAGAGCTCACATAACTATGTTTGAGATATCAGCCTTTGTTACTGTTAATGTTTTAACTGTGACCTAAACCCTTTTCCCTCAGGAGAACGAGCACCTCCAGAAATTCCAGGTGACGTGGGAGCTGCACAACAAGCACCTTTTTGAGAATCTGGTGTTCTCTGAACCGATCTTGCACAGCAGTTTACCTGCACTGGTTGCACAGCTGAAGTAAGACAGAGTTTTTGTTAAAAGAAAATTACTGTGACTTAGACATTCATCATTAGAAGTTCTTTGGTACGTTTGAGCCAAATTAGACTTAAACACATTGAATGTAGTTAAAACAGTGTCATTCTTTCATTTGCCATTTGCTTAAATTCCACCCCCCCCTTTTTTTCTAGACATGGCACAGCCTCCCACGATTCATACAATGAAGACATGTACAGGACCTTGTTAGACAGCTACCAGCAGCTACAGCAGCAAATGGCCTCTGTGGCTGCTGATTGGCAGGAGTGTGAGAAGAGGATTGATGACTATGTAGATGAACAGGTACACACATTCAAGTTGATAATAAATGGATTTGAAACTGACAGTAACGTCAGGTTCTTGATAAAGATGCAGCAATTAAAGGTGTGAGGTTGTGACTCTTCTGCAGCTGCTTTTTAAGGTGGAGGGGCAGAGTCTCACCAACCAAAGAACAGAGCCACACAAGTCCTTGATCAGCAAAAATGTACGATTTTAAACTTAAATCTAAACAGTCATACTTTTTTTCTATTTCTGATGTGTCACAGTAAATGTTTCTTTTATTATCTACCCATTTTCAGACTTTGAAGACGAAGCAGCGAATGCTGAAGGAAGACTGGGAGTTCTTTAAGCAGAGGAGATTTATAGAAGAACAGGTGAACAATAAGAATAAGAAGCCATATTTATATATACATTTCTCTGCATCATAGCAGATATTGATTTAGTTCTCTTAATAGCTGCCCAACAGTAAGAAGTCCCCCAGCGCTGACAACAACTTCACAGACACTATGAGGATGCTCTCGTCTCGTCTGAGTATTCCAGACTGTCCAAACTGCAATTATCGAAGGAGGTGAGTTTTGAGGATTAGCTGTCGTGTCATTATCTGCCCTGGGATCAACTTGTATCCAGTGAAGTAAATTTCTGACTCAACTACCAGCAACATTCTGCAAGTACGAAGTCAGTGGTTCCCAGAGCCAGGTGCTCTTTGCAGACTGTGGTTGAGTGAAATCAGTTATTTCTCCCAGCTATCCCCAGAATTACTCAAGGTCTAAACTGGACTGGTCTAAAGTGGACTGAATGTTTTCATATGGTTTTTAGTGATGCATTTGATTTTTCTTCTGTGATGAAACTAAACAAAAGGAAAGTAAACTGTTGCTGCCTTTACTAACAAGTGAGAGGAAGTAAATTATGTTCAGTTTGTGTCAAATGTTCACTTCCTTAAATCTTTCATCCCTCACCTGTGAGTTGTCAGGGAATTGTCCCTGTTCTCAAAGTATAAGTTCCTGTTTCCCCCAATGAGTGAGATCATGGTGTACAATATGTGATAGCATTTTAGATTTATATTCAAATTAACAAACCTTTGACAAATTTGGGACTGGGTGAATGAATATTTGTCCGTATAATTTCTCAATTCATTGTTCAAGCATTTAATTTGACGAAATTTAAATTCAAACTCGAAAGGTGCCGGAAAGCGCACACCCCCGCCACCTCTTCACAAAATTTAATGGAAATCAGTTAGACAGAGAAATAACAGCAATGACAGTATAACCTTCATGGTGGAGATAATGAATCCCTATCATCCTCCCCGACCAACAGATGCACATGTGATGACTGTAGTCTCTCGCACATCCTGACATGTGGCATCATGGACTCTCCCATTGCTGAGGATCTGCACATCAAGCTGCCCCTGCCAGGGGAACCACCCCAAGATTACATGGCAGAGGTTCACCCCCCCAGCCTCTCCTCCGGCAGCTCAGCATCAGGCTCCAACTCCAGTTCTCCCATCACCATCCAGCAACATCCACGGCTCATTCTGCCTGAAGGGGAGGCCAACACTTTGTGAGTCACTGTCCCAATCATAAAGGTTTTTTGGCACATTGTTTAGTAATCTCGGAATGACATAGCTTTTCTGATAAACAACAATTTACCTTCTTTCACTTCCCCGAACCTCACTACTCATTTCTCTCTCTTTTAGTATCAGTGATGATGACGAAGTGCCTCCGTTGTCCAGTAAGTTTGGGGACATCTACCCAATGACTGGTTATGAGGGAAGCAGTGTTGTGACCGCTGCTGTGAACGGCCTCCACGGTGACATTAACAGAGAGGGGGGAAACGTGGCACTAAAGCCAGGGGTGAGTTCTGTATTCTGGTATGTGACTTTAGATAAGATAAAATATTCCCTACTTCCCTTCCTGGAAGATGAATGTGTGAGTTACTGGTAGTTCAGGAATTGTTGTGTACTATTCACAAACTATTTCCTAATTCGTTCCACGTTTTCCTCCCAGTCTCCTCACATTACCAGCAGTAGTAGTTCATCAGAGGGCGATGAGGAGGAAGCTGATGGTGATGTTGGTGGGGAACCCCCAGGGCAGCAGGAAGCACTTTCCTCAGGAAAGACCATCAGTCCTCCACCTGCTTACAACCACCAACAGGTATTCACACACTTTAAACATTAGTTAAAACTTTCCACATATTGGCATATATATATATATATATATATATATATATATATATATATATATATATATATATATATATATATAAATTTATTTATTTGATGTCTGTATCAAATAACAAAGAAAAGTAATTGAGGCTTGATATAACCATACATTTTCATATCATTGCAAATCAACAGACGTAAACACCAACACTGACATGTCTGTGAAAGGCTCATGTCGTCAGATTCTACTGTTGAGTAGAGAAAGCCATCATCAAATGTTTCCATAGAATCATAATTGTCTTAGTTATTTAGCAAATTTCTGATGCTTCTTGTGTTTAGACAATTTGACTTAAGGGACTTTTAGCCTCTTCTGATAATTGGAAAATGTGTAGTTAGATTAAACAGACAACGGAATCAAATCCTCATATGTCAATTTGGTGTCTACTGAACAGCCTAGAAGTGGAAAATGTCTTTTATTTTAACGTGTAATACCCACACTCCATAGTAAAATCACACTACATGTTGTGAATCTGTGTGACCGCTCTTAGGTAGAACAGGTCCAGCATGCCTGCGAGTGCCACGTATGCAATCAGGATCCCAACTCCTCCGCCTTGGGCCTTACCACATGTCTGCCCCCTAGTCGGCTCCACGCTGCTCCTCCCCCTGCTGTCGGACACCAGTTCTTCACAGACACCAAGACTCCCCCTGCGCACCCTGCCCTCCACCTCTACCCCCACATCCACGGCCACCTGCCCCTACACAATTTCTCCCGGCCCCTACTGCACCCCACACTCTACCCACCCAGTCCTCCTCTCACACACAACAAGGTGAGGAAATCGTTCTTCAGCCCATTCATCCATGAGGCTCATCGTAAATTATTTGATTGCCCTTTTACTTTTTTTTTTTTTAAGTTTGTAAACTGATACTTAAAAGTGGCATGAAGGGAAAATGTATTAATTACCTCAGCACTGGAACATTTTGTTAAGGTTCCAGGAACAATACTACACTTAGTTGCATCTAGTTTCACTTTGTGTCATAGTCATTTTTAGTGTTTGCCACAAGGGGTCAGGCTAAGCTCTAAAAGTGAATTGTACATCAGCTCAACTCTGTCCATTTTATAAACCCAAGCTTTGTTTTATAACTACTGTCTTTTCTTTCTAAAGCCTCTGCCCCCAAACCCTACATCAAGCCACTCAGCGGCCAAGCAGCCAGCCTTCAGCCCATCACTACCAGAGCACGTCTACCAGAACTGTTTTGGCGGTGCGGGTGGAACGGGTGACTGGAACAGCTCGCTGCAGTGCCTCTCGCTCAAGTTCGAGAACCTGTGGGATGCTGCTGTGATGAAAAGCTGGAATCCATCCGTGCTGTTGCCCGAGTCGCTGCCAGGTGAGCCACTCGAATTCATGCTGCTTTCAGTCGTGCACAACGGACATTTTCTGGATCACTTCCAGTAGAGCAGAACACAAGTGTATGAGTCACTTGCTCCGGACAGAGACTTTTCCTGCCAATCCCCTAGTGAAATTTGAGTGAGACCATTTGAGACCATTATTGCAGCCTGAAAGTTCAGCGAGCCGGTGTTCATGTTGATGATAGATGCCGTTGGCGATAGATGCAAAACTGGAAAGAAAACAAAGGTTACAAATATCTCAGTATGAAATGGAGGTATCAAACATTTAGAAGATGCTATAGAAGGTTTATGTCACATCCTACCGCCTGCATGCTCTACCTAGGTGCCCGAATATTCTGGACAATTTCCTGTCCCTGTTTTTGGACGTTTTCCGAAGTTCATGTCTGAAAATGTCTCTGTATAAATAAGACAAAGGTCTCAAAAGTTGTTAAAATCACAACATGCCTCACATTTGTTAATCAACAGGTGACATGCTTGGACCACCCCTCGCTGATGTCCCCCTCCCTCCAACGTCATCCATTGGCTCCCAGGGGGAGCACCCCTCACTACCCATCCCTCTACCTCCTTCCTCGTCCTCATCATTGTCATCCTCGTCGTCATCGTCGTCGTCATCCTGCTCCTCTTCAGAAGCCAAAGAGCAGAAGAAGAGCGGCGCCAAGAAGAAGTGTCTCTACAATTTCCAGGATGCCTTCATGGAGACCAACCGAGTAGTGATGGCCACCTCCGCCTCCATGTCCTCTGTGTCCTGCACTGCCACCACTGTCCAGTCAAGTAATAACCCATCCATCCACCTAGCATCTAAAAGACCCAACTCTTTAGGTAATATAGGAGGGTAGGACCAGTGCTTAGGTTTGTATAGATGACTGGGCTTTTATTCATTAACTAAATCAGAGGTGTGAAATCCATTGTTAAGCCCGTAAAGGAAACGTTTTGCAAAGTGAGTTGTTAGTTAGATTTTTCACTTTCCCTGGGAGGACCACAGGACTATGCTTATTATTCAACAGTCTCTTGCAGACTTCAGCAGGATAATCATTCAATGTTCTGTGGTGTATTTTTTTTACCGTACTCGTAGTTTAAATATGGATAAAACGTGTGCAGGATACATTGGGCCATTGTTTAATTATTTTCTTCTTCTTTTTTTTTTTTTACCTACAGTGTCTAAACACAAATAAATTTCAGTTTGACTTCACAAAATTGGTCTCATTCAAGTGCCTCTTTGTCTCCTCCAGATGATGTATTTCATAATCTAGGTAAAGAGGACCACAGGCAGCCTGCTGCTGTCACCCCAAGAAACGGCACGACGGGATTGACCTCCCTCCCTCCACTCTCGGGTCCCACCCTTCCCCCAGCACCCACGCATCTCCCCACAATGGCATCACAGCCCTTTCCAAAGATGGCTGCTCCGGCTCCAGACTTTGTAGAAGCCCACCAGGGCTTGTGTCTCCCGCCTGCAGAGCCTCCAGCTTCCTTAACAGATGGTCCTGTCAGTGCCCCGCCCAGTGTCTGCAGGTAAGACGGTAATAAAGGCTGATAGGTGGGAACGGTGAATTTGTGGTTTCATCAAAAAAAGTATCTTTTGGAACCGTTTTGAAACGTGATTCTTTTCAGTGATCCTGACTGTGAGGGCCACCGCTGTGAGGGGAACGGGGCATACGAGCACCAGCCGTATGATGGTGAGGAGACTCAAGACGAGGACAGTTGTTCCGAGCATAGCTCCTCCACCTCCACGTCCACCAACCAGAAAGAAGGAAAGTACTGTGACTGCTGCTACTGCGAGTTCTTCGGGCATGGCGGGGTAAGACATACTTTCATTACTGTGTGCGTCCACACATTTCCATTCTGCTTTCTTGAAATAGACATTTAGTGAATCAAGGTTTATTAACTTGAAGCTATTTATTAATAGTGTTCTTACTGCTCACATCTCCCTCTGTTTTTATCGCAGCCCCCAGCTGCTCCTACCAGTCGAAACTATGCAGAGATGCGGGAGAAGCTGCGCTTGCGCCTGACAAAACGTAAGGAGGAGCAGCCGAAGCGTGAGGAGCAGCAGCCAGTGATAGAACGAGATGGAGGGGTAGAGGACCACAGGCGGGTTGAGGACCTGTTACAGTTCATCAACAGTGCCGACAATAAACCTGCCTCTAGTTCTAAGGCAGCAAAACGGGCCAGGCATAAACAAAAGAAGGTGAAAGTCCCAATTAATTCGGAAGTATTAAAATAAAAAACTGCTGGTTATCATGCAAGTGTCTTTTTGTCAAAACTAAGAATGTTCGTGTTAAAGTGTCTCTCTGTGTTTCAGATGGAGGAGAAAGCTCGGCTGGAAATAGAGGCCCGTGAAAGGGAGGAGCAGCTTCTGTTGGAGGAGCAGCAACGGCGACAGCGGCAGGAAGAGGAAGAGGCGGCCCTTCAAAAGGAGCTGCTCCGGCTGCAGGAGCTGCAGCAACATCGTGCTGCCAAGAAGAAAAAGAAAGAGAAAGCAAAGGAAAACACTGCACCCCCTCAAAATAACCCACAGCCCCTCAAACAGACAGCTCAGAACGTCCTAGATAATCTTCACAACGGAAAGTCGCAGCTGCTTCAAACCCTCATCCGCCTCCCACACCAGAGGGAGCCCAGATTTGAACCTGTAACCCAGTCCAACACACAGCACAGCCCGAAACGCACCAGCGACAAGGCTTTCTCTGCTGAGGCCAACATCCCCAACACTCCAGCTACCCTGCTCAATGGCACTTCAACATCTCACCATGAGGTCAACTGCAGAGTTAAGGCCAAACACTCTGCTAAGCTGTCCGCCTGCGAGGCTGCAGTAAAGAAAGCCGCAGAGTTGGCCAAGTGCTCGGATGTTACAGCAAAGCTAATGAACGGCACCGCACCCCCCACTACAACAGACACCAAAGCAACACAGATCAGACCTGCTGAGGCTCTGGCTCCGCTCCCAACCACTGAACCACGGGGGGAGGACAGGAGTCACAACAAAAGTGTGTTTGGAAAAAGGCAGCAGCAGCCACATCAACCACCACACCCCCTGACCCAAATAAAGGAAGACAGGAGAAGTCCACCTGTGTCAAACCCCTCCCCGTCCCCCCCTCCAGCCCCCCAGCCTGAGCCGATGCAGCAGAACGGCAAACATCCCTGTGCAGAGTCTCCGCAGCCCAAAGCCAAGGCCAAGAAGAACAAGAAGAAGAAGGGGGACAAGACGAGCAGCTCAATAGGTTGGTGTTACCAGTGTTCACAGTTAGATTAAGGTTTTGAAGAATCAGGCGTGTGTAGTAGTATTCAGGCCAAATAGTAGTTTTGTCTTACAGGACAACTCACATTGATTGTTTCAGTGGAAGCGTGGCTCATTCCCTTTGAATGGAGTGATGTCATGTGTTGCCCTACTGCATTGTGGTTCTGATGCTTCATTTTGTTTGCACTGTGTGTGGTAGAAGTGCAGGCATCAGCCAATCAATTCGTGTTTAAGAAAAAGTTCAGGCGCAGGCACTAGCCAATCCAAATCCAAACACAGGTCCTGCCTGACTTCAAACATCAAAATGACAGAGAGAGTTGAGCAGTCAGTGAACCTGGCCTGGACAACTAGCATGTGACGTTAGCATGAAAGCTAGCTATGTTGTGTGTGCTGAGCGAGACACTGATTGATTGTTGCCGTTATGATCAGGCACGTTCACTTTTAAGTGTTGAAGCAATGCCTTCACGACTGTGCTTTGTTTATCTCACTTTCCTGCTGGAACACCATAAACATCATATGTGACATGACAGCTGAGGGGAAGTGGACCTGGCCTAAAGAGAACTTTGACCAGGAACAGCCTGACTTTGTCTGCATCACATTTTCTATGTCCTCACTCTGACAGCATCATCAGAAAATGGGTGCAAAGTGCAGATTGCAGTGCCCATTTACTGTCACTGCTTTTAGCAGGAAGCATGAGAAGTCACTCTCAGGACATTTACTTTGTCACATAGTGGTGTTGGATTGTGTTCTAACAGTGGCTATATTGCAGCCTTTCCACTGACAACATGCTGGTTGTGAAGCCACAAATATAATCTACTAGTGATTTTTAACATCTAAAGCAAAAATACGATTTAATGTTCACTGGAATATATTTGATTATTCTTTAATAGTTCCTTTCAGAGATGGTTTTCATTATAGACTTACGAAATATGATCTGTTATCATGAGTGTGTTTTGTTTGCTTTCAGATGACGTATTCTTGCCCAAAGACATTGACCTGGATAGCACTGAAATGGACGAAACAGAGAGGGAGGTGGAATATTTCAAAAGGTGCGTGTGTCAAAGTCGCCACCTTTTCCAAATACTAACAGGATGTGTGTATCTTAACGGTACCTTGTGGAGTGTCTGACCACTGGTGGCGCTGTTGTAACAAGTCCCTGTTAAGTTTTTATGTTGCATGTACTTAAAAAAAAATGGATAAGCATCAGAAGAGTTTCCTTTTGTTTTACACTCCTCTACTCACAGGATTCAAATCTGCTTTCCTTCCCTAAATATAAATCTTATTGGGAAATAAATGCATTCATTATATCACTTATATATTAGAAGAATACACAAAATGCTCTCTGTGAAAAACGTGTTAGTTTGCATGAAATTCACAGGGTAACTTAATATTTAAATGTGAAGTTGTGTGCCAGCTCCTAAAATCGAACTCTTTTCTTTCTCCTCAGGTTTTGCTTGGATTCTGCTCGACAGACCCGTCAGCGACTTTCCATCAACTGGTCAAACTTTAGTTTGAAGAAAGCTACGTATGCTGCACATTGAGGGTGTCAGTGGGGACAGAATCAGTACCTTAACGGCTATACCGACCCTCACGCTCCCTACCCATCCCTTTACCTCCACCACAGCTGTTGTCCTCCCAGAACTTCTCTCCTGCTGTGCCCAAAATCACACCCACGCTGCCTTGCTTTGTTCTTGTCACAGTGTGGTTCCAACACAGGCCCATCCGGACTGATCCACCCGCAGAACTAAAAATGAAAACGACACAAAAAGAATCACAAAATGCTACTTTACATCCGGTTAATTTTCCTTGCGTGCTTGTGTGCTTTTAGCCTGAGTTGGGCATTTCTCTTGACTGAAAAAGCCATGGTCTGAAATTATTTTCTTATACTGGCCTCACTGTAGTCAAAAGATGCTTAATATGTCTGGATGGTTTCCTTCCAAAAAAAAGAGACAATGGAAACTATAAAAAAAAAAGAGAAATGTAAAGAATTAAAAGCTGTATTTGAGATATTGTGGCTTACTACTCCATCGCTTCCCCCGTTCCGAGCACGGCATCTCATCCACATGATTGACAAGGGAATGGGCTTGGTCAGCTGGTCTCCACTCCCTCATCCCCTCCACCACCACCTACTCCCTATTTCACAGAGAGGAGGAAGGCGTAATACTTGACAATGTTCTTTTTTGGTTTTTAAGTTCTGTTTAACAAACTGTTGAGTAAAAGTGTACAAGTTACAGTTTTTGTTTTCTTGATTTTTGACCTGTAGCCAGCTTGTATCAGAATACTTTCAGAATGAAATTGAAAAAGAACAATACTCACACTATCAATCTGTTATAGAGTGTATATTGTATTAACACTGAAGCCAAACTGGCTACTTTTAACATATTGTTAAGTAATATTAAATCGTGTCTTTCTTTTTTGAAAGATGGAATACAGTAGTATGGCAGGATCATGTGTCTTGTGTCAAACCTCATTTCCTACACGCAGCAGAAACAAGGAAACACAGTAACTTAGAACCACATAGACCTAGTTTGTCCTTGGAGGGGGGGGGGTATTTTGATTTCAAATTCAATATCTGCATGAAAAGAACAGAGTAAGCTGCTAGTTAGCTTAGCACCATGGCCGTATGAACAACCTAGAGAGCCCCAGGGGCAATGATTTTTTTGTTGGGCCCCCATTGGACCTCCCCCCCTCCACACACACACACGTCAGTGTAATGTTTTCCCCCAGAAACCAAATATGACTAAATAAGTAAATCAACAGAATATTGACACTATATTGATATTGATTAATCATTCTTTTTTTAAGCAGATGCACCTTCTCTAATGTGAATATTTGTTTTCTCTGACAGTAACTCCACCTCTTTGGGTTTTTGACTGTTGGTCAAAAAACTCAAATCATTTGAATATGTTCAGTTGAGTTTCAGGGAATAGTGACGTGTTTTTCCACTGTTTCCACACGACTTGATATTTTATTAACTGAGCAGCATTGGTGATTCGTTTTAAGAAATTGTAGGACCTGATTGCAGCCTTACTATTAGTGATGGAATATAACTAGCTTGCCCTAGTTTTTCTGTGTGATGATTAATGGACACTGAGAAAAAAACGATAACCCGTTCAGACTTGATTGGCTACTGTCAATTTCCCTTTTCTTCAAATCAAATTATTTCGACCAAATGATAGGAAAGGAACCAGGGGCTTTTTGGCCTTGTCTGAGTCTTGGGGCCCTTGATCGTTTCCTGTCCTCTGTGGTTGATAATTCAGCTCAACGATTAGAAACCGGTGGGGACATGAAGCCTGTGTCCGACTGAAACAAAAGTAAATGATAAATTGACCCCAAAACACACAAAAAAGTAAGCTTACGTTTTTCAGAGGATTTTACCATTTGACAGTTGTGTTGAACCAGGCTAACTGATTCACTGTTCCCAACCTTTGTGCCGACTTTAACAGGCATTTAAATTGACCGTGCTATCAATTCATTTAAATCCTATTGCCCTGGTAAGTTTCAGGTACTGTTTGCACTAAGGCAGGAATTTTACCCATTGTCTACGGCTGCACAAGGTCGCAAGGTGAGTCACACCCTCAGATGCGTGTTCCTTTTGGGAAATCCACTAATTGACAGTCACTATCGATGTAGGCGACTTAATGAAGTATGTATGTAGATCCTGAGGTTCAGTTTCAGTTGTGGAATGTGTTAAACTTGAAAAGGGGGCAGCTGCCTCATCAGCCATTTACCTGTAGCACTTTTCTTTTTTTTCTTTGCACACGAAATTCACGGGGAAACGGAATCGAGGCAGTTATGAAATCAAGTACATTCCCTCTGGGTAAAGCGAGTGTGAAATGAGGTCAGCTTATCTAGATGTAGATGAGTTAATACTTACCCCCCTCACTGTGTACATCAGCTGAGGTGACCGTGTTAAATGTTTTTCCACCAGTTTATTTTAATAAAAAAGAAGCATATGACATTTCTTTTTTAAAGTAAGCTATTAATCACTGTTGAGCATCCCTTTCAGATTTATACTGCTCAAATACACAAGGCAATAGGTATAGTTAATTAATTTAAAATAGTTGTTTATCTATTATCTATTAATTTCACATCTGTTTTCACAAAGACATAAAGAGATGTCCAACATTTCAAGATGTAAAATATTCCCACATTTTCATTCTTACTTAATAAAAGAAAACTGGATTGAAGTTTTAAACAGCTCTTGATTTATAATAAAAAGTAAAAAATTAGTAATTACATTTACAGTCAAATGGATAAAAGTGAAGAGGAAGTGAGTAACAGGAAAGTTCTTCACAGTGATCGCTTCCTCTTCACTTTTCCAGGAGAACGTTTTCTTTTTCAAATGAAGGGATTTCACGTCCAAAAATTACCAAACTTTACAAATTTGATGAATGAGAGAACTTTGCCCGTGTTGAGAAAAAGACAAAAGGTTATGGTTAGTGAGAGCCACCAGAGCAGATATGACTCATAATTAATTTCAGGTTTGAGGCTCGCTCTCAGTCACCGGTGATGTAAGATCGGATCTGCCACATTTAAGCAAATGCCCCATAAAGCTACGCAAATGAGGACAAGTCAAAATCACCGAAGAATAAAAGGTCGTTTGTGCGCCGTGATCTAAATAAAACAAAAGCATGGCACAGATTTAAATGTAGAAAGATAAGAGACACTTAACGTCAACTCAACTCTTTCCCCTTGGTTGATTAAACATTTGCCTCTGAAGAAGTTCCCTAAAAAAATCCCTTTGTGTGTATACGTTCAGACAGAGATCCTTGTTTTGAAATGTGCTGTAAAAACGTCCCTGGCTGATGAGTTAAAACACAATGGTGCACTCAGAGCAGTCTGACAATGACAGGGGAGAGCGCCAATAGGATTATTAAAAGGGATCAGAGCTGCCTTGTAGCTTGTAATCAGAACGCTGATCTTTTCATTGTCGACTGCCTGGAGCACTTCAGGATCACATACGTTTCCTAAGATGGAATCTCCCCCCTCTTCTTTCCTGGCTGCAATCCGCCACTGTGCTGTTTTTGATCGCTGAAAGCTTGGACTTCCTCACCGAGAAGACTTCAAAAAAAAAGAAGAAAAAAAGTCAGCATTAATACCAACTATCACAACCAACACACAGTGATCTGCCCAAGTCGACAGCACTCCGTTTGCATATAAGCCTGTCTGCTTTTTTTTTGGGAATTCCCTCGTGAAGGCGGGAATTTCCCGTTCTTGTAGGATATACACAAGATTAAAGGCCGTATTTATCCATTCTGTATTTGTCTGGATAAGTGTCAGGCTGAAGTTTTCCCTCTGTGTCAAAGTATACGACTGCGACTTCAGTACATCCTGATGCTTTGAAACCTCCTTGCAACAGGAACTGCTCCACCGCTGTCACCTGATTTTTCTAATTTATTCTCGTCTCTTAAAAAAAGTTCCCAGACACTCAGGTGGGGACTTGTGACCTATTTTTTTTTCCACCCTCAGATTGGTGGGTAGAGTTCAGTCACTTAGACCCTTGTGTAAATGCGTAGGTGTGCGCTGGGGGAGAATCCCTGACAGATAGATCGCGGCCTTTTTAAGGCCCCTGTGTTCTTCTGCCAATGTGCATGTGGGTGACTTATAGACAAGATACACAAGTTTCCCCTCAAAGCCAAAATTGAACCCGCTCATTTGTGGGCACTTGAATTACAGAAAGGCTGGTGTGTTTGAGTAAATGGAATTAAGTGTTTGAAACTAATTCGGCCACAAACATCTTCTCAGGTTAGCTAACGTGTGTGATCACCGTAGAGAGAGGTTATCACGGGATGATGCCACATGTCAATTGAACACTCTGGAACTTGAACAATGTACAAACTTTTTTATTTTGATATGTGAAGTTTTCATTTTCCCCACTTCTTATTTGCTATCATCGCAGAGTTGGATGAGAAGATTGTCGGTACCATAAATGTGAAGCTACCGCTAGCAGTATAGTTAGCTTAGCATGGAAACAGGAAGTAAAACAGCTAGCCTACCTTAGCTCTGTAGTTCCAAAGTCCTCCTATAGGCTTTACACGTTAATCAGTGAACCTTAAAGGTGTTGGCTTGATTGATTCTTAACATTGGACAGAGCATTTCCTAATTTCCAGTCTTTATGCTAAGCTGAGCTAACAGAATGCTTACTATCTTCTTTACCACAGACTTCTGTGTACGACACATTTAATAACAGTAGTGCTAACAAGCAGTCAAATTACTACGTTAACTACTGTTGATACACTGAGCGGCCATCTTGGATTTAAAAGTCGGGGGTGGGGCGGTTCCTCCAACCTTCCCATGGAATCATGCTGGGTATTGTGCTAAGTTTAGCTGACAGAATGCTTAGTATCTTCTTTACCATACAGACGAATAGTATCAATCTCATTTGCATGTTTCCCCAAAATATCAAACTTTCATTTAAAGAATGAAGTGAAGCTCTTAATCGGCTTGATTTCATTCATCTGGGAATATAGAATTTGGATTATATAGTATTTCAAGCAACTCATGCAACTCTATGCTCAACAGGAGCTACTTTTATTCTTTTCATTCATATCTGCTCCTTTTAAAGTTATATAGTCTGACTTTAAACACAGTGTTCTGTGATCTGAGAACAATGCATCTAAAAGGTGTGCATGTTCACCCGCACGCAGAAACAACCACTATTGTTAGGCTGCATCTTTTATATGCACTGCAACTGCCTACTTCCTTTTTGAACAGGGGATGTCCAGCTTCCTGTGCTTACTACACCAAACCCCATGACAACTGATTCACCGAGCACTGCTGTGTGTGTCAAAATGATACTTCACAACCACGGAGTGCAGAGTCTTGTTTTTAGTCTCCGTCTTGTTTGGAGGCAGTTGTTGAGGGTTGTGTATATATAATGTTGGATGTAACTCGAACTACCGCGCCCCTGCAGTGTTTGCTTCAGCCACACAACAGCTGGGAATCTGGCTGTCACAGTACAGCGTGCCCATTCAGGCAATGCTGGGAAGGGGTTTTCCACCATGCACACACACGTGACATAGATAGACACACAATAAAAGACATACACACTTAGATTAAGAAGCGCACACATTTCCTAGGTTAGGCTGTGATCTGCGGTTACAGCTCCAGGCTGCAGACTGACATGAGAATTTAAATACGCCACAGCATAATGAACATTTAAAGGTATATAAATCACTGTGAGCTACAGAAGGTGGGTAAACAGTTTTTTTTATTACAAAAATAACGTGCCAGCTCCAGAAAACTGCACCAGATATCACAAAAATAAGCATTGTCAGTTGGGATGCAATCAGTAAAAAAAATAAGTGGATCTCAAAAACATTTGAGCTAACAAATATATTTCTTGGCTTTGGCAGAAAATAAAAAAGGCATTGCACTTAAATGATCTGCCTCTTCCTATATATGCAAGAATAATAAATATTAAGTTATATTTTAAATTTGTTTAGTAGATAATTTACAGAACAAAAATATTTCAAGTTCGATCAAAAATAAACTATGAATAGCACCACATCATTGACTAGATATCTAGTTCCAAAATAAGAAGCTTATGCATCATGGATCTTTAAAATCGTACAATCCTACAATTAGTTTTGGGCTAAATGTCAAGAAAGTGCAACAGATTTGAAATTGGACATATTGAGGTATATGATATTTGATATATTGCATTGACATCCTCTTCCCCTCCACAATAATCCCATGTGTTGCCCCAGGACTCAGAACCTGACGCTTTTTTAACTAAAGGCTTGATGGACTCATTTCTCCTGTGACAGGGGAACTGGGGGTTGTACAGTTTTGTTTCTCTATGTACAAACATTTCACATCAATTGATTCATTTGTAGTCACGCCTCTCGAAAATGGAAACTCCACTCAGGTTATTTTCTGCCGTGTAGTGCTGCTCGTCAGTGTTCAGTTACTGTCAGCAAATGACTGTCTTTTCCGAATGAGTGTTCGTTTACAGTTTGGCACATTCCTCCCAGTGTTTCAGGTACTCTGCAGTGTCTGTGTCACGGAACTTGGCCATGCAATGCGGGCACTGCAGCTCGGACAGGTCCTGGCACTCGCTCCAGGCGGGGCTCGAGGTTGTGGTTGCGGCTGTGGCTCCGGCTGTGGCTGCGGCTGCGGCTGCGGGCTGCTGCTGCTGCTGCGTCTCGGTGGTGGTCCTCAGTAGATGTTGTGTATTGTCCTTGTGTCGCCGTGTGGAGATCCTGTGTCCTATGTGCACACGACACATGGGAACCACATCTCTGCTCTCTCTGGTGGCTCCCTGATGAAAACCATGAGACACATACACAGTTAGGATTGTACAAGCCACACACACGGGAAGATGCTAAAACCCTGAGACATGTGAATGCTTCCACCTCATTGACGGGTCGTTGTCACACCTGTTTGTGTAGCTGCTGTTTCAACTGATAAACCTGCTCCTTCAGGTCTTGGATCTGGCCCTGTGCTCGCTCTCTGTCTCTACGCTCCGACTTAAAGTCGTCTGTGTAGATTAGAACCTGAGGAACGACAAGAAAAAAAACATTACACATGTGCTGAATCAGATTCAATTTAGCAGAAGACACACAGACAATAAAATACAACCAACCTGTTGCTCCAATGTCTGGATGCGCTCTTGGTCCTTCCTCCTCATCTCATCGACATCTCTTCCCAGCCTTGCACACTCACTCATCTTCTCTTCCAGTAAGCCGTTGAGCCTGGAGATTTCGTGATGAAGCAACCCAGTGCTGACAGAACCCAGCGCAGGCATCAGGCCCTGCCCAGTGCTCTCCTTCAGCCTCTGACATAAACCTCGGATATAGTCCTCCCTGCTGGAGTCGTACTTCTGCCACTGGGAATTCAAACCCTGTACCTACAAAAGAATCAGTTACAAAGTTTAGACCATTTGATAATGTGCTGTGTCAATATTACTATTCAACATTGAATATAACATTCAACTGATGTTGTATTTAAGCCGATAAGTATTGATGAAGACTTACATATGTCACCCGCTGCTTTAGCTGTTTATTCTCCTCCTGAAGTTGAGCGATTTGAGCGTTGACACCGCTCATGTCAGAGGACTCTGCAGTCTGTGGAAAACGATTAAAGAGAAGTTAAAGCAGGGTAATATCGCTGCATTTGAATATGTGGGACAATCAGGATTGTTTTGAGGAAAGACCCTACAGAGTCCAAACCCTTCCACACACCTCCTTAGCCTTTTGCTGATGGGCCACCTCCTCTACCGCTCCTTCGCCCTTCTTCTCCAGCCTCGCCAGCAGCTCCTGGCACACCTTCACGGTGGTGCCGAGCTGCCCCCGCAGCTGGTCGGCCTCCTCCACCAGGGAGGTGCAGAGGACGGCTCTGGTGGCCTCGCAACGCTCCCTCTCCTCCAAGGCTGACCGCAGCCTCTGGATCTCGCGGTCCTTCTCGTGGTCGGGCTGACACCTGACGCTCTCCAGCTCCAGCTCCTTCTCTCTGAGCTGCAAGGTCAGCCTCTGGATCTCCTGGAGGGGAGAACAGGGAGACGGAGCACATGAGCATGGCAGTGTGTAAAGTGTTAAATATACTATGTGGTTATATGTATGTTTAATTCTTTCACTGTAGATGACACTGAACATATTCAGGAAATTATTTTAAAACTAATCCAAAATATGAAACAAAAAATAAAGTTTAAAGCTAAAATTAAGGATAAAAATGCTTCAGGGAATAAAATGAAAGAGAAAAGCTGAAGAAAAAAAGGGTGAATTAACTAAAAATGTTTAAGAATAAAAGACTGGAAAAATGAAAGAAAAAAATACTTAAGAAAAGACAACAAAATTAAAGCAATGTGCTTTAGAAAAAAGAGAAAACCCTTAAGATCAAATTATGAGAAAACAAAAGGAAAAGTGAAAGAAACAAGTTTAAGAAACAAGACGAAGAAGAATGAAAGAAAAATGTTTGAAGAAACAAGACAGAAACTAAACTTAAAAGAATATAATACAAATCCTTAAGAAACAAAAAGACGGAAAGAAAGAAAACACGAACGAAATATTGCTCAAACACACATTAAACCGGTTTTAACGTCCTACTCCAGTGACTATAGAACTAACATCCACCTGAAGTAACTTTCCTCCAGCTGCCATTTGACGCTCAAACCCTCCACAAGCACAGAAAACACATCTGTACCTCTTCCTGTCGAGAAGCCTTGAACTCGGCATCGCTGCCCCGCTGCTTCAGTTTGCAGATCTCCTGACACAGGCTCTCCAGCAGCGACTTGGAGGGACCGACCACCACCGACTCGTCGTCCCCCACCGACATGTAGAGCCGCTCGTACCGGCCCAGCCTCGCCTTCAGGTCCGCGATGATGTTGTCCTTGACGTGGATCTGTTTGTTCAGCAGCTCGGTCTCCTGCCGGGTCTCGTGATACAGGCTGGTGATGGTGTTGAAGCTCCGGATCTTGTCTGCGCTCACGCCGACATTATCCATGGCAGAGGTGGTGGATCGAAGAAAAAATATGGGGGGGAAATGTTTCTGTTAATAATCCGACATTGACGCCCGCTCCCGTGTCTTCACCGAGGATCTACACCGAGGATGTCGTCTGAGTCGGAGGCGAGCAGGAGAATAATATCCCCGAACAGAAGGGGGATTTCCTAGGGAACTTCCCCGTGTACTTTTTGGAGCTTCGTCAAACCGAGGGCTGTCTGCCTGCTCCGATACCCGCCGTCACCGTGCGGCCAAGTGCGTTCACAGCCCGCCGGCCCCGACAACTACAAGAAAGCACGGGACACGAACCGTTTTTTAAAAGAACGCGTGCTTTTAAACTTTTAATTTAGTTTCATTGCTAAAGGCTAAGCTAGAGGTGCCCGCGGTGCGTTCACATCCGTCGTAAACCACAGCACTCCCAGCGATAGCCGTTCTTATTACGTTATTTTAGTTCCCTTTAGCAAGTGTTTCCTACAAGAGTCACTTTTTTTCAGTTTCTTAAATTAGCCAAGATGTTACCGAGAAAATTTAAGTTAAAAAGAAAGTTGAAATACCACTAAAGGTTAATCTTGTTGTTGTTGTTGTTGTTGTTGTTGTTGTTGTGGGGTTGAACAGAAACTAAGGGTTTAAAAAAGGCCCTAATAAGATGAAGTCCCCTGAGCTAATTGTCTGTTACAATTCCTAAACGAGTACACATTCAGAAGAATTACTTTTCCCCCAAAGGTAGTTTACAGGGTTTCCACCTCCACTCATCACGCCCCCTGAACGTCACATCAGGGCATTTCACCTGTTACAGCAAATTTCCCAAATACTCAATATACTCCAAATATATATCACAATGTACTCTATATACTCCAAATACTCCAAATATATATCACAATGTACTCTATATACTCCAAATACTCCAAATATATATCACAGTGTACACTTCATACTCTAAATATACTCCATATATATCACAATGTACAATTTATACTCTATATACTCCATATATATGTACATATATATATATATCACAATGTCCACTTTATACTCTATATACACCATATAAATGCATCCAATATACACCTAGTACTCCATATACATTAAACCCACATAATGTATATACATTAAACAGTCATTAGGTTTGGTTTGTTCAACTTCATTGATCGTGTATTATTTTTACTACAAGGTGTCATTGTGTTGTAATTTAATTGTTTCGTGATGTAGCTTGAATTGTGTACATGTTACTGTGTGTGTGTGTGTCTTAGCTCTCCAGACTATTTACATTACATGACTCATATGAGTATGACTGACTGGTTCATAATATTCCTCCCCGGTCATTTCAGCTTTCAGAAACCTTGGAAATATCAGATTACACATTGACAGTGTAAATAAAACTATAGTGCCAGTATGACCTCATGATGATTTACTTTACTGTAACACGCCTGTGATATCATCCTGTGTAGTGACTGTGCATGTCTGAGAAGTTTGCTTAATCACTTTCTCTGTATTACCTGTTCAAGTGACTGACTAATCCACAATTGAATATAATGAGATCCACAAATAACCATTTACTATCAGTTCATCTGCAACTTTTGCCTAATCAACTGTTCTATACAATGTCAAATAGAAAAATAAATAATACTCAAACATGAAAAGTTTAATGTCTTCTTTTACCAGCAGTCCAAAATCCCCCAATATTCCATTACAGAATGACACAACATAGAAAACCCACAAATTCTTCCTGGTCAAAACCTGGAACCTGACATTTATTTTATTTATTTATTTTTTCCATTGAACATTTATTGTTTTTTCATTTGACTAATTTCAGCTATATGAAATAAAAAGAAAAGACAGTATCACATTGGACGATATAGATAACAAGTAGTGGAAGAAGTATAAGAAGTATAGATGTTTTACATAAGTAAAAGCAATTATATGACAGTGTATAATTACCCTATTGCAATTAAAAGTAAAGGATTCAAGTTTAATCAGCAATATATTGAGCGATCACACAATAATTAATGCATAGCACCATTGGTTGATTCTTAAACTGCATTAGTAAAACTGTGATTGCACTCTGAAGTGAATGAACCCTGTATTTCTGAGTCAGGTCATAGTGAAACTGTTTAGACTGAATAAGTAGAGTGTAGAGTTTTTCTTAAAGACATTCATTCAAGGGGTTTCTTCAGCTCTACTGTCCCATGGGGAGTCCCAGGTATTTCTGGGCCAATCCCACTATAATGTCACATTGTGACTCATTAAAGTCACATGGTTGTCATGTGACAGTGGCCAGACTCATATGAATAGAAAGGTGTGAAGAGGGGGGTGTCAGGATGGAATTTGTGAGTCACAGACACCTTGTGTTTGTGGTCGACTATGTTGAGTTGTCATGGTCATGAAGAACACACCGGTGAGGTGAATGTGGCGTCCCCTCTCTTCCTCATTTGGTTCACACCTCGATTTATGTGACATTCATGTCTCAGCAGCTCATGGGATGTCGATGTGATTGACCTGGAGAAATGAAAATGTCTGGAGATCCCAACCAATCAGAAGTCACTGATAAAGCCCCTCAAACAAATGGGGAAACATAAAAAGGCAAATAAGGTCACTCACCCTGATGAAGACCATGTGTGCACATGACGGTGCATTTTTACCACGACAAGGATATTGTGTTTTAATCGGACAGATTACCATGAAAATTGGTGGAAAGGTTTGTTATGGTTTAGGTAAGATCCCGTTAAGTTGGTGCAGATCCAGGAAATTTGATCACTTTCTTTAACATTGCAGGATAAGGTGTTTTCACAAATTTCTCAGAGAATAAATCATGGGTCTTAATGAAAAAAATGTTTCGGGGACGGATATTTATGAGTGTGTGTAATTTGGTGCAGATCCAAATAAAGATCTGGATCTTGTGAATTTAAATGTGGTTTTGTCAAGGGGGCAGTTGCCAGTTTCCTTTGCATTAGCCACACTAATAAAGGCTTTTTAATTTCCCCCACATCAACAGTGCCTTGGTTTATTTTACTTTGTTTGCATTGAAATGGTGAAAAGTATTGAACTCTTCTCCGACAGTGAAGTGGGTTGTTTTGTATTTTTACTCGTCAGTGCAGTTAATTATCCCGGTAGCATCAGGATGCATGTTATCAAATGGTTGACAGTAAATTAATCACCAACTATTTTGACTATCAAATCGTCGTAAGTCATTCTGAAGCAAAAATGCAAAGAAGTTTTCAAATGTCAGAATAGCTACATTTATGAATAATACACTTTTGTATAATCCAAACAATTTGAAGATGTCCCTCGGGCAGCTGGGGCTCAGGAGGTAAAGAGGCTTGTGCACTAACTTGAAGGTTAGTGGTTCAATCCCTGCCTCCCCCAGTCTGCATTCCTTAGTGTGATAGAGATTTATTTTATATGGCACCAAATAAAACTTAAAGAGCTTCACAAAAAGAGCAAGAGACCACTTGTTAGTTTAAAAGTACAAAGTAGGAAGTAAACTCTTAAAAGGTTCACAAACAAATACTAATATTGAATATTTTAAAAGCCTGTGGCGTCAAGTCTGGTTCGGTGTGTGAGATGAACAAGAATTCCCCATAGTGATTAGGTTATGAAAAACAAACGAGTATCAGGAACAAAAACCAAACAGGTGCAACAAGTTTCTCAGAAATGCACGGTCACAACATCGTGTCAAAATAAAAGCATTTCCGTGAGGATTAATGGCCAAAATTCCCCACAACCGATACCGTCAAGAAGTCCTCAAGAAGTTAAAGAGGTTTATTATTTTATTGGAAAGAAACTGTAAACAAAGATCTCAAGTTCACAGACGTGGCACCAAATGATAAGCAAGTTTTACAGCCAACGTCCACAAGATGGCGCTGTTTAACAGCAGATTCTGCAGACTTTAAATGATCCTATATCTGTGGCCATGAGGCTTATTAAGTAATCCTCTTCTATTACTAAGTGTATTGTTTTCCTTCTGCTTTTGAACTGAACCTCCTAATTGTCAAAACAACACTCAGTTCATGAGCGATTTCAAAAAACATGTTGGCAACTTTTAATAGCTGGAAACATTACACAAGATAAAACGGACAGTATTAGATATTTACACAGTAATACTTTCCAAGAAAACAAACTTTACATTGCACACATACACACCACCACACGGTTATTTGCGCCAAATAACTCCCGGTCAAACCAAAACCACCAAAAACTCAGATAATCAACATTAAACAACAGAACAAAAACCAACTTGTGTTACTCAAACAACAGGATGAAGTTTACATAAAAGTTTAACTGACGTGAGAAAGTCCGGAGTAGAAAAATATTTAAGTTTTTATCATATTGTGGTAGAAAAATATGCAGTGGCTCAAATACAAAAGGTTTAGCAAGAATATTACAAATGTTGAACAGGCAGAGAATATAGCCAGCTATCTCTCATTTTCTTTTCTTTTTTGCTGGAGAAAACGGTAAGAATACAAAAACACCAATATCTTTATCTTTGTCTCGGACACAGGATCACAGCTTCACTCACAAAGTGACTCAATGTTTGTAACTGTAAAGCAAATACCAAATTTAGAGAGACTTTAATGAACCTAAATTAGAGTCGTGTCTAGTCAAGGCCTTAGACTTTTTCAATTGGAATTTTGAGAATTTAACACAGTTTGAGGCCTCCGCACAGAAGGAGACAAAAACCCCATTACTTTTGTTACCAGAGAAGAAAAGAAACGTCTTTTTTTTTTTTTATCTAATAAAACTCAACCTTTCTGCAGGATTTAACAGTAGGCCTCATCTGCCAATGATTATTAGAGTCAGTCATTTTATAATCCTGGATTCAAAACTCTAACCATGCAATTAGTGATCCGTCTGCCCACGGGACAGAGGCCGAGGGCAATTAACTGCAATTAATGAGGTGACAGCGAAGACAGCTCCCCAGGGAAGGACACACCGCTTGAGAACTGGCCTCTGCATTAACGGGGCCAGTGCAAAATGAATGGGAGTCATTGGATGAGAGTCAGATGAATGTCTGCACCCGATTTAAATTGTATTTTTTAGAATCCGGAGGTTGCCGTTTAAAGTAGTTTGGCCTTAGATGCAATGTATTGGCCGAAATTGAAAAATCCAGGCTCAAATGAAGTTAGAGTAAAGTTATTTTAGCCCTGTCTGGGCCCTATATTACCTTTTTTTCTGAATCTAGCATTTTAAATGATAAACCAATGGCTGACACATGAAGTGATGTGTCTTTAAATGCCAGAGAAAACATCTATGTTGGACTTTGTTTGAAGGCAATCATTGAAATTTGAACGGGGAAGAGCTCAACTGAACTTTATCTTCAACAGTAACACATGCAGTTTGTTTTTTTCTCTCCTTCCTAACACTGCAGCTTGCGGATGCTGCGAGAAATCCTCTTGAACTCGCGCTGTCCCTTCTGCCAGCGCTTCAGCGAGGTGATGACCAGATGGCCGTCCATCTTCTGGCCCATGACCAGGTAGGCGGCGTTGATGTCGTTCATCTCCTCGCAGATGCACTGCAGGCCGTCCCTCAGCCACAGCACCGTCTTCCTCAGGTCGTGCTCCGTTACGCCGTTCAGCTTGTAGATGGTCTTGCTCTTGGTCTCCGGCACTATCTTGGTGTCACCGTTGATGTAGGAGATCTCCTTCACTTTGATCTTCAGAGCTTAAAGATATGGCACACAGATATTCTTTATACAGATCGTCCTCTTGTGATGAAAGACACGTGTATTTACATTTGGCTTGGAGCTAACATGCAGGCATCAGGTGACATGAAAGTCAGGACAGAAATCTTGGCCACACCACTTATTGTTTCATGGAATTTTCTTGTGAAGTTAAACTTGTCCAACAGTGAAACGTGTCCCCCTTATTGCCTGGGGTCCCCTGGAACCTCCCTTCATGACCCCTTGGGGCCCCTCAGGAACCAGTGCTCTAGTGAAAATGGATGGACGGACTTACCAAAGTCATTCTTACACAGGTTGTCAACAATTTCGTTGTCATTTTCGTCCGTTTCCTTGCAAGCATCGCACACTCTGGGCACTAAAACAAACAAATGAGACACAACTGATCAGTGATGATTGAACTAATAAACTGGTAATTAGATAATCTGACATAATTCATGACAAGAATGTTATTTACTGATCAGAATAAGTAGCAGACACATCCTGGTGCAATGCATGGAGACAAATATGTTGCATGTTGAAGTAAAAGATCATGTAGGATCTATTATTAGGAATTTGTCATTTAAGTGTGCTTCTTACAACACATCCAAACAAAACCATACCCTCCTTGGTGGCTGGCACAAAGTTGTCGATGCCTGCAGGGGGTATGCACAGGTCGTTGTCCAGCGGGAAACGGTCGCAGTCCAGCATCTTCGGCCAGGGGAAGCCAAACGCGGACATCACGGGCGCGCAGCCCTGCTTGACGCTCTCGCACAGGGACCTGCACGGCTGGATGGGCTCGTCCAGGTCGTCCAGACACACGGGGGCGAAGAGGGAGCAGAGGAACTTTCTCGTGTCGGGGTGACATTGCTTCTGCACCAGCGGGATCCAGGACGAGGCTTGCTGCAGAACCTCGTTCATGGTTTCGTGTCCGAGCAGGTTCGGGAGGCGCATCTCCGTGTACTCGATGTCGTGGCACAGCAGGAGGTTTGCAGGGATTTGCTTGCAGTGGTTCTTCTTATAGAATAACTCGTGCTGGCCAAAGTTATACAGTCCGTGGATGGCTTCCGTGCAGGGTATCGCTATCACCCACAGAAACGTCGCTGCTGAAACCAAGGCTCTCATCTTGTCTTGTGCGTAAAAGTTGTGAGCATAGACGCGTAATCAGGGGCTGTTGAGCATCAGTCAGCGTGGATGCAGCTTCTGTCAGTGGCCAGCCCACGACTGTAACGAGGGGTTTTCTTCCAGGCATGTCTGGGTGGAGTCTGGATGTTGTGCGTAAAGACGCACTTGGTCTCCTCATATCAGGTGAAACAGGCGGATCAGTTTAAATCAAAGCAAATCCTCTTTTGATTTCCTCCTTTATTTCTAATTATAGTTCATAGTATTTTATTACCAGTTGTCCTCTTAACAATTTCCCTCATCTCCTGCCCTTCATGGGAATCCTAACAAACTGTGTGTGACAGGTTTTCTTCATTAAACCCAACAGAAAGGATTGATCCCTCACTTTGCTGCTCTCGGGGCCTGCACTGTAAATACTTTGTGAATGTTGTCAGTGGGGGCATTTAGCTCTGTTCAGTGGAGCGTTCATTTTCCATCATTAGGAGTATATAGCAGTGAAATCCTCCTGGGCAGGCCTGCAGGTTCATACCCACACATGATGAAATATTGGTGTGAGAGGGAGACCTCCATTCAGCACACAGTCAGGGGTGAAACCGAATCTGCCTCCTCCTGCTCAGGGCTCTGGCTCCCATCCACTGCCCCAGACCCCCTTGAGCTACAGTCTGGTCTGCAGCCGTGCAGCCGCGTGGTTCTTCTCAGGCTTCACCTTCCTCTTCCTCCCGTGGAAGGAGGTGAAATAAACCAGCACTCCAGGCTTGAATGTAAAAGGTTTGGGGAACTTAAATG
Source organism: Verasper variegatus (assembly GCA_026259375.1). NCBI lineage: Eukaryota > Metazoa > Chordata > Actinopteri > Pleuronectiformes > Pleuronectidae > Verasper > Verasper variegatus. The sequence goes on along the minus strand of CM048044.1, from coordinate 5,400,819 downwards.
GTCAGGTCACCCCAAATCCCAAAGGTTTATTTTCCCATATGTTATTTCAAGAAATGCAGATATTTTGGTTTCACTTTCCCAGACTTAGACATATCTGTGGACTGAGGCCCCCCCCGCCCCCCCCCCCCCCCCCCCCCCCCCCGTACAATGGAGCACAATTTATGTTCCCCAAAAACAACTACAGGTATATTTAGTGATGATCAAACCTGTTCCAAAACCCATCCAGTGGCACACGCTGATTCCTCTATCGTCACCGCTCGGCCTCTCTTACCTTTTCCACTCAGCAGCTCCTTCGATCATTCAAAAAACGTTATGAGTCACTTGCTTTAAATACAGGAAAAACTATTTGCATTGAAAACACAGCTGTAGTTTATTTGCTCTGAATTAAACATGTCATTAAAGTTTATAGCTCTACATCTGCCAAGATCTTTTTTTTTAGCAGAATTGAACTAAGAGGATATTTCTGGTTAAAAAGTTCCCACATCGCTTGTTTTTCTTTCCATATACAAAACAGGACCTATTAAATATTTTTGTCTGGTTTATTTAAAGAGTGTTTTATTAATACCTTACTGCACCCTTAAATTAGGTGTTACACTGTTTTTCTACTGGCGAGACAGGAAGTGTTTCCCGTCTCCTGAACAAGAGATCATTAATTAATTAAAGTGCCTCATGGATCGACATTGTTCACTTTCAGGAGGGCAAAGCTGCAGTTGTGGGGACACATGCTGCATCTGTTGTGGTACGACAATGTAAAAATTAGTTTCAGAAATCAGAGTTTCTTACTGGTAAGTTTATTTGAGAGATTTCAGCCTCAAATCAAAAACAGGATTCAAGGAGAAATCTCATTATAACCTCTGGGTTGGTGGTTGGTTGGTCTATCTGAAAATATGAAACATCATTATGACTGATGTTTCCTTTTCCTAGATTTATAAATATATATTGACCTTGAGCGTTCAATCAGAGCTATTTAAATGGAGTTTTTGTTTCTAGCACACCGACACTGGTGTTGGACATTAACGCCAAAAGCTCTTGAATCTCTTTGTTTTCCAAGTTGACATCTTGTTTTCTTCTTGTTCCGTTCACGGCCATTTTCCTGTTGTATTGTCACACTCGGACATTCTTCTGAGATTGTAATCAGGGGGCTGGGAGGAAAAAAGTCTGGAGATAATCCAGAGCAACTGACTTGGACATTTGCGTTCTCACAATTAGCCCGTCTGGATAATTTCAGGAGTTTGTGTCTGAAAGCAACTTCAGTGAATGATCTGTGATTTTTTGACGTGTAAATCATTGAAATATTACTTTGACAAAACAACATCTATTTCCAGAAACTGTGTCTTTGTTAATCTGAATGATCCAGAGAACATGCTTTTGTAAAAGGGAGCGTTTCTTCTGACAGCCAGATCTGTAATTTCTGTGAATTTAACTCTTTAACGAGCAAAAACGTCTTTGAAATCTATCAAGATTAACAACATTAGGAACCGGGGAATTAACTGGTTTTTTAGTCAGTGTCAAAGGTTTAACTTGCTTTTATAGGGCGAGTCCCCCCCCCCCCCGCCCCTCTCATCCCAGCTCCTTCAAAGTGTGTTCATTCTATTCAGCTCTCTGTTGAAACACTTATACGACCATTTAGGAGCTGGAGCCCCCTGTTAACCTGCAACTGGACTCCTTTTAGCTGAGCAGTGGGTCATCTGGCCAAACTGTACGTGGTAGGTCACTTGCTAACCTTCTAGGTGATCATCCGTAAACAGACGTCTGATGCCTTGTATGCCTGCTCCTGGGGCATCAGATAAATATAAACCATGTGGTAAACTAGTCAAGCTGATACGTCCCAGACGCTTCAGTTCATCTGGTAGAGTTAAAGGGTATAAATGAAGGGAAAGGATCAACAGTGGATAGATGGTTTGGATGTGATCCTGCTTCACGCAGGCTTTATTCCTCCAAACACAGAAAACCTGCAGCCTCCATTAACAATAGGGTTTCACAGACAGTAAAAGTCAGAGGCTCAGGACAGAGGTAAACTGATCCTGGGCCTGTGCCTGAAGTCACCCCAGCGGGTTCTCATTACAACTCTGAAAATGAGACACAGCTTGTCAGACCCTCTGGTCCATCTGTCATTCGTTGTTCTACCCCCCCCCCCCCCCCCCCCCCCCCCCACCACCCCCCGCCTTTCACCTTCTCCTTCCTGTCTTCATAAAGAGTCGAGGGCTAGACGATGCTGTCAAACACAATCACACAGTGTACAGTGCAGGCTCAAAAGAAGCGTCGGCTGAAATGTTTGAGGAATCAATTTATTGGATGTTCATGAAGAGTCCACCATCAAAGCTACCAGGGTTATAATGGGAACCAGGACCATGCTTTTGAAAAGTCCACTTTCTTACTAGATCTAGATTCTGTCCAGAAAAGCTAAGTAGCTCCATACAGGAGACTGAAGGCAAAGCACATCTGACCAGAATAAACGAATGGATAGGTCTTCTACACTTATCTAACTGGTAACATGTTGCATTAGAGGCGACACCAACAATGAATTGATCCTATCAAGCACTGTCCGTGTAGCACAAGTCTAATAGAGTTTATTCTTCTGTGCCATTGTCCATTGGTCCACTGTGTTTTCACTAGAAGGAAAATGAGCACAGTGTGTAGCATCATCTCGTCTTAAATCCTTATTTATTAGAACGCAATAAAAAAGATCCACTAGGATTCACTGTAAGAACCACGGATCTTTACTGATCCTCCAAGAACCCTGGACTGCCAACTGAGAATCAACCATACAGCTCTGAACATTGTCCCAAAGTGCACTAATGAGCTTGTTAACTTCAATCACTCCTTGTACGTTGACATTTGGGAAAGAATTTATCCCATCCAACAGGAATTAATCTGATTAGAGCTCGGTATGGCGGTTCAGAGCAGCTGTTGGATACGATGTGTATGAGAAACGTGGACATATAGAAGTGGTCAAATATGTGAAGGGGGAGCAAGAGCCTTTTTATTTTCTGTTAAATTGAGGCATTGACATTTGAGGTTGTATAGTTTTTGGAAACATGTTCAGAGTTGATGAGAGACTACTCATCTTTTATATTTATCTGTACGATTAATATAAGGCTGCATCATTGGAAACAGTGAAACAACTGGCCTGGCTCTTTCTAGAGGTTAAAACATGTGCTTATCAACACCTCTAAAGAGTTTAGTAAATTGAAAGGACAGTTTTAGCCGACAGGTGCTTATGTGACGTACGACAGTAACCTTTTTTTCTGATTAGACTTCATTTAATTTGTTGTACAGATAAAACGTACACAACTCATACACTGTATATAAAGATGGACGACATGACGCCCACCCAAAAGTGAGGCCAAATCATCTTGATCACCCGAATCTGGTGATTCCAGAGACTTGGAATCTCACAGAAATTCACAAGATACTTCTTCTTCTTTTTCGCTGTACAAGTACACAACATCCGGTTGGTGGTGGTTGCTGGTCAGCTCGCTCTCATTGGCTATTACAGGTTTCTGTCTCAATCGGTAGCATTACGTTTATTTTGTAAACCCCCCACACAACAGACACAGGTGAAAACAGCCTCTATGTTTTAATTATTAAGTCTAAGAGGTGGTTTAATAAGATGGGTGTGTTTTCAGATCCAGGCTAATTGTTTCCCACATTTTCTGTCTTTGTGCTAAGCTATGCTAACTGGGTCCTGGCTGTAGCATGATATTTGCAGCACAGACCCAGCGATTGCTTTGACAGCATTGTGACGGCAAACCCACAGGTGTGTGATTATTTCCAGAACATTGAAGACACATCTCAGTATCTAAAGTCTGAGACCTCGTCCAGGTTTGAGTTACAGGATCCACAAACAGGCAGGTTTATGCTCACAGGATGTTAGTGTGACAAGCAGATCCTTCTATAGGGCCCTGCTCTCTGACCCCTGACCAATACCGAAGCTGGAAGACTCACACTGTGAGCAGCTTTACAACTTAGACTAAAGTACAAGCAGCTCTGCAGCCACAGAGGAGTCTTCTGACTGACCCGTACCTGATCTGCACCCCATGTGGAGAGGTCGTGCCCCTGCCACCTTCACACATTCCTCGTGAAAAAAGGATGTTGCTGTAGTTTCTATTTTCTGTTTTAGCTTTAACTGAACTTAACTGAGAATAAAAATATGTTTAAACTATTTTAAAAGACCTTGGTATCAGTGAGGGAAGTCTACTGTGCTGGTTTTATGTCACATTCTGGGCCCACACTTACCAAACTGATAAAAGTGAGATTCTGAATTACAATTTCAATAGAAGCGAAAGTTCTTCTCGTTTACCCTTATTCGGAATTTAATGATCATTAACCTTTGAACAACTAACATGCTTTTAAAGGAACGAATGTAACTATATTTGGTGACAGTGAGAGAGACTGCATCATCAGTCAGGATGAATCATTTGTTCAAGCAAAAAGAAAAGTGTTCATTTTAGCCTACAGATAAACGTATATTTGATTTGTAAATGTACACTCCACTGTTAGTCATAGTACATTGTTTGAAACGTTTCTTATTCAAGTCTTGTTCTTCTTGTAGCAAAAATTGAAATCCTAAATTGAAGTATTCTTAGAGAAGACTGATAAAAAAGACCTTGATAAAAATAACAGCTGATTAATATTGTATTTTTAAATGAAGTATTTGTTTAAAATGTGCAATTTATTATTAGGGAACTACTTAATTTTTTTGCTTTGGAATAACAATTGGCTTGTTTATAGACCGTCAATGCAGATGATAAAGACAAATGATCTTGAAATAAGTGTTTGAGTGTGCATGTGTGTGTGTGTGTGTGTGTGTGTGGGGGGGGGGGGGGGGGGTTTAACTTCCTACAACTATAAGTTTTGCGTGACATGAACAAATTGCAGCTCTGGAAGTAGTCACGGATCATTTGCCTTTTGGCAGTTTGTGAAATATAATCTCACATACCTTCATCTCAGGAATTTGAGGGTTACAAAAAAAGTAAAACCCACCCCTCTAAATTTTAGCGATGGTGGAAGCGGGCGAGCAAGTGACCCACAGTGACCCCTGGAATACCAGACATGGGCTCAAGTGTAAATAAAGGTTTGGTATTCATTCACAGTTGTGACACCACAACAAGGACACGTTTTATTTTGAGGTAAAGTTGAAGTGTGTGTATTTGTCTGGAGCAAAAAACTGACTTTACACCAAGTTCAGCCCAAACTCTGGACAAACTTTACTTCCTGGTTTCATCTCTGATTTTCACTCTGAACCAGGATTTGACTCATTGCTGCTTTGTACAGTTTCCAAATGGAGCAAAGCCATCAAAGTATAATTATCCTACAAACGCACGGTACAGAAAACAGATCTGCAATATAATCATTTGTCATTTTCCAGATTTTTTTTCTTACACTAGTTTGTCTACTACAAATAAGACGGATAACTCCATTTAACTTAAGTAAATGTAATTTGGGGTAATTCTATCCAGATACATCTGACCGGCCAAAAAATACACACACGCATGAGCAGACTGAGTTTGGACTTTATAGTTCTCTAGGAAATTTAAATATGCTGAGGAATGAAAGTCATCTAGATTAAACCAGAAGGAAAACGGCTCATGTTTAAGATCTTTATCTGCTAATATTTCCAATTTCACGAGAAAAAAGTTGTACATTTATCACAACTAAGTCTTAACGTTATAAAATAATATCTCCTACTGCTTATTTCCATTTTTTCTTTATTCTTGTAATATAATAAGTTTATTCTTGTGAATTACCACCTGATTAGTCATTAAAGATCCTCATTAAAGATTTATTATTAATAAGTAATATAAAAGAAAGTTACACGAGGGACAAAATGGCCTCTGTCTAGATAATCCCAAGAGAATAGGACTGATAACCTTGCAGCGATACTTCACTAAATGTATTTTCCTTTGGAGTATCATATTATCCCTTTGTAGCTTTTAGCCTTTTCACTGAGACTCTCATCCCCCAAGAGGTTTAATCGATTCCAATTGTTGTTTCACAGTGAAAAGATGTCTCAAAAACGCTGCTGCAGCATAATCCGCTTCTCTGCCGTCATTGCATCTCATATTCTACCTGGAAATATGGTGAAACAAGCTGCTTTTTGTGTCATTCACAACCAACACAAGCAAACAAGTTGTAGATGTGTGCACGAAAAGATCGTTAACCAAATGTAGCGACAAATGAAAGGTGAGTTTTGTATTATTTTGTTCAGGATGCTTTCCTCCGCAGAGGAACATGCTGCAAACAGAAAACTCAAAATGTTTTACAAGTCATTTCCTAAAACAAACCAGACCAGTCAGCCTCAAAGCAGCTAAATATGTGCATCTGTTTGTTTATTTTACTGCTAGAAACTGTGCTTCTGTACTTTTCATACTGTTATACAATGTCTGATAATCTTATTCCACTGGGCCACCAGGTTTATTTTACAGCCACTTTCCTCCATAGGAGAAAATACTTTTGTAAAAGCGCCAACCACCGATTGTAATTTGTCTCGTGGACCCTCGAACATGTCATCATTGCTTTCCTGTTGTTTTCATTAGCGGAGGGCAACATTAAAACCCCACGCGCCGAATTCTCCTGCGCTGGTAACAGAGGAGCGCAGCCTAAGTGCGGTCGGAGGGAAGCACCGAGCCTTTTATTATCCCTAAACCCAGTCCCAGAAGCGAATGTGTTCGTCCTGACTTCCAGTAGCGCCAGTGCGTTGTGTGCGTGGGTTTCACTGTAATGGTGTGCGGACGCAGACGGAACAGGCCCGGGGCGACGCACGTTAAACCTGCAGAGTCCTGCTGAGAGGAGGCAGAAAACAACCAGCGTTATCCCAAACTCTTCGGGGAGACAGATCACCGCACACACGCTTAAAAACAGGCCTCACATTAACTAAATGATGGGTCCCCTTTAATGCCCAGGGCTTCTCCAACCACAGCAATCCAACTAAACGGCCTCCTCCAAAGTGCTTCTCCTCTAATTGTTTGACATTCTGCTTGTATTGGTTACAGAGGGATTAAACAACAGCCCACCACAAGACACTTCTGCACACGACCAGACAGTAAACACGACAAAGCTTATCTTTCTCCGCGGGCTCTTAATTAAATATTCTTCAAATCTTCGCTCGACAGTCCTGGTTAAATTGTGGCGATGGCACCATATTGACTTTTGGTGTTCCAACCAAAACATCAAAACATAGTGCCAGATGTTACGTAGGCCAGATCAGATGTCACGGCCAGTGTATACAAGCCTCGGTATAACATTCATTCTAATCCAGTCCATGGTGTGTGGGTTTTAAAGCTGCTTTTACATGTGTAAGATTTAGCAAGACCGGCTCAGTGAATCATTTGTTCAAGCAAAAAGAAAAGTGTTCATTTTAGCCTACAGATAAACGTATATTTGATTTGTAAATGTATACTCCACTGTTAGTTATAGTACATTGTTTGAAACATTTCTTATTCAAGTCTTGTTCTTCTTATAGCAAAAATTGAAATCCTAAATTGAAGTATTCTTAGAGAAGACTGATAAAAAAGACCTTGATAAAAAGGTGTGTCCATGGTGTGTGGGTTTTAAAGCTGCTTTTACATGTGTAAGATTTAGCAAGACCGGCTCAGTTTATTTTTTGTTTTAAGGTTTTAAATTTGACAAAAGCAGTTTTAAATAAGATACAATTTGAAAATTGCATTGGAGGTATCGCCTCTTGGCTCTAGCTTCTGAGTATTAAAATCATAAACTTTGATAAACCTTTAACATAAAAAGAATGGTTCCCACTTTGAATCTATCTAAAAAAATAATAACACCATCATTTGCATGGGGAAATAATGTTTGGTGTTTCTCTGTGAATTTCTCATAAAGCTTAAATTCATCCTCTGCCAAGCACTCTTGTAAATATGGAGCCCATATATTATGGTGGCCCTGACGCGTCTTTTTAACAGGAAGGAAATGCTGACAAAACATGTTTGTGTTGTGTAATTTGTTCTTTTTTTTTACGCATTTGTCATTGTGTTTTGTGGTTTTTCCAGTTCACGGCCACCATACCATACATATGTCTGTTTTAAACAGCCTATTTTTACACTGTATATAACCCCCACAGTGTATACAGTGTCTCCCTCTGCACTGTATATAAGCACATTACAAAACGCAGAGTCACATTCTTCTTATATTCCAGTAAACTAAACTGTTTAAATGCACACATGCTTTATGCTTCTACACTCTGCTTCTCAAAGTGAAGGGATTAAATGAACTCCACATGGGACACCGAGCACACGTTCATAGGCCTGGGAACCCCCAACACACACACACACACACACAGACACACGCACGCACACACACGTGCACAAACGCATTGCGTCTCCATGACTTCAGAGCTTCAGAGGTCATTACATCAACTTTGATTTCCTGGAAACACTCACTAACCTTAACCATAACTACTTCTTGCTTACCCCCAAACCTTAACTTTGAAACATGTTTTAATGATTTGCATTTTATCCCTATAAGGAAGACAACTCTCACACACACACACACACACACACACACACACACACACACACACACACACACACACACACACACACTGAGCTTTTCCGTCTGTCTCCCACATCTGTGTCGGCCCTAATTGTTTAATACCGTTCCCGGTTCGACCTCCCTCTGCAGCCGGGGCTCTAATGGGTCCAACAGAAAGCTGAGGCCCATGAACGTCGTCAGCCTGAGCAAACTGAAACAGATTTCACTGGTCAGCGGGTGAACTCATGCCGCACATCACCTGTGTTTATACCACGGTCGCTGTGGCTGGTTTGTGTATATATACGTAAGTGTGTGTAATGGATGGTGGAGTGGTTTGGGGGAAGCTTTGCTTGTGGCTTCTGCAGGGGGCTGAGGGGAAAGGTTCTGGTCTGTTTGTTTCGTTCTGTCCGTCCTTCATTTATAAAAACTGTTGAAGAGGGGAACAGGAAAAAAAAATCTCTTTGTTTTTGCAGTTTTTATTTTGGGGGCGTTGTGCAGAGCATCAGTTCTGTTGAGTGGAACAAACACAAAGAGTGGAAGCGCTGAGTGAAAGGCGCCGGCTTAATGAGCCACATCACTCTCATTCTAAAGTCTTTACTTTGGCTTCTCATTAGATTCAGAATTCATTTCACGGTCAGTGTTCAGTCTGACTGAGGTTCTGACCAGAGCTTGTGTCCCCTTTGTTCCTTTCCTTTGTCTTTCCTTGGAATTCCCTCTCCTTTCCTTGGTGTTTCCTTGGCCTATCCTCTCATTTCCTATGTCTTTCTTTTCCTTTCCTTTCCTTAGTCTTTCTTATCCTTTCCTTTCCTTGGTCTGTCTTTCCTTTCCTTGGCCTTTCCTTGGCCTTTCCATTCCTTTCCTTGGTCTTTCTTTTCCTTTCCTTTCCTTTGTCTTTTAATTCCTTGTTTTTCCTTTCCTTGGTCTTTCCTTGGCCTTTTCTTTCCTCTCCTTAGTCTTTCTTTTCCTTGGTTTTACTTTCATTTCATTACTTACTTACTTACTTACTTACTAACTTACTTGTGTCAGGATGTTTACGTTGGAAAAACCTCCCCTCTTCATCCTCCTCATGTCCCCACAGACAGAAATGGATGGACTCTTTTGGGACTGGATGGAGCAAAGCTGTCACTGCCACCTCATCTGTGCAGTTGTTTGAACCTGAGGTTGGGGCATAAATCTCCGTCCTCAGGGGCAGCCTTGACATTCTGTTCCCAGATGGTGCCTCCCCTGCTGTGGACTCTGCCCCAAAGAGGCCTGGCATCCCAGCCAGACTCATCCATCACAGGAGAACCAGGCCTCTTGTGCTGGGAGCGGAGGAGCCTGTAGGGAGCACCTGCCCTCGCGTTTTCACCTTGTGGCTAAAACTGCCCCCGAGCACACTTCACCCCCCCCCACCCCCAGCTGCTTTTCTCAGAGGTCAGAGGTCATTTGAGGGTGTGAAACAACTTTGCATGTCCAGAGACACTTTCTTTTTAGGGTGACATTCACACTCAAGTCTGTGGTCAAGTCTATCAGGCCTCACGTTACAGGCAGGTGAAAGGTTGAGGTATTATTATTGTTAACAGAAGGCCACACAAGCTACAGTCAAAACATGAACATAATCCGAACCAGGGACACAGAGAAAAGAGTGAAGACAACACCTTAAAGTCATTAGACATTTAAATCCTTCAGCCTCTGACATGGAAGAATACACAGCGTCTCAGAAAACAAAGAAAAAGAGCGTTTAAAAGGAAAAGGAGATCTACTCCTCCAATCCGAACAGCGTTTACACAAAAGAACCATACTCCTCCATCTGTTTTCTATATTGTGGCCAAAAAACATCACTGATTTGATTGGAGCCAAATGTGATGCTTGAGGCTCCTTCATACATCCAAAGACTGTTTGACCCTCCTTCTCCTGCCCAACACCAACAAAACTCCCCTTCTCACCACTGCGCTCTTTCAAGGGTGTGTGTGCGTGTGTGTGTGTGTGTGTGGGGGGGTTCTTGTCCTGACTCATTGAGCTGAACTGTAGAGTAGAAGTGTCAAATAGCATTAAAAAGAAACTCAGTATCTTAAAATTGAACCCAAGCACAGTTCTCGAGTAAATGGACGAAGTTACCCTCAATTACTTCAACTGCAGCAATTTTCAGATATTTACTCAACAAAATTGGGTCGGGACATTTTCGCGTTCACAACAACAGGAAAATGTCCTGATGTCCAGGTGAGGGTTGGTGTCTGGGTGGAACATGTAGGAGACAGGAAATGTCGTGTAAATTGCGCTGCGGAAATCATGTGTTTTTGTTTGTAGGACGCCGACACAGACGCTGGCCTGTGTCACTAAAAGCTCTCGAATCTCGATGTTTTTCCAAGTTGATAATGTCGTGCATCTTCTACACGTGTGACATATTTTTATCACTCGCTTGCTTTGAATTTTTTATATATTTTCTTGCAGTATTTTCACATGGGCTCATTCTGATATTTTCATCACGTTAAAACTTTTGGGAAGCATTTGATTTGCATTTATTTGTACAGTTTTTATTTGTTTCACTGTTGTTTGAGCAGTATTTACTGCTCCATCACCTATGTGGCCAACATCTTTTTAGCCAACTGTCTGTCTGTTGGTTTTACTTCTTGTTATCAAGCACTTTGTAAGAAAATAAATATTATATTATTCAGCTCCTCCGGAGAATTTCAGGAGAATGTCCGCAGTTCAGTGAATGTCTAAAAGCAGCTTGTAACATACTATGATCTAAAAGTTTGATTGTTTCTCTTTTAAAATGAAAAAAACGTTTCTCAAAAAAGAAATCACATAAATATTCATATGTGTATGAAAGAAAAACCTTGAGTCTGAAAAAAAATCTCCCAAGCAGCGAGCCAGTTTCTACACGCTGCATGTTGCCATCCCCACTTCAAACTCTTGTTTCCAGCTCTCAGCTATCCCACATCATGTCTGTATTAATTTCCATCAGGCAAGAGCAATGCACTCTGGCAAATATCGTCCCACACAGTTGTCAAACATCTGAAAAGCATAGAGAGAGGAACCACATGGTTCTGATCAAAACAGAGGTGAGCTATGGTCACTGAGCAGTTTCCTCGTCCTGTTATCTCTTTGTTAAGGTTAAAAATATCTGGTCTATGAATAGATGCTGAAATAAGTTCCCCTTTAAATCACAAAGGTTAGCTTTTACTTTGGCTGTCAAATGTGCCACCTGTTGTTTTGAGGAAAGTAAGTCAGGTAGAGAGGAACAAAACTGAAGCACGAAGAATGCTCTCTGCGTGACGTTTGTATCTTAACGCCGCGTAAATTAACTTAAAGATACAGTTTTACCGCACACCAGGAAAAGTCTGTCCAAATATTTTAAGAGTACTGTATATCATCATTTAATATGAAGATCCTTGGGTTATTACTTTGATAAACCCTAAAATGCAATCAAGGAAGTCCAGTCTGAATCACAGGCCCAAGCATTTTTAAGGCTTTTCAGATGCCAACAGTGGTTTTTATCAACTCAGCAAACAGTTGAATTTCCTACACAACATTGTGGCTGCAAAAGTTGAGTAATGCTATTTTTCGTTATGCAAATTAGCAAATATTAGCATGTCAAAATATTGAAATACACAAACTACATTAAAGATTGTTAATAAGGCAAACTTGTTTACCTGCTAAATATGACCATGTTAGCATTTAGCTCACGCTCTTGCTGCTTTCAGTCATGCACTTAACTCCAGAGAACCTACAAAAGTCAAAAGTCTGCTTAGATGCGTTTCTAACATGCGAGAGACACAATAAAGAATAAAGAAATAATAATACGTTGTTCGTGTGAAAATCAAACTCTGGAGAAAGTCTGGACCCAAATTCTGAGGACATCCTCCGGAGTTCACGTCTGAACACGGCTTACGTGCGGTCTCAGGGCTGCTAGCATAGTCTCGTTCCCACAAAGGCCTGTTTTCATTTAGCAAAAGAAGCAAAAATTCTCCAATGTTAAGTGTTTTCCAAGAACAATCAGCCACACAAAGAGTTTGTCTACATAAAATAGGAAATATGTTGACTGAAGCTCTCTAATCAAAGAATAGGTAAACATTATTATGAATCTGATCAGACATTGACGTCAGCTTTCTGTACACAGTCTTCAATCGGCTTCTTGGTGCTATGGATATTTCGACTGTGACCAGGAATGTACTGAGGTTCAGTACCCGGCTCTTGGTTTGACCGACGAGCCCGTAGCGCTGCCATTTCTCAAGTTTACAGGTAATATGAAACTACGCTCAACTTCAATCCTGTTTGAAGACAGAAAGCTATAGAATGACCTGATCATGCTGTTTTCATTTTCCAGTCTACGTACCATCTTTCATCCTGTAGAACTTCAGAGGATTTGCTAACACTTAACTTGCAACAGGTAGAATTTTGTAATGAAAATCTCCTGCTACAAATATGTCTTTTACGTAGAAGGCTTCTTTCTTTCTTTCCAGTTTGGTGCAAGTCTAACAATGTGGCGCACATCTGGCACCAAACAACATGATTTGCATTTAAAACTTCCAGTTGAGCTCAACACAAATGTATGTGTGACGTAACACACAGTAAACAAGTCGACTAACAATTTGTATAATTGAGGACAAATAAGATTGTATTTTAGGGTACAAAGGAAACTAAGAAATCAATAGATTGTTATGATATTAACCGCCCTGACTGCAACTTCCTCTCTCTGCCAAGTGAATGTAACCCGAGTTCCTTTCTCGCATCATATAGATCGAGCCAGAAATCTGTGCATAAGACCTCAATAGAATGTAAATTGGGATAAATATGAAATCCGAGCCAGGTTGAGAGCACAGCTGTGTTTCATTTGTCGCTCTGCCTCCTCTTCCAAGTGACTATCGGACGGGACTATCAGATGATAATCTTTCCTTCTTGTTCTGGAGGTAAACACGGTTCAGGGGGGAACGTTGTGAGCTCACCGTTCACCTCTGGTCAAAATAACAAATGCTGTTATAAAACTGATGTCATTACTTCCTGCTGATGGTTTTCGGGCTAAAATTAAACCCCCTTATTTTTACCACCGCAGAGGAGGCTCTGTTTGCATCTGTATATGTTTGTCTGTTCGTTAGCAGATTTATACAAAAACTACTGGACTGATTTCCACAGAACTTGGTGGAGGAGTTGGGACTGGGTCAGGAAAGAGCTCATTAAAGTTTGGTGTGGATCCAGAATAGTTGGTGGATCCAGGAATTTATTTTGCACTGCGTGTTCAGTGGACTGATATTTATGAGTGTGTGCAATTTGGTGCAAATCCAAATAAAAATCCACATCTAGTGAATTTAAATGTGGTTTCATAAGTGGAGTTTTGGGCCTTGGCAGAGGAATGCACTCTCTGGGTAGCCTCCAGTGGTGTTTGTTTGCGGGATTACGCAAAAACTACTGAACTGATTTCAAAAGAAAGTTTGTGGAGGGATAGGGCATGACCCCACGGTGGAGCCAAATAAATTTCCGCGCGGATCCAGGAGTCTTTTCTCACTTTCTCTAACGTGGCCAGATTGGATGTGAGCCTTGACCTATGGCCTTGACGGAGCTTTTTTACATTTGGCATATTAATTGATTTGTTTGTAATCAAATTAAAGGACCATACAGCAAACTAGGAGTCATGTACTATTAACACATGAATACTGTGCATGGGTGCAGTTGGAATGAAGGGAGGGGACCCAGCAGCTTATTTGCTCCTGGACCTCATATCATGTTAATGTGGCCCTGCTGAGGATTTCACAGAGAATAATCTAAAGCATGTATTGAACACAGAATTCAATCCAAAAACCTTTTTGTCTTTGTGTAATTGCCAAATAATCTTTTTGTACTTGACAGCGCCTGACCTCTCTCGGCAAATTCCGTTGCCTGATTGAGTGACAGGCAGCAAATGATAAAGATCCACAGGGCAGCTTTTTGAAAGGGCGGTTGAGCCGTGCACCGAGACACGGAAGCTTGTTTGGTCAGATCACCTGATATGGCGAGAGATCTCTTCCAACGCCGTGATCCCGGGGCCAGGGACCTGCTGAAATCACAAACACAGCAGAGCGTGGAGCCTTTCGAAGCCCACTTAGGTGCAGAGGAGAGACTGAGCTGGGTCAATAAATAATTACGCACCTATCAGTGACTACATGCAGGGCACACTTGGATTGTATGGCTCAGGGCCCGGGTGTTTATTATTTTTCATGAAACTATCTGATAAAGACTTTAGCTCCTCAGCTTCCTCAGCTTACATGTTCCCCCGAGGGCAGCACATTTGGATTAACAGCAGACCAAGTGGAGCCATGTTGAATCACTTTGTGTTTCTTTACTGTTTTCGGAGAAGCAGAAATTCTTAGATGTTCAGGTCACTGTTCCAGAGGGCAAAAAGGAAAATGTCTCCACAAGCCTCCTCTTACAGTAAATAACAGAAGACAAAACCACGCAATGATGCTGGATAATGAGTTGTTTTATGATTCATCTGTGAGCAGAAGAGGTTTGGGTTGTTAAAAACATCTGAATCTGCTGATGAACAGTGGTATCCTGATAGCCATGCTGAATTCCCATTTTGTTTCACTTAATTCATTCCTATTTCATATTTGAATCACGGACGATGTGGGCTGCGACTCCGAGGCAGAGATTTCGAATCATCAAAGGGGTTTAAACCTGAAATTTTCCCCCATGTGGCTTTGTTTTGTTACAACATTGAAGAATTGTGGAATTGATTCCATGACCAAAAACAATTTTAGGAGACAGCTCATCAGAATCAAGTTTTTTTTAAAGCCAAACTAAGCAATGTGAAGTTACTGAACTATGGAACCAAAATATGGGTTCCAACCGTTACCTCTGATTGGCTAAGATTTATGTAAATTATCTATAATGACACAGGGAACCTATAGGGGAATATCACTGTTTCTAAAGATGGACGACGCCTCTCCACTTCCCCACTCTGAAACAATTGAAGCCAAAATAACCCTGAAATGGGTGCTGTCATTTTTCTTCTGGTGAATAATTGGGAGCCAGAGTCTGAGGTTGTGGAGTGGAGGCGGAGCTGTGGTATCAACACAAGCTTTACCAATCGTGGGCCAATCTCAGCCGCCAATCATGACGTTTCCAAATATTCTTACTTTTTATGCTATTTACCTCGTTGTCTTATCATTGTCTTGAACTAAAATGATGTATTTATTTTAAGATACCCTGTCTCTGAACATGACATATACACAAAATGAACAAATCATATCACACAATTCTGACACTGAGAAAATGCAGGAAAAAAAATGCAATTCTTTATTAAAAATGATTGGAAATTTATTAAAATTACAAACTCATACATTTTCCTGGATATTGTACATAAAGTGCTGTTTATTGACGCAGTGTCTATAAAGTACAGTTAACACACTTAAACACAACCACGAGGGACGGAGAACATTTCTGTCAATGATGACGAGAAGTGAAGCAGAAAGAATGGAACGGGCAAATGGAAATGTGTCACAGGTCGACATGACAATTTAATCCAGTGACTTGAATTAGTAATAGAAAACTGTAGTGGTGAAGAATCATTTTTAAGTATTAGTTTTAGGTGTAAGACTTGAGTGTTTTCTAGCTGGACAATAAAATACTGATATTAAGAACCGTCCTAGATTGAAGGAATAAAATAAAATAAAAGTTCTGTTCATCATGGGATTTTATTGGCAGAATATAATATAAATGTGGCCAGATTTTAAAATGCAGTTTTTTTTATTATTCCAGGAAGATAAACCACAGAACAATGCTTCTTTTCTTTGGTTATTAAAGTTAAATCCGTTTAGAAGCTGCAACCAACTGCAAAAACAGAGTGTTTCATTTTCTGCAAATATAGACGTGTTTACAGTAAAACATTCAATAATGAATTGCTGACTTGAACATCTGCTCTTAGTCTAAACGCTGCTTTATAAAATCTAATGCAAGGCTGTGTTCCAGATATTAGTTTCATTAGAGAAGCAAGTTATAAAATCAACCACAATCAGAGTTATTAAATTACTATATTACCTTCATATGAAAGTTCTGTCTGGTATCACCCCTTTGAGTCTAAACCCATTACACCCACGGGTCTAAAACCATTGACAAACTGGGACAATTAAGGGAATAAGTCGTTTTATCCTGAACAAGACTTGAATTCCCCAAAAATGACTAAGGAACACACCTTCAGATAGTGAATGGAGTTCCTGTCTACACCTGTATTTCTGCCTCCAATAGGCTTGCAGTGAGGGGCCCTGAATCAAGTCTGATCCCCCCCACCCCAGTATCAGAGACAACTGGCGAGGCACTGGGGGTCCTCATGGTGAGAGATGACAGTGATGGAGAGAAAGTCGGTGTCATGGCTGAAGGTGTAAGTCCAGTGTTCCTGGCTAAGGGGGAATATGCGTATCTGCGGCAAGAGGACCTCCTGCACAGGGTTGGCACACGGCCCAGCTTTCGTGGAGGTACAGTCCTGATGCCAGGCTGAGCCACCCCGGTTATTAAAGGTGGTGGGTACATGAGACAGCTTGATTCCGCTGCTAAGTCCTCTCGACCACCCTGAAGCTCCTCATCAGGGAGCATACTGATATCACTGAAGACGGACGCCAGTGTCTGGTAGTTTGGTTCCCAGTCCAGTAGGTAGTCCCAGGTGTAGCTGCCGTGCATCTGCTCCTCTAGGCCCAACAGTGAAGAGAAAGAATCTGCTAAGCAATTGGCTTCAGAGAGGGGAGCATATCCTTTGATCCCCATGTTCTCCTCCAAATCCCTCACCCTAAGTATTGCAGGCAGCAGCCCCTCACCTCCTCCCTCTTCTTTGAAGTGGTGGAGGCTTTCTGTGCTGGCTAATCCTGAGACAAAACTTTTATTAATTGATAAAATATGCTCTGGCCCTACTTCGATAGAGTGGCAGGAGATATTATCTCCAGGTAAGGCAGAGTCTGGGATCTTCATGCCTTTCACGGATTCATCTCTTTTACGACAGGGGTATTGATTAATCCATTTGATCTCCTGGTCTTCAGTCGTCTCACCTTCTGCTGATCCACGGCCGCTGGAGGCAGACTGATTGTATGGGCTTGATACGTCGCTCTTAGTCACCACAATACTGGGCCGTTTAATCTCCTGAAGAGAGATTATACTTTGGCTGTTGGATCTGCTGAATGAGCCTGTACATTGGTTCAAGTTTGAGGCAATGGCAGCAGCCTTCTTGATTGCAGTTTCCTTAAGCTTGTACCGAAGAACCATGGCCACAAAAATGACAAGAACGAGGAGGAAAGTGATTAATGACACAGTCAGACTGAGCATGTGTGCATCCAGGGGAACCCCGGTTAGTGCCTCTGCTGAGCTGGAGATGTTGACGAACACCAAGCAGGTGGTAGACTTGGAGCCCAGTCTGGGACTACTTGCAGATACAACCAGCTCCACCATGTCCTCACCGGCATGGCCTCTTCTGCGAAACACAGGACCCGACACAAAGATTGCACCAATTGTTTTGTTCATTGAGAAAAATGGTGAGGAGTTCACCAGGGAGTACTGCACCATCCCGTCCACCCCACCATCATGGTCCATCGCCATTACATAACCCACTGTCTCACCATGCTGGACATTTTCGGGCAGTAGGAAGTGGTACTGCTTCTGCGTGAAGACGGGACTGAACTCATCCACTCCGCTGACGGTCACCTGCACTCTCACCGTCGCTGCTTTGTCGCCTTTGTCCCTGGCCTCCACTATAAAGCAATACTCAATCTCGCGCTCAAAGTCAAAGGTCTGTCTGGTGAGAATGTTGCCCGTGAGGGGGTCAATGGCAAAGGCCTCCTTCCTGTCAGGGCTGCCGCTGCCATAGTCCATGAAGCAAGAAGATGTTATTGAGTACGTGAGCTGGCCATAGTGCCCCAGGTCATTGTCAATGGCAAGGACCGAACAGACGTGGGTAAATGCTGGCAGGTTCTCCAACACTGAACAGTTAATGGTAGGGAACACGAAGTATGGAGTGTTGTCATTTTCATCCAGCACCGTGATGAAGACGACTGTAAAAGCAATGTTGTGTTCTTCAGAAGAGTCACCGCTGTCAGATGCTCTAATAGTGAGGGTGTATTTTGAGTCTTCCTCATAGTCAAGGGAGTGGTTGACAATCAAAAGGCCAGAATGAGGGTCAAGCTTGAGGTGACCTTTGCTGTTCCCTGAGATAATGTCATAACGCAACAGGCCGTTGGTTCCCAGGTCGAGATCTTGAGCACTGACTTGTACCAGTCTTGTACCGACTTGGCTGTTTTCGCTCACATGCGCATGGTACTCGATGTTTGAAAAGACAGGTGCATTGTCATTGCAGTCCGTCACAGTCACCATAATAACGGCAGAGCTGTTCAGTGGAGGATGTCCTCTGTCAGAGACACTGACGGTCAGTGCGTAGCTCTCGGTGGTCTCACGGTCTAATGGGTTACACAGAACAAGTTTTCCCAAATTCTTCATCTGATTTTCAACTTGAATCATTTTGACTTCCAGGCAGAATCGCTTCTCCTCATTTCCCCTGATGATGGTATAGTCCATGTGGGTATTCTCGGGGCTCCAGTCCTGGTCGTCTGCAGACAGCGTCAGGAGGGTGGTGTCGGTGTGGGTGTCCTCTGGGACAGTGAGGGTATAGATGTCCTGGTGGAACACTGGTGCATGGTCGTTGGTATCCAGAATCAGTATGTCTATGGAGGTGACAGTGGAGCGGATGGGATCGCCTCCATCGCTTGCCTCGACCAGAAGGTGGATCAGGTTGCTGTGAGCTATGGCCTTTAGGGGCTTGTTGGTGAAAACCGAACCTGGAAGACATAAATGTGTTCAAGGGTAAATGTCTTTAGTTCATTTTGATCATTTATTATATGAGAAATGGATCCAATAGTTACCACTTAGAGCATTTAACAGCGTAGCTTGTTCTCATAGGGGTTGGTGGAACAACCCAGAAACACAGACACTAAATGAATGCTTGATGCTAATGCTCTGTGTCAGCTTGATGTGAAAATACAAGTTTGCCTTAATAACTTTGTAACGTGATACCTTAATGATCAATTACTAAAATATAAAACACCTTTAACCGGATATTAGTTTCTGCTTTTTTTCCTCTCCAGAATAACGACTTTAAAACACATCTGCTTTTATGAAGAAATATTAATAATTAAATCAAAATTGCAGCTTTCATTTGACACAACT
Organism: Verasper variegatus; assembly: GCA_026259375.1. Taxonomy (NCBI): domain Eukaryota; kingdom Metazoa; phylum Chordata; class Actinopteri; order Pleuronectiformes; family Pleuronectidae; genus Verasper; species Verasper variegatus. Next base: position 5,381,175 of record CM048044.1, on the reverse strand, counting down.
ACGCAACATCATTTCCTGAGTACAATCAAATGAATTCCATGTGCAGACTCAAAGAGAAAAAGTGTTTGTCCATCCAATTTATTTTTCCACTTCATTATTGCCACTTGAACTTTTCTCCAGGATGACTTTATTCACTCTGAGGCTTTGTTCTAAAGCAGCAGCAACGTTTGGTATTTGTGAAACATGGAAAAACTGAAAGGTTCTGCATTTCTGGATAGTACGAAGAGAGCCTTGGTCAACATGGATACAGATTTCACTGTCCATTAGTGTTCCTCACCGCAAAACAGTACATTTCTCACATAGTAAACCTTGAGGCTCAAACGTGGTAGAGGTCCAGAAATCTCTCATGAGTGCAAAAGACTGGCCGGTGCTGAGGATTGTTTGTTTGGGTTCAGCTCTGTAGGACTTGTCTTCTTTCTTTGCTTTGGGGATTTTTTCAAAGCCAGATAATAGGACAGGCATGACTCATTTAAAGCACTTTATTCTTGATTTAAAAAATATAAACAACGGAGACATACAGTGCTACCGGCGGAGGGAGAACTCCCGGTTACCTCAGATACTGTACTGTGTATGCAGAGCTGCTCATAACAAGGCAAAGACTTTCTCTGTGCCCATTTGTTTGGCCCAGGACACTTTAACTTTGCTAAAAAGACGGATGGATATGAAAATCAGACCAGCAGACAGTCCTGAGTCAGGAAACTTGTAAAGATTGAAGTAATATCTCTGACAGAAGAACTTTCCTATATATGTTTTCCATCTACTTTCTATTTGCTATCAGTGGAATTCACATCAGAGCTTATAGAGGATTTATCTTCCGGCAGCTTAGACATTCTTACCATTGTTTGGCTGGATGTAGAAGCCCTGCAAAGGAGAGGAAAGCAGTCGGTAGGTGATCTCGCCATTGAGTCCAGAGTCTCTGTCAGCGGCCGACACCGACGCAACTGACGTGTCTGCGGAGACCAACTCCGACAGCTCCACCTTAAAGAAAGAAAGAAGAGATTGGTCACATCTGCACTAGGATCCTGATAAATGTCAGTGTCCTATGGGTTTGTAATTGTAACAAATGCTTTCTCAATGGTAAATGATCCATTAATGTTTTATAAATTCAAATTTTGACAACTTTTGGGTTGCTGGTTTTAAGAAAATCTTTTTGTCTGATATATAACATCCTCCAGTTTAACTTGACTTGTCTTAAATTGGAATTAATCATGAAGACGACTAATGGACTGTTGCTCACTTATCCTCAGAAAAAGAACTGCAAAGTATCTGGAAAGAAATCCATTAATCAATTAATTCATTAACTTATTATCAGATTGCTTGTCACAAGGAGGTTTTTATAAGGTCTTCAGTGTCTCTGGAGTTTTCCAGAGTCTGAGAAAATAATCGTGATGATGTCATCTGGGTAATCTTGGGTTGTGGGGTTTGGAAAAAAAACTAAAAACTGGGGCATTTAAGAGGGAAGACAATTTGTTCCATGACAGCAACAGAGATTGACCCATACTAGTGACTAAAAGTCAAGGTATCTCAACCTCTGCTGCTTGTTTTTCACCGTACTCTTCCCAAATGATCTCTAGTGAGTTCCCCAATTTGACAGAGAGACAACATACCTCTTTAATAACTATGTCACTTTCTAACAAACATCAATAAAGGGTCACAGCTTTCACCATCTAATAAACCATCAAGGTTCTTGAAACATTGAAAAAATGCAGAAAGATCATTTACATTCACCTTTCATGGATGGACAGTCTGGCAATCAGAAGGTTATTCTTATTAAGCAACTTAATATAGCATTAACAAGTAATTCATTTAACACATGAATCCAGAATACATCATCCCTTGTTAGAAAGTTGCTTCTCGTGTCATTTTATCATATGATATCATTGTATCTGTGGCTTGGAGCCTCCGACCAGTTGGTGTCTAAGTCCTTTACATTTTATTGATGAATAAACCCTCCGCACCTGGTAGGAGACCTGAGTGAAGACTGGAGCATTGTCATTGACGTCAAGCACTTGAACTGTGACCTCCCCTGTGGTCTGGTGGACGGTGTCGGATGCCCAAACTGTCAGCGTGTACTCTGTCCGTTCCTCATGGTCCAGCGCTCGAGTCAGAGTGATCACGCCCGTGTACCGGTCGATTGCAAAGGGACTGCTGGTGCTAAGGTTGTCTGTGAAGCTGTACGTGATAGTTGAGCTCAGGTCCACGTCGTTCGCCGTCACCTGGGTAACCATGTAACCTGCCGGCAGATCTAGAAACGAACAGAAAATGTCAAGAGAGGAGCAGGAGCATCGTAAATAATAAACATGTATCATTAAAACCATTGAGGGTGAAGGGCTGTGAGGTTTGCTCTTACTCTCTGCTATAAGCACAGGCTCCATGGGGGGAATGGCCGGGCTGTTGTCGTTGACGTCCACCACTTGGACCCTGATGGTGGTGGTGCTGCTGAGTGGAGGGTTCCCCCTGTCTGCTGCCTGCAGAACCAGCCTGCAAGATAAAGGGAGTAAACAACTGATTGCACTGATAGTGTATTGATTTATAAAACCAAATTATACCCAGTCCTACTATTTATTATACCAATTACAGTACTTTTCTTTATTTAAGAAAATGACGCAGAACATTTGATTACTTGGATTTTACCTTCTCAGAAAATGGGACAGTCTGAGTGTGCACAGTCATTATGAAACTGAAATTTAGGATTTGCAAGATCAGAAAATATATATTTGCATATTTAGACATATAATACTTCTGATTCTTAAAACATTATGCTGCCACGATTCGTAATCTTCTTACAAGTAGGATTCACACACTGCGCCCCCTAATATAAACTAAACAAAATAAAACCTTTTTAATCAAGCACTAACTACAGCTCCCATGTTTTTATTTGGCTTAAAATAAAAGTATAGCCATTTTTTTAAATCTAACCCAGTAGCCTGTTTCAACTCATTTGACCGTCCAACTAAAGAAAACAGGCGACGGCTGGGATGCTGACTCTGCTTAGTAAATAAAACCATTACTTAACTGATAGAACTCATTCTTGAAATGTCACACATTCTTTAAAAGATCACTTCATACTGTTTAATGTGTGATTTCAGCGTACTTGTATGACGGAGTGATCTCGCGGTCCAGTACAACATTGGTAGCGAGGATTCCTCGCACAGAGTCCAAGATGAAGGCGTCGTTGTGGTTACCGGACACGACGGAGTATTCAATCTGCCCGTTCACTCCACTGTCAGCATCAGAGGCAAACACCTGTCCAATAGGAATATAGTGTGAATGGGACTGAGCAATATGCTGGATGTTTCTGATGAAGGGGGCTTTTATACTGAGGTTATACCTGCATGATGTAGGTGTTGTGCACCTGCCCCTCCCACACAGCGGTCCTGTAGCTGCTGTGTTCAAACAGAGGGGCATTGTCGTTGATGTCCAGCAGGGTGACGGAGACCCTGCAGTGAGCCATCTGCAGCCCGTTGTCCGCCAGCACCACCAGCTGGATCTCAGGGCTCGCCTCGAAGTCTAGAGAGTTGTCTTTCTGCAGCCGGATCTCCCCTGCACCAGGGGGAGGGTGAGAGGGAAACCCCAGAGAACAACAGAGTGGGTCAGGGCCAAGTGGGAAGTTTATTTTGAAATACAGCACATTGTTATGACTCGGTCAAGCAGGTTATGATTTGATTAGCGTTTGTTCAACAACTGCTGAACCGATTTACACAAGACTTTATGGAAGGATGCAGTAGAACCAAGTCGGGGAAGAACTGGAGTAGATCTAGATCAGAGCTAGTTTATGAATGTTTAGGGGACTAATATTTTTGAGCTTGTGCAAATCATTTTCATAAGGGGACCATTGGGGGCCATTATAGTTTCGTATATTCCAAATTACATCATGAATACTTAAATACATTCTGTAACTTTTCATCCATAAAAATGTGTTGACGGAAGGTTGAAGATTTTGTGATAACCCTAAAATTCAGCACCATGTTAGGAGAACAGTTTGTTTTAAAATGTCTGTGTCCACTAAAACAAGCGTCCAAAAAAGGTTTTAGCCTGAAAATAATAAACTCAGGAAGGCACCACTCATAATACTTTAGGAAATACTTACACAAGTACACAAACAACCAGATCAACCTGATAAGTTAAAAGGACATTTTTGCAGCGAGAGATGGAAAATAAGACATTAAAATGTTTTTAGTTCGACATAAACAATGACTTGAAATCAAGTTATTCTCTGGAAACCTTTGAGGAAAATAATGAGTTAATGAGAGTTTCCATATATTAGCATAACTTGAATAGTAAAAGCAGGACATTCGTGCAAAAACACAAGAAGAATGCAATCTACTCATCATGCTGCAAACTAAGGACAAACGTTTCCCATGTTTCTTACCTGTGTGACGGTTAATGGAGAAAACGTGATTCTCGTTGCCACTGAATATGGTGTACGTGATCCTTTGTCTGCTGTTGGTTTGGTCGCTGGCCTCCACTTTGGCAATCCAGGTGCCTTGATGAAGAGAGAGTGGAGAAGTTGATGAGGTTTTTAATGGTATCGAGTGGAAACAGAAAGAATAAAGGTGGTTAAAAACCTACCAGCTCTACTGTTCTCCTTGGCAGTGCTGTTGTACACCTTGTTGGTGAACTGCAGTCCTTCATGTTCTCCCTTCAGGTGGATGAAAACCAAGCAGGTGGAGGTCAGGGCGGGTCGTCCTCGGTCTGAAACCTCAACCTGCAGCTTCCTCCCCGAGAAACCTGCTCTCACTCGTCTCCGCAGCGAAATCTCTCCCGACTCAGCGTTGATGTCGAACAGGTTTTCTTCATCAGACAACATGAAGTGTATCGTTCCGTTCTCACCCTGGTCTTCGTCTCTTGCTGTAACCGTGGTAACTATCTGGTTTGGGAGAGTCCTCATGGAGACCCAGGCATTGATGGGATTCTGGTCACACACCGGCATGTTGTCGTTCACGTCCTCCACCTGAATGGTCACAGACGCCATGGAGCTCAGAGGCCCCTGAGTGCAGCCGTCCGTGGCCACGGCTCTGAGGGTGTACTGAGCCCTGCTCTCTCGGTCCAGAGCCCTGGTGGTGCGGATCACTCCTGTGGAGGCGTCCACAGAGAACACCCCCTGGCTGCTGTCCTCTGTCAGCGAGTAGGTGATGTCCCCGTTGGACCCCTCGTCAGGGTCGAAGGCGCTGACTCGCAGGACCTCAGCTCCGACCGGTAGGCCCTCGCTGACGGAGGCGTGGTAACTCTTGCTCCTGAACGAGGGGATGTTGTCGTTCTGGTCCAGCAGCAACAGCTGGAGTTGGGTGGAGGAGCTAAGAGGGGTGGGGCCATAGTCCCGGGCCTGTATGTTGAGTGTGTAGTTCTGCTTTTCCTCACGGTCCAGGAGCTGCGTGGTGCTGATAACTCCTGTGTGACTGTTGATGGTGAAGCGACCTCTGTAGTCGTCACCTAAACAGAATCACAGACAGAGTGATATTGAAAGTTGAGAGAAATTAAAGGATAAATTTGGTTTATCGCAGCTAAAATAAGTTTGTTTCTTTCCCCTTTGACGATGCTTATGAACAGCATGTCATTATTGGTAGAAATGATGCCCAAAATAACCAAATTACAACTCAAAGAACAATAACCTGTGTGCCTTACCTTGTATGGAGTAGTGTATCGTTCCATTTTCTCCGTTGTCGGGATCAGAGGCCTGAGCAGTGTGGACGACCCCAGGGGGCAGGTTCTCTGGCAGGCTGATCTGGAAGGACGAGTGCATGAACTCTGGAGGGTTGTCGTTGTCGTCCAGCACAGAGCACAGCACCGTGGCTGTGCCCGTCAGAGGCCGCGTGCTGCTGTCGCGAGCTTGAACTGAGGAGAAGAATTCACACATGCACTCAGTGTCTTCCAGCAGAGAAACACTGGGGTCATTTTGATTGTCACGAGAAATCAGTTTTCTATTCTATTTGTTCTGCTGTAAGGTCACTGTGACCTTTGACCTCTGAACTCCCTTAGTCCAAGTGCATTTTGGTGCTTTGTTAACCATATTCCCCATCTTAGTTTAGCACGTTAGCAACGTTCAGAAATTAGCATTGAACACAAAGTACAGGAGAGGCTGATGGGAATGTCATTAGTTCTGCAGGTATTTAAGTCACAAATGAAAAAATTCATCTGCCGCCAGAGAAAATTGTCCCCACATATTTCTGTGTTTCCCAATAAGCCCTGTGTGATTCTGGCACAACTTTACGTTGTCCAGTCTTTTCTTGTTATTTCATCTTCTTATTAAATGTAATTGATCATCACACTGCGGACTGTAAAAACATTATGATAAAAAACATCTGAAAGCAGTTCAGAGTAGCTTGAATGTAATTACTGTGAATGCCCATGAGAGAGTGAAAGCAAACACTTGGTGCAGCGGTGCAGTCGGTGGAGGTTAGATACACCGAGCAGCAGCCGGCTGAAACTCGACTGTTTCCAGAGCGTAAATCAGCTGCTGAGTAGCAGGAGGCAGATATTAGTTTGGCTGTGAAGCGCAACAAGAGAATCAGAAACACAGCAGGTCTGTTTGATGGAGACTGAAGACGACAACTTTGCTTCACTTTAGCTGCTTTTTTCATTTTATATTCAATGTTTTTATTGGTCAGCGCTGTCGCCTCACAGCCAGAAGGTTCTGGGTTTCGAACCTGATGTACGACCAGGGCCTTTCTGTGCGGAGTTTGCATATTTTCCCCACCGTGTCTGTACTCCGGCTTCCTCCCACAGTCCAGACACGCGCAGGTGACGTTAATCGGAGACTCTAACTCGCCTGTTAGTTTGAATTGTGATGTTTGAGTGGTTGTTAGTTTCTACGTGTCGGCCCTGTGATACGCTGACGAGCTGTCCAGGGTGTATCCTGCCTCAAACCCAACCTACGTCCACACGTGCGTCATTTCTGTTGGCAAAGACCGAATGATATTGTTTTTAGCAAGTCTGACTGCACAGACTATGTCAATGAGTGTGTGTGTGAGAACAAGAATTATGAATTAGGAGGACGTGAGCGAATCAATTTGCGTACGTGTTAGAAATAAGATGTTACCCCTTCAAAAACAAAAAAGAAATAAATCAATATGCAGCTGTAAATGTAGATATTGTGGTGGGGGCCACAAATAAATTTAAATATGGGGAACACTGAGAAGAGAGGACATCAGGTCGGTCCTTCAATGTGATCTAAATTAATTGTGAGTGTGTTTGAAGATCAGCGTGTGTTTGTTCATGTGTCTCACCCCTGAGAGTGTAGTGCTGCTGCTGCTCCCTGTCCAGGTAGGAGGTGGTGGTGATGAGGCCGGTGTAAGGGTTGATGCCGAAGAGCTCGTAGCCGGGACCCGGCAACAGGCTGTACCACACCACGGCGTTCTCCTCTGAGGGACGGACACAGAAGCTCGAATTAAAACTCGTAACCAAACAAAAACTGAACGTAAAGAACACAAGAAGAAGTGGTAAAACTTAAGAAGTGGTAGAAACTTAAGGCACCATTATGATATGTGACTGTCATCTATATATTTGATATGATGAAACAACAACTAAGATGATTACATACTTTCATAACAGAATCGAACGGTTGTTTTAACAAAAATCTACTCATCAAAAAGCAAATTCACCACATCAGCTTCAAACAGGTCATAGGCCAGTGCTCCCATACACTCCTCTTCTATAACAGTGCCAAATAAACAGAAAATAGATATGACAGTAGCTTTTAAAGCAGAACAGCTGTTTGCATTACGTCGTAAATGTGTAATAAAGTGTATGAGATGTTTTGTGCCTAAATTTTAGGCTAATTCCAGAAATTCATTATAATAAAACCTTAATAAATTATACATGATACAACATAAGACGTGCATGAGGAGGGATTCTATACAAGGGGTTTCCTGAACCAAAACAAGTTTCAAATGATGTTTGCATGTTTTTAATCAGAACCAATAAGCTTCAGTCAAGAGGTTCAGTTTAGCACCTCATCAGCCGGGTTCATGTTTCTGACCCCCACCCCCCCTTTGACCAAAACCTTATCTGATGGTCAAATTGAAAACAGAACCTCGAGGTAGAAATCCCACACCGTAATGTGTCACCTTCAGAAGCTGACAGAGCTGACCTGTATCTGAGCCCTGCTGCTCTCATGCGTCTCTAACGCTCCTCTGCTTGAAGCCACACATCCACCAATGGAAAGGAAAAAGTTACCATGGTGGTGAAGTTGAGTTTAGTTTAGTTTAGCTGCTGCTGCACAACAATATGAGTGTCTTTAACTGGAGAATGAACAGATACGGTATTCATGGATATGAGACCATTTGAAAGCTCAAAGTATTGAATCATCCATGAAACCTGTAAGTGTGTTGTTGGATAAATGTTTTGTGCGTTGGTTTGTTTGTCAGCTGGATTTGGCAAAAACTGCTGAAGGAATCTTCAGGTGCGAATCCTCACAAAGACGGGATCCAGGAATTATTTTTCACTTTCTTTAACATTGCAAGATTTTTTTTACAAATAAGGGAATAATTCGTGGACCTCATGAGAAAAGTGAGGCAAGTTTAGGGAAATTATGATGATGATGATGATGATGATGATGATGATGATGATGATGATGATGATGAGTGCGTGCAGCTTGAATTCATTTAGGAGGAGTGTTGGGCCTTGGCGGAGGTATGCACTCCAGAGTTTGCTCTTTTCAGTGTGTTTGACTTCATTTGAGTGTTTTTATCAGTGCATTTCATTTTAAAGCAGCTCTTTCTGGAGGTTAAGGAAAAAAGTAATGTGACTAAACTAATAATTTTTGTGTTATATGTCAGGTTAAAGTGTTTTAATAAGTTTGATAAAACTTGCGTTGAGTGAACACTTACAGATGCCAAGAGCTTTTGTGCCCAAAGAAGTGGGCTGCTTGTTTTAAATAACTTTGAAGGTACAATTACAAATATAATGTGTTGAGTATCACTAAATCTTATGCATGTCAATGTTAAAGAGAGTGAAACAATAAATCCTGGATCCTCCCCCTTGATTTATTTGATTTAATGGCTTCTTTCTTGGCTCATTTTTCATCCTCCCACCATGTTTTGTGGAAATCTGTTCCGCAGTTTAAACGACATCTGACAAACACACAAACGGACAGGGGTGAAAACACAACCTCCCTAATGGTAATAAGCTGATCAACACACCAAAGTCTTAGTAAAATGAAAATTCCTCTACAAATACCAAAATTGGCTGTTTCCTTCTGACCCCCAAAGAGCGAACAATCCTTCTCAAAGAACAGAAATCCCTCTAAACGTTTGAACATTTGCTCAACTTAGTGAAACCCGGTGTAAGACAGAGGTTAGCTGTCACATTCGCTGATATTGCACATCTCCTCTGACTGACTCCAACACATGGAAACTGGATACAGAGGCACATAACAATGGTCATCTTTTGAATGATAATCAAATAAGAGCGGTGGGTGAGCGGGCCGAGCTGCCAGAGCGGGCGATTCGAGGAGACGGATGAAAACACGACGCTCTCTTGGCACAGATGGCTTGGATTATGACGGGACCTTTTCGATTCTCCCAGAGGAGCCGTGTGCTTGCTGTTCTTGGACAATTCTCACCCCCAAGAATGTTCGCTCACGTCGACACCCCCCCCTCCTGCACGGATCCAACCCTCCAGCATCGCAACCCCACGGCTTCTAGAAGGAGTCGACTACTGTCAACACGACGAGATGAAATGGGATTTTTTTCCGGAGGCGTCGGTGCACAACGTGTTAAAATAAACAGGCCTGATGTGCAGATTTGTGAATGTGATTGGGGGTCAGATGAATGAGATTTGCTGGGATGTGCAGCGAAAGTAGCTTGAGTAGAAAACACACACACACACACACACACACACACACACACACACACACACACACAAATGGAGCTCCTGAGGAAAGGGGCAGATGTTTGGTTTGAATTAAACTTCTAATGGAGTGAAACAAAACAGATGATAACCTTGATTCACTGCAGCGCTGGAGTTTAACACAAACATGGCGGGCTGCTCAAGTGGTGCCGAGCTTCAATAGAAGGGGACTGTTGTGCTGCTGCTTTAACTGAGGAAAAGTGATCTTCTCTTTTTAACATTTAATTAACCAAGTATTTTTTAATCAGGTTTAAGATTTAAAACGTTTAAGAGCTGCAGAAAAGAAAAAAAACTTTATATATGTACAGTGAGTCTATGGGTTTACAGACACATGCTGGTGCTGCCATCTAGGGACACTGGACACACACTGCCACAGGATGAATGCTACAATATACAAACTGCACTTCATCTTTTTCCAATAACACATTTAGGGCACTGATTTCTATAAGTGTGCGGCTTGATTGAATTCCAGGGGACAGTTTGCACCATTCTTTCTGTTACCTGAGTCCTTGTCTGTGGCCGACACCCTGACCACTGGTTCTCCGGGGTCTCTGTTCTCCGCCACACTGGCATTGTAGACACTCTGACTGAAGACGGGCGGCTGGTCGTTCACGTCCCCCACCTCCACCGTCAGCGTCTGGGTGGAGGAGAGCTGTGGAAGGCCTTGGTCCACGGCACGGACGGTCAGGTGGTGGAGGCGCTGGGTCTCATAGTCCAGAGGAGCCGAGAGAAACAAAAGACCTGGAGGAGGTGGAAGAAAATTGACTTTAACTTTAATATTGATTATTGTTGTTTACTCAGTCAAAAAGAATAACTTCCTAATGTTAACAGAGAAAAAGTTTAAATTTAAATATGTTTTTTGAGCTGTAAACTAAATCATATGACAGTTCTTTATCAATCTAATCTAACTGAACAAAAAAATACCTGTTTTGTCCTCTAGTGTGAAGAATCCATTCGTGTTTCCAGCTGTGATCGCGTAGGAGACGAGTCCATTTTCCCCTTTATCTCCATCGATGGCCACAAAGTGATGCAGCAGACTCCCCACCTCTGCATCCTCCATCACCTGAGCTGTGTCCACAGACACAAACACTGGTCTGTTGTCGTTGGCGTCCAGCAGGAAGATCTGAGCCGTGACTGACGTCTGTCTACGCTCCTCCCTGCTCTTTGCCTGGTCAGTGGCTGTGACGGTGAAGGCAAAGCTGGGAGTGGTCTCTCTGTCTAAAGGTGCCGCCACCGTCAGGCTTCCTGTGTGAGGGTTGATCCTAAAGGGCAGGCGTGATGATGAACCAGGGTCAAAGGTCAGAGCGTAGCGGAGGTCGCTGTTAGCGAGGGTCCCGTCAGCGTCTCTGGCGTGGAAAGCAAACGCCAGTGACCCGACTGCGGCGTCCTCCCTCAACCCGAACGTCACCAGTTTATCAGGGAACCAGGGTGTGTGGTCGTTTACGTCCTCCACCATCACGCTGACCAGCACGGACACGTTTGCTCCAGGAGCCAATCCAACGTCTTCAGCTCGAACCATGAGGAGGTACTGCATGGCAGACTCGTAGTCCAGCGGCTGGTTGACGTATATGTAACCAGAGGAGCCGTCGATGCCAAAGTGGACGCTGCCGTCCCCCTCAGAGATGGAATAGTGGAACTTCCCTTCGTCTGAAACACTGGCAGAGCCGATGATGGTGGCCAGCTCTGCGTCCTCTCTCACGGTGAAGCGCCGGACGATTTGGTGATCGCCGTGTCCAAACAGAGCCTCTAACCCGTGAACCTGCAGGAGAAACACACACATTCAAATATCACTGTCTGCACAGTATTACACAGAGCAGAACACTGGAAAACCTTTGTGAACATACGCACCAAACAGTGTCATACCGAGTTCTAAATAAAAAAGACATGTAAAATGATAGAAGGAGCTCTGGGGTATGAATCTAATATCAAAACATCATTCAACAAGTCAAGACTCATATATAAGACAGAGTTCATATTAAATGCATCATAATTGTTGCAGGACTTTCATTTTAAATGAAAATCATAGATCTCAGTATGAAGCAGATTAAAAACTGTACCTGTACGTGGATGACAGCAGTGTCCTCCTGAGACGTGGCTCCACTGTCCCTGGCCGTTACTTTAATGGTGTAGAACGGTTCCGTGTTGTGGCCGAAAAGCTCTGTGGTCCTGATGTCTCCACTTTTACTGTCAATCTCAAAGTGTGTGAGATCATCAGCCTCAGAACCAGCTGAAAACAGAAGGAGCCCAATGATAAACAGCATTAAAACACGTGTCCTGCACCGTAAATAAAACATCACTCACTCAGGAACTCACCTGTGACCAATGAGAAGGAAACTGTTCCATTTTCTCCTGCGTCTAAATCTTTGGCAAACATGTTTGTCACCAGGGATCCTGTTGGTAGATCGGCCCAAATCTGCAGAGAAGAATTTAGTAGAGAGCAAAAATACACAAGATCACAATCATAAAAATCTCTTCAAACATTTACAGCTTCAGATTTGAGCCAGATGTCTTTTATGACTCTATATCATCAGTGTCGGTGTATTTTCCAGTTCTTCATATCATTATCGCCACAGACTCACACCGTAGAGATGTGGCACCAGAAACGCACAGGAATCCATTCATCTGATGAAGATATCCTGTTGTAAATGCTCAGAATGAGTCATTCAAATACAAACACATTCTAATCTAGCATTTAAAATGATGTCATGGGACAGAATATTTTTCAAGTGGCCGTACTTTTTGAAATATGACTAACTAAAGATATGTCTCCTTCTAAAACTGCACATTTGACTTCTTTTTCAATATATGATATGAGTTACCATATAATAAAACTCTAAATTGTCCACAAGTCTTTTTCTTTGTATGTTGTTATTGTGATAACACTGGTGACCTGTCTGCCCTGTCTGGTTGTGGCTCCAGCTCCCCCCCATGACCCTCAAAGGATAAGTGGTATAGTTATGAATGGATGGATGTGCTAAAACCACAAAAGGCCTCGTTCCTACCTGCAAGCTGAGCTCTTTGCTGGTAGGCAGGTGTGTAAACTGCGGAGCGTTGTCATTGACGTCGGTGACCAGGATCTGAACGCTGGCAGTGGCGTTGAGTCGTGGGTGACCCTGGTCTGTAACCATCACCTTCAGGCTGTGCTGACTGTGCTGCTCCCGGTCCAGCGCCACCCAGTTGATGATTTCACCTGGATGGGTGCAGGGAAGGACGAGTGACTTGAGGCCGAACAGGGAAACACAACATGACCCCAACATGTCCCTGATGCGAACATTTTACCTGTTTTAGAGTTGATGCGGAAGAACTTCCCATCCGAGAGCAGGATGTAGGACAGCTGAGCGTTTTTCCCAGAGTCCTTATCCACGGCTTTCACTGTTCCCACCAGGCCTTGAGGCGACGACCCCTCTGACACAGTGAAGAAGTAGACGTCACTGCTGAACACTGGAGCGTTGTCATTGATGTCCAGCACCAGCACAATCACTGTGGCTGTTACTGTGGTGTTCGCCAGCGAGGCGTCATTGGCTACGGCCATCACACGAAAACGATACTTGGATTCTGTCTCGTAGTCCAGGTTGAGGGAGAGATACAACCATCCCGTCTTTGGATGAACACGAAATGGAGCAGGAGGGAACCCAGCTTCTGCCTCCAAGGAGTAGGTCAGGCCAGAGTTCGACGTGTGAGCGCCCCGGGTCCGGTGCGCCCTCACTTGGATGACCCTGGAATCTTTGCGGTATCCCTCGCCTATCTCCACCTGGTAGACCAAAGTCTCGAAGGCGAGGCTGTCCTCAGCAGCCGAGCGGTCCACATTGACAGTGAGAGTCAGAGTGGAGCTCAGGGAAAACTCTCCTTCATCTCTAGCCACGATTTCCAGGCTGTACCTCTGCTGATGATCCACCTGTAAACTCTGATTTAACGTCACAGTCCCGCGGTCGGGGTCTACAACAAATAAACCATTCCTGTTACTTTTCAGGTAGTACTGCACCCTCCCGTTGGCACCACTGTCCAGGTCATGTGCATGAGCGATGAACAACACTGTTCCTGGGAGAGTGTTCTGGGACACAGTGATGGAGTCACCGAGTTTGGGGAAGACAGGTGCGTTGTCATTGATGTCAGCGATCGTGATGTTGACCTGAGTGGTGCTGTAAACGGGAGACGTGTTGGTGTAGGACTGAAGAACCAGCAGGGCGTATGGCTGCGACTCATGGTCCAGAAGTTCGGTGTTGCTGATCAGGCCGGACTTTGGATGAACTGAGAACAAACTCAGAGGATCGCCTGAAGAGATTCGGTAGGACACAGATTCCTCAGCATCTGTGAAGGCAAAGACAAAAGATACAGATTTCAACCAACCAAGCACAACCAAAAACAACCAATCAACTAACCAACTAACCAACTAACCAAACACAACCAACCAACCAACCGAGCAACAAACCAAGCAACGAAACACAACCAATCAACAAATTAACCAACAAAACACAACCAACCAACCAAAATGTACTTAGTATGGTAATGACATGTTGAAAAGAGTAACAAGCTCAAAGATATGTCTAATATCCTCTGTTACGAGCCTCAGGTCCACATAACATCACATTATTTATGTACCCTTGTGAGTTGGTATAAATCCTCAGTCACGTGTTGAACTTGCAGCATAACATCACATGAAGACACAGCACATACACTCAGTAAGCAACATTAAGTAATTACAGTAGGTCAGAAGATCCCATTAATCCCTCCGAGTGTTTGTGCCACTTCAACAGTAACAACTGAGACAAGCAGAGAGCTTAACGCTGCCCCCCCACTGTCCAACAGGTTCCAGTGCTGCTGCTTTAAGTTGAAGTGTTAATCCGTTAATTGATTAGACAACCTTAAATAACTGTCTAGATCAGGGGAGTGGTTAGGCTGCTGAAGGGAGTTCATGGGGTTGAGTGGCACAAAACAAGTGGACTATGAAGGGATAGTCCCAGGAAACTGGGAAACCATCAGAAGAGAGAGGAGCCTGTGTGATTCATGTTTTAATTCAATAATAAGCAGAAACAACTTAAAATCCAGTTTTTACTTAAAATGTTGCTCTCTAAAAAAAATATACACATTTAAATAGTCACGCAACCACAGATCTCTTCAGAAGAACAATGATATAAAATACTGCACCGCTCCACGTTTACGACTTCATCTTTGACCTGGAACAATACTGATAAAATATATTGTCTCCGGCTCTTTATCACCCGTCATCTGCTCTTGTGGCTAAAGAGGATTGAAGATTAAACTGCAGCCTTTGCCTCTTCACGTCTGGAGGGAGATTTCAACAATGACAAAGATCGCTCCATTGATTTTAATCACGATCATCTGTCGGGATAAATACGACATCTCTGCAAACTCAAGGGTTGAACACTCGTTCTTGAAATCATTTACTTAACCTAACCTCTGTATTTCTCTTTAAACTGAACTGCGTGCATAAGAACGTTTGTGTTATAAGTATAGAATTATGGTACATTTACCCTCCTCATATACATATATACATAAACCAGATGTTTGACTTACTTTGAACATGAATTCAGAAATGTTCCGTGTTCTTCTTCCTCTCGTAAACCAACAAGCCAATTTCATTTAAATCAAGACTAAGAAAATAATCTCTCTCACACAGTCCTGGTGCTTTAATTCAGCTCTGAGTCTAAATCCACTTGTTCTATTTAAGGTTAAATGAGGATCCATATAAACCCATGGTGTTAGAATTGAATGATTACAGCTGTGTCTGAAATCATTTCCTATATTTACTGTAAAAATATATTTACTCTTCTACCAGTCCGTGGTCTGTCAACCTCCTCATCAGCCCCCACATCACACTCAGCTCCTCCCAGACGGGCAAATGAGAACATGGTCAGAAACGCTCTCTCACCTGCCAGGTGTGTGGCCGCCACCGTCCCCACAGACGTCCCCGGTGGAGCGTCCTCCGCCACAGTGAAGGAGTAGCGTGACCTCTGGAACACAGCTGGAGCCTGAGCGCTGCGCAGGATGTTGATGGTGACCTGCGCAGGTCTGAGCGACGTCAGACCCCCCCCATCCTGCGCTGATACTGAGAGTTTGACGCTGGCGGCACCGAGGTGGGTCAGCGTGGAGCTCAGGAAGAGCATTCCTGCAGAGACAGTCCAGGAAATTCAAGTTGTTTATCAGGCTTTAAGCATCAGGACATTGTGATCTGTCCTTTACCATTACAAAGGGTCAAAGAGGCTCATTGAGATTCTAGTGAGACTAGAAAAACGCTGGTTGCAGCTTCTTCTTTTTCAGTTTTGTATCAAGTTCAAGTTTCAAGTTTTATTTGTCATATGTACTTTAAAAGATGAAAATTGTATTTAGTATGACACTATGTCTGAGTTCTAATCGTATTTCACACTCGGCCTCATGGGGATATAAAGCTTTGGGCTTTCTGCAGCGCCCCTGCTGAGCAGTGACACTAACAATCATATCATGGAGACTTACACAGAGCGAGCAGCTGTTTATCCCAGAGCACCGAGACGCCGTCAGTCACACACGTTACTTACAGACGAGGGAGAGGATCCACCTGATACTGCAACTCTGAATACAGCTGAATGTACCTGAAGCTCTCGTGTCTGTACCTGAACGTCTTGTGTCTGTACCTGAACGTCTCGTGTCTGTACCTGAAGCTCTTGTGTCTGTACCTGTACCTGAACTTCTTGTGCTCTCCTACCTGATTGTTTATCCAGTGCAAACAAGCTGGACACGTCCCCAGGGAGGATGTTGTAGGTGACCTGTCCAAAGCTGCCAGAATCTCGGTCTGTAGCGATAACGTTGAGGATGTCTGTGCCCGGCTGTGTGTGGCTGCTGATGCTCACGGCGTACTCATCAGGGTTAAACACTGGAGCATTGTCATTCAAGTCTTCTATCTCAATGTGCACATAGGTTTGAGCACTCAGGCCGTCCTGCAAATGGAAAAGGTGAGATAAGAAGTTTGGAAATTCAAGAAACAGAAACAAAATGTAAAAGGTCAAAGGAAAAACACTCACTGGATCTTCAGCTTTGATCAGGATGTCGTGGACCGTCTGTCCCGTATCTCGATCGATATCCTGAGACACACACAGCTCTCCAGTCTGAGGCTGGATTTGAAAGAGCGGGTGTTCGTCCTGTTTGTCGAAACCATCGGACAAAAAGTAGAGCACGGTGCCGAAGTCAGGGCTGTCTGCATCTGTGGCCGCAACCTAAGATGATAGAAAAGACACAAATAAAATAACAGTTAAAGATTCTACACAACAAAAACAATCAATGTAGGAAAGTTAATATATTTTTTAAATGCTGGCAATAAGTGTATTCGCTTATTATCTAAAATAAAATCATTAGGTTTTGGTATTTTTCCAGTGAACCATGTACCGTATTGAAATAACTTTTGTTGTTTATCCCTTTTAGATGTAAATGTAGATGTAAATCTTTCATTAACAGTAGCGCGTGTTTTATCCTTGATAGTAACTGAGTCATGTTCAACATAATAAAATAAAGGGTGAGTGAGTGTGACTGGTTGAAAACATGAAACAAGCCTCGGCCCCGACGGAGCTGCTTTCATCTGATGGTGCGTCCGTGACAAGAGACACACTTTCAGCCATAAAGATGATATCACCTTTATGAAAGTGTAGTTCAGGGTCAAGGTCCGATCAGACGTGTAACACACTCAACACACACACAGTACTTTCAGTTAACAGGATCTCAGGGACGCTCTGGAGTGTGTTCTCGTACATGGTTACTTATTTATACATATCTAATACATGTCTGAACGGCCATGAGTCGTCAGCATAGAATATTAACTGAGTTTATGAGTATTGTTTGTAATCCTGATCATATCCTGTGACTTATTAATGATGGTTTTCATGTTAATTTAAAGCTAACAGGTGGATTTGTTAATTCTCATAAGACTACTTTACTCCCTTTGAATTTGCACAGATAAAATAAAATACCTTTACTTTTAAACTAGTATTTATTATGCCAACTATTATATTAATCATATATGGCTGTAATTACATAAACAAACGTGAAACAGTGATTCCACATGAGGATATTACAGTAACCTACACTATACAAGGATACTAGGGCTCTGTATGGTTATTTTCCTCCAGTATATGGAAGCCTCCTGTATTTTACCAACCTCAATGTGTTGCCTGATTTTTTTCAAATCATGATTTGTGCATTATTCTCTGAAAACTAACCAAAATGTACAATGACCTACGTTACATGGTTAAAGAAAGTGAAACAAAAACATTCCTCTGCCCCTTAATCTGCATCTGAATCCAAATGTAATCCTGTTAACAAATAAACCAAGAAGCAGACCTGGGTGAAAACATAAACTTCATGGCAGAGTTAAGTAAATTTAGCCCTAAAATAAAATTCCATGTATCACTTATGTTCACAATAAGGTCATTGATAAACACAACTTCTTTTGTAATGTGCTTCGGTTTGTACCAGGCAGCAGGAGCGTGGTGCCAGGCATCACATCTGTCATGTCACAGCCACATGGCTGAACTGGACAGTGTGTGTGTGTGTGTGTGTGTGTGTGTGTGTGTGTGTGTGTGTATTCATTAGAACACTGTTGGCTTTTGTGCAAACAGACTGAGGGCGACTTTTGTCTCATGAGACATCAGAAATGAGACAGTACGAGATGTAGAGTGTCCTCAGCAGAGACTTGCTCTGATTTGCACCTCAATATTCACGGTGTATTATATGAGCAGGTCAGTTGATTTACTGATACAACTGACAGCAGTAACAAGACGAAAAGCAAAACTATCCAAAGGACTGTGTGGACCAATAGTTCTCAAACATGTGACCCATGGCACAGGGCAGGCAGAGCGAGCAACTGCCTCGGGCCCTGAGCAGAGAGGGGCCCCGAGAATGGCTTATAATTTAGTTTGTTTAACATTGAGGCCTCTTGTTTGTCTGATCAGTTCTCACCTCTTCTAAATCAGGTCCCTCAGTTCATACTATCTACGTGTGTCGCATCCCATCAGATTTATATATTATGACGCCTTGGAGGGATTATATGTTTAGAATTATAATATGTGTTTTCTAATCTGTGTGCACTGATCCTTCAAACACAACATACTTGTAAGAAGCAGCTTCCGATGGCACCGTGCTCTGGTATGGACACATTATACAGCTGCTGCTGGAACACCGGCTCGTTGTCGTTGACGTCCTCCACCAGCACGGTGACTGTGGCCGTGGACGACAGAGCCGGCTCCCCTCTGTCCACTGCCACCACCAGGAACCACACCTCCATCTGCGTCTCCCTGTCCAGAGCCGCAGCCGTGGTGACCAGGCCTGACTCCGGGTGGATGCTGACCACACTGTCCTGGTTGGACTTGAGGATGGAATATCTGACGTCCGAGTTGGGGCCTTCATCGGCATCTCGGGCCTGCATCTGGATCAGGGAGCTGCCCGGCGGAGCATCCTCTGAGATGCTGAGGACGTACACGTCCTTATCAAACGTCGGGGGGCAGTCGTTGGTGTCGGCCACCCTCAGGAGAAACACCGACTCACTGCTCAGAGGTGGGCTCCCAAAATCTGATGCTTGAACCTTCAACTCATACAGGTCACGTTCCTCCCTGTCCAACTCTGCGTTGACACACAGAGCGTAGAGGAAATCATCTGTCTGCTTCAGGTCAAACTTCCCATCACCTCCCTCCAGTGTGACAGTGACCCCCTCCTCCTCCAGGTCGGGGTCTGACACTGAAATCCGGGCCACGTAGTCCCCGACTGCCGCTGCCTCTGACACCACCGCATCCCCCGTCTCGCTGAGGAACAAGATGCTGATGGTGGGACTGTTGTCGTTGATGTTGACCACTTTCACACCCACAAACGTGCTGCTGTACTCGGGCTGAGCCCCGTTGTCTCTGGCGCTGACGATCAACTCGTGGAAAGCTTGAGTCTCAAAGTCCAGCGGCCTGTTGAGGTAAACCACCCCCGTTGTTTCATTGATGGAGAAAACCTCACTCGGGTCACTCTGACGCCTGTTGATCTCATAGGTGATCCGGCCATTGTCCGCCAGGTCGAGGTCAGTGGCGTGCACTTGACAAAGAGCAGACGTGACCTCGGCGTCCTCACGCACCGAGGCGTGATATTCAGTCTGGTTGAACATGGGTGGGTTGTCATTCTCATCCACGACGAGGATGTTCACCTGCAGGGTCCCCGTCCTGGCTGGGATGCCTCCATCGAAGGCCTCGATGCTCAGGGAGTAGAAGTCCTGCGTTTCTCGGTCCAGTTTAATGTTGAGGATGAGATCCAGGCTCATGTGCTTCTCAGATCCGCTGTGATAATCCAGGTGGAACAACTCCCCCATCTCGCTCTCTGTGATCCTGTACCCCTGGGTGCCAAACTCGCCCTCATCCCCGTCTGTGGCCCCCTCAAGTTGAAACCGACTCCCCGGGGGGCTCAACTCAGATATCTCCAAGTCGACCTCCTCTTTGGGAAACACGGGCGAGTGGTCATTCACATCCTTCACCTCAATCTTCACTCTTATCATCTCGCCTGTGAGGGTGGCTGCGACAAACTCGTACCTGTCCCTGCTCTCTCTGTCCAGCACCACAGCCGTGGAGATGATCCCGGTGTCCGCGTCTATCTCCAGGTCTCTGAACACGTACGAGTCTCTGCTCTCCGAGATGAAGAACCCGGTGCTCGGCCTGGTTAGCCCCGCTCCCAGATCTCCAACGATGGTCTTGGCGGGCAGACCCTCTTTGACGGAGAGCGTCAGGTTGAACACCTGCCCGAGCGTCCGTGCGTAAAGCAGCCACAGGACGAGCGCGCGGAGGAGCGACGCCGTGGTCTTCTCCCGACCCATTCCTCCTTTGCACATGACTGGGAGCTCTTCTTTAATGAGTCACACACCCGGCTACATGTTTTCCCATCAAACACACGCCGACCACTCACGTTTTAGAGGACTTCTCCGAGCAAAAGCAGCTGAACGCTCGGTGCATCTTTACGCGCAGGGAAGCGGCCCGCGGTCATTTCTCCATCGCGGAATTCCACCAGCTTGTTGCGTGATTTTTGGAGACTTAACAATTCACACATGCGAGCGCGTAAATCCCTTTGGCTCCTTCTCACATCACGGAGCAGAGTGGCCACGGAGTCCCGGCCGTGCGCACTGGACACCCCTACCCGCGGGCGGTGCGTCCCACGCTGATCTGCTCCATCTGTGGCCCTGATTGCTGAAGTTTTTTTTTTTAAGGCCAAGAGATTAGGTTCAGTGCCACGTGCTGACAGGTGGCACGGTGAGTGGGTGCAGGGTCATAAAGTGAAGAGGAGGGTACAGGAAGTACAGATACAACTCTTCAAACACAGATCCACTGAGGACACAGAGAATTCAGTCTGTGGTTTCTTTCTCAAGGTGAAGCGACAGAGACATTTAATGACTGAACGTTTTAATGATGTTTTTGCAAAAGTCAATATGAGATTGCAGTGGCTCCCTCTACTGTTCGAGAGGTGAACTGTATCTAAAATGAGCGTGAGAAAGATTTTGAGCTTCTGAAACTCAGAAGTAATTTTATGTTTAATTATGAATACTGCATTTGTATTACATGAAAAATGAGCATCTGATTTACAAATTACAAACTTTTTTACTATAAATGGATTGATCTGACTGATCTGGCTTTTGTACAATTTTCTATCATTGTAGTTTTATTTTATTTTGTGAAGCACCTTGTAACTGTAAAAGTAAAGTTTCTTATTATCATTACTGTTATCATATTTAGCTCAAAAATAACGCCAGACATTGAAAGTGTTAATTTCTTTACCAGTCTACATTTCCCAGAATCAAACATCAGACCTCTATGTCTCTATAAATTCATTCTGTGGGAACAATACTTGATTATCATTGTGAAGCCATTATTGCTGCTGCAGGTCACTCAAGCCATCCTGCGTCCTCCCTGTGGCGCTGTAACCAAGCAACAGATGTAACCTGAGCAGCGTGCTCGAGTAAACAGGCAGCATAACTACTGACGCTCCTTTTGTTTGGTTTGTTCAGAAGACTGAAAACTTTGGCCTCAGCTGCTTCACGCAGGATTACTTTCAGATAGATTTGAGGTAAAAGCAACAAAAAGAGATAAAATGCCGTCTCATATCATGCTCTCTTACCAGTGGGACGACCAGGCTCTGGTGAAGAAGATCTACAACCGCCTCAAAGAAGATGGGCTGCCAGTGTGGATGGACGTAGAAGGAGGGGTGACGGGGAACATCAATGATGCGTAAGATTAAATATCATCTTCTATCTTTGGGAGTAACATAGATTAGAGCATGTGTTTGGTCTGTGTGTGTTTTCAGGATGGCTGCAGGCGTGGAGGAGGCCGTGGTGATTTGTCCCTTCATGACTCCGGAGTACCAGGCGTCCCGCAGCTGCAAGAAGGAGCTCAACTACGCAGACACCAAGGAGGTCATCATGGTGCCCGTCATGCTCACCAAGAACTGGGAGGCCAGTGAGTGGCTGGGGCTGATCACTGCAGGCCTGCTGTGGGTGGACTTCAGGTGAGGAGGCCTCTGAAAGGAGCAGGGGGAACATTTAAAACCACGTCAAAAGCTTGAGAGGATGAAAAGTGACATTTATGTGAAGATCATCCTCCAAAATGATGTATAACCATAGATGAACTGTTTAGATATTATTCACCTCTATCAATATTCCACCCAAACTTCCACTGTCATGTTGCAGAAATGCAGAAAAGGACGAGGAGCTCTTTGAGATGTGTCTCAGATCTCTGGAGGAGGAGATCATGTTTAACGTTGGCCACCTCCTGGCCGTGGAGGAAGCTCCCAGAGAGGAGGAGGAGGATGAACCAGAGCCACCGAAACCCTGCCTGAAAAAGAAACCAGGCCGAGGCTTCCGTCACGCCGTCTCCGAGCTCTACATCCACGACTCAGGTACATATGGATAAACACCATAAAATATTCAATATCTACTAAATGTTGGTTCAGTCAAAGAACAGATTAAGACATCTCAACTACCCAGAGAAGGTCGCTGAAGATGTAAATACACTCAATGGATATGAAATGTCGACTGTATATTGTGAAGGATTTTGAATTGGAGCAGTTATTTCCATCTGTAAATCAACGACGACTGAACAGTGCAGTACAATTCTCATAGAAAACGTTGTGTCCTTCATTCTGCAAAAGCTTGGATTTGTATAGTTCCTTACAAGGTAACCAAGGCCACGTTAGGCAAACAAATTCATATTGAGCAACATTTTGTTCCGAGGAAAAACGTTCACAGTGAAATCTGTGGATCATCAAGATTAATTGGAACAGAAACTGTAGAAATATCTGTTGGAACAATAGAAAGTTTTCCTAAATAAATGTTTCCATAGATTTTTCTTTGGGCCTTTAAGCCAATTTTATTCATTATTTATTTATGTCCTTTACAGATAAATTATTTCATACATTTTATTAAAAAATTGTTCACCTTAATTGAAATAGAAAGTTTAGGCTTTTGTCATTTAAAGCACTTTGTGTTACTTTGATTGTATGAAGTGTATTTTATTGATTGTATGAACACTAAAGGGAGGTGGGAATTACCTCACCTGAGATCTGCACATTAAAACTAAACAGCGTGTTCAATAATACAAGCTTAAAAAATAAATCATGACTTTTGTTTTCAGGCGAGCAGATGACCCCCCCGACCACTGAGAGCAGAAACACAGTGGAGCTGAGTGAGGCTGCAGGAGATCACTGCTACTGGGAGGAGATGAAGGGCAACGGCTGTAAGTTCTACAGGAATGTCGTCACCAACAGATTCCTCGGTGAGTAGAGAAATTCATCGGCACTCAACAAAAACAATAAGAGTGAAAAACGTGACCTTTTATTAAATGAAGCCAAAGAAATGTGACATCGTAATCCAGAAAAAAAGGGCAATGTTATATTTTCCACACGTCTGTACAACTGGCAATTCTTTAGTCAGGACAAAAACAAAACATTTTTCTACCAATTCTCAACACAGTCTTTTCCCTCTGCAGGATTTGACTGGAGCAGGAACCAGGTCCACTCTGAGGTCAGCCCCTCCGAGTCTGAAGAGTGGCTGCTGCTGGTGGACCAGACGGACCAGAGCCACAAGAGAGCCGTCATCATCAAGAACAAGCGCTCAGGGAGTTTCCTGGCGGTCCGAGACGGCCACTTCCTCGGACTGACGTCGTATGACGAAGACTGCAAGTGGTTTTTGGAGTAAAGCAGAAATACTGTATTTTTTTGGGGGGGGGGGGTGTGCTCGCTTGTGATGAAGAAATCTGTCTGATCATAAAGTAACTAACTAACGAAACTTGATTGGCGTATCTACAACAGTAGGTTTTGGTAGAAATACATTTTATTGTTACTGTGAGAAGAAAACATGACAAATAATTAGAATCTCTTTCTCTTGAGGATCTCTGGTTTCCAGTTGACCGGATGGCTTTCTTCTGTCTGTAAGAGAGAAAACAGATTTCCTCAAACTACGTGGCGACGAGCACGGAAACACACAGCGGCTTTGAATTTAAGCGTCAAACTTACAGCGGTGTCATCCTCTCTGTACACTTTGATGGTCTTGTCGGCCTCGGCGGTGATCAGTCGGCTTTCCGAGTGGTCGAACATGCAGGCGAAGATGCCCGACTCGCTGTCCAGGGATCCAGGCTGCACAGCTGCGTGGATCCTCTGGAAGTTATAGCCCGTCCTCCAATCCCACATGTGGATGGTTCCATTGTCGGCTAGAGAGAAAAACACACAAATTAAATCTTTAGTCAAATAACGACTCAAATACAAAAGAATTAAAGTTAATTTATATTCTATAGATGAAACAAGTACTTTAAAAAAGGGGGGGGAGAAGCAACAGTTAAGGTAATAATAAATACCTCCAGACACCAAGACGCCATCTGAGTTCACAGCCAGAGTGTTGATAATGGCGTTGTGACCCGACAGGTTCTGGATGAAGTTGCCATCTGGAAACATCCACTGCTTGATGTTGTCGGCAGAACCAGAAGCAAACGTGTATCTGTAAAAAAACAAACAAGAAATTAAATCAAATCTCTCAGTATTAATTCCCTGTTGAGTGACTGTAAATTAATGTAAATAGTCAGTGCTACACTGGACATCACACTTACTGTCTGGGGTGCATCACCAGAGTTCGGACGGACTTCTTGTGGTTGGTCAGCGTGGCTCTGGTTTTTCCAGCGATCAAATCCCACAGCCTGATGGTTGAATCGTGGCTGCCTGTAAGAAGTTAGACAGTCTAGGATTAACAGTAAAACAAAGACCCACTGACCTGCAGAGTTCACAGCAGCTTTAAACTGAAGGTGATGGTTGAGTTGAGTTTGTAAAATGTAATTTACCGGTGATGATTTGCGGCTCCGCAGCTTGACATCTCACTGTGGCCACGGTGTTGGTGTGGCCGGTTAGCGTGTGCACGTTAGCTTTCGTCCTGATGTCCCACACCTGCGTGGACAGAAAGGAAATCCAATTAGTCCATTTAATTAATCCTGCAGAGGCCGAATTCACTACGGATTCTATGTGATGGAAGTTTGATCTCTACTAGACTGTTTGAGACACTTTAACAAACTGTAGGTTAGACCTGTCACATCACTTCATCCTTCCATTAAACACATGTAGCAGAGGAAAGTTTACCCTGGCGGTGGCATCTCTGCTGCACGTCACCAACACGTCAATGGTCGGATGCAGATCTATGCCATACACGGCACTCAGGTGTCCGTGGTAGTGTCTGATGACCTAGAACAGATTCATATTGTCAAGAGACTGCAACAAAACAAAAAGAATCCAGGTTTCACAGCGACTCTCTCTGTGTGTGTGACTCTTTACAGTGACATACTTTGTTGTACTCCAGATCCCAACATTTGACTTGCTTGTCTTCACCGCAGGAGAACAGGTAGGGGCTGCGGGTGCTCACGGCCACGCCGCGCACGGTGCTGATGTGTCCGGTCAGAGAGAGTTTCAGTTTCCCACTGGCCAGGTCCCAAATCTGTCATGACAAACAGCATTCAAGTCATATTAAGATCCTACAAGAACATAACCCTATGTAGGGTCTCCATACTGTCAGTTAAATCCACTTAATTCACCTTAATAGTTCTATCAGCAGACCCAGTGACAAACCACTGATTCCCAGGTTCCACAGCGATGGACCTCACCCAGCCAAGGTGACCACTGATGACCTACCAGACAAAACACAGAATATAATTGAGGTGCAGAGCAAACTTATACGTGTGTATCAACAAATGAAAGAAAATATTGTATTAAGTTAAAATGATCTGCAGTTACCCGAAACAGTTTCCACGGTGGATGCCACTGGGGCTTGGGCATAGTTGGTCCTTTTCTCATGAGCGCAGAAGTTCTGGTGCCACCTCCTTCCAGGAGCGACTGAAAGAAATACACTCTTCACATCAACTCTGAACTTCTTCTCACAACAAAGATAAAACACTACATCATATGAAGTGATCGTGGAGTTACAGTGTGACCTACCAGAGCAGTCGAGTGAGGGTGAGATCTCTCTGCTCCTGCGTGTCGATGGATGTCACCAACACTGGCTGCAGTGCGGCTCATGTCCTGCCTGAAACACAACAACCAAAATAAGTACTGTTGGTGTACTTCAATAAGTATTTAGAATAAACTACTACCAACAACATCCTGTGTACCTGGCTTGTGAGGGCGGCAAAGCCAACGCCATGGAAAGGACTCCTCCCTCACTGGGATTCCTGTGCATCTTTGTGTCAGCGGTCAAAGCAACTCCTGTTGGGTGAAACACTGGTGTGACACTGGAAACACTGGAGCAGTTCAGTGAACGGCAGTAGGAAGAGTGGTAAAAGTGTACTTACCAGGTCCAGAGGGGTACGCATGTGTCCCGGTGATCAGGTATTCTGGGTCATCTATTGAAACACAAGAAAAGAAAAATATGTCAGAGTTCAGAAGAAGAAGAAGAATTTGCTTTCAGACGAGGAACTGACTTCAGATTGAATGCAAAACTAATTAGAACGGCAATATTGCTTTGACTGCTCACTTCATTTCTTACACTTAGTAGAGGATATAAGTACATTTGATTTATTGACATTAGAGGGGATCGATGTCCTCCTTTGAATTTAAATGAAACGGTTACTCTCACTAGTTTTTAAATGATTATATTGACGTGTGCCGGGTCCTCCTCACCTGCTGCGTAGCTCTGGTGGCCTTGCATGCTGCCTGGGAGATGTGGGACTCTGTCTTTTCCTTCCTTCAGGACCGGCATATGTAGAACTGCTGCGTAGTCCGCTTTGAGTTTCACACCCAGCTTCAGCTTGTGGCTACAAATGCGAGAAAAACACAAATTGATTTGGACAAGGAACGAGATAGACGTGTATTTCCAAGACACCATCTTTTACTTCAAGTAAAAGTGTAGAAATACTCATTACTGTAAAAAACCCTGCATTAAAAGACTTGCAGGATATTAGATATGTATATATATATTTTAAGAATCAAAAATAAATGTAGTACCATGTATTACATTATAATGACTGAAGCATTAATGTGAACATAACTGCAGCATTTATTGTGTACATAAAAGCAGTGGAGTTTATCTTTACCTCTGAAGAAGCAGAACATTATACTTCAGATAAATAAACGTGCTAGAAACTTAATTTAAGATTTAAGGGACAAGTAAAACTGCCATTGTACCTTTCATCGTCCTGCGCGACGGACTTCGCGTGGTCGGACACAAACATGTCGTGGGTCCGTTTGAGGGACCTGAAGACCAGCGTGTGGACCGAGTGTTTCTGGACGTCCTGCGGAACCACACATGACGTCAGTAAAACACACTTAACTCAACTCGACCTGAGACTGGATCGTTTATAGGAGTCGCTCCGCTCTTCGATACGCGGCGCCCGACACACAGGGAAACGTTACGCTAACGCAACGAGCTCCAGCGGTTAGCCGGGCCCGAGGCTCCGGGTTTTAACGCGGGAGTGAAGAAGGAGAAAAGACGCAGGAGAACTTCAGACGTGGACTCACCTCCGACATTGTGCTGGTAAACAAAGTGATGCGACGATGGAGTTAAAAAAAAATGTGAATAGTCTCCGTTCGTGTCGCTCCGCGGGTCTGAAAACACGGAAATCACCAAATAAAGACCACACGGTGACCCGCTGCACCGGAAGTACATAACACAAAGACACTTTTTTTAAACATTCGGAGCGCCCTCTAGCGGCGAGGAGGAGGAGTCAGAACTATTATCGATTAAAACATTTTGTTTCCTCACTATATACTAATGAGTGTAATGAGTGTAATGAGTGTAATGAGTGTAATGAGTGTAATGAGTGGCTCGGGCCAACGTTTGCTTTTCCTGTCTTTGTGTACCAGGCCATGTTTGACTAACAAAGTACATGGAATTAAGGTTTTCCATCTTCCAATGAATCGGATGTGGCAGACTTCAGGCAGTGTTGAGCTGCGTACGGGCCTTAATGTGCAAATAGACAGTGTTTGGACAAAAACAGGCCTTTGCCATTTTGGCACAACCATCTGCAATGAGCCGAATGGAATTTGAACTCCACAGGTAGTGAGTGATATGATGCATGGGGACAAGTACTACCAGTACACAACTCAAGGTAAACAAACTGGTCTTGTGTGAGTCAAAATACACACGGTAACATGTTCTGATAAGACGTCTGTCACTACAACACGAGCACAGAGTGGCTTCTCTGTCCTGTTTTATTATTTAATTATTAACTGCGGTCGAATATAAAAAGTTTTATTCCAGCTGAAACCGTTATTCTTCAAACCCTGTTGAAAATGTTCCACGTGGAGCCAAATCCCTCATTAATCAAAAAGCCGTTTGATTAAATACAAAACAAATAGGCTGCTATTTGTATCTTTCCATTATAATTCCTCTGAATGTTTGTGTGTTGTCTTATAAGAATGAGCCCGGAAATCTGCAGTAAAAGCCACATTCTGGAAAACAAGGGATTTTGATACTGTCGCAGTGTGTTGTTGATGCTATTCTGCACAAATGAAGTTGACAAAATATTTACAGGTAATATATTTTGCTGCATTAAACAGTTTTCTATAACCACTTTGTGTACAACTAAAAAACATTTGAATCGTCTCAGGATCGGTTCAAACACAGATCTTGTTGGATTCATGTTCACTTTCTCTGCGTTTCAGTCTGAATCTCACGTTGTTTTATAAAACAGATGTTATGGCTGTTACAGACTTTACCGGCTGGTGTTTGAATTGTTTGGTAAAGTAACGAACAAAGCAGATTGGTAAAGAAAAGACATTTATTTCAAGCTCTAATACAACACTGACGGAAGAGAGGAGAGTGTGAGCATCAGTGTCTGGCTGCGTCAGATCACCACAACACGCAAACATCACATGGAGAAACACCATGGAGTCTGAAATTTTCCGATGGAAGCATTTTATTTCATCTGGGTTTGTTTCAGGGTTGTTGTGCTGAACATACAGAGTACGGACCACAAACGTGTGTGTGTGTGTCTTTATTAAATTCCAAGTCCGCCAAACTGTTTCACTGCTGCCTGCTGTCCGCCGCCTGCTGCGAGGCGGCTCAGGGGAATGAGCTTCATGGTCGTCTCTTTCAGGGAGTACCAGCGGTTGTGCCATGTCACCCAGATGATGCCGTTGTCGAAGCCAAATTCACCTGCATCCTTTTCTGTGTATCTGCCGCCTGGATGAAGGAGAACACAGACAGATTAGAGTAGACAAGACACGATTTCGCTGTGTTTGCTTGAAACACCTCCAAGTTAAAGGGGTTTAGCCCTGGTTGTGGCCACGTGCTCTTACCCTGGTAGTATTTGCCGTTCAAATGTGCGGCATGGCATCTGTTCATCCACCAGCCGGAGCCGTCCTGTTGAGCACAGCTGCCGTCGAACTTGTCGTTGTCCTTGTCAAAGGTGCTGAACTGCATGCCGTTGTGTGCCGTGTAGAACTTGTCGCTGGGGTCCTCTCCAAAGTCGAAGCCATCGAAAGCGTCGCCGGCGTCCCCGCCAAAGTAGTAACCGTAGGTCAGGCGATAATTGTCGGCCTCTGTCCCCACTTTGAACATGGTGTAGTCTGCATACCTGGAGAAAGAGGAGGCCGCGGGGAGGGGTGGAAGGTTTAGGGTTTTTGGTATTTTTGCTCTTCAAAGGGAACCTCATCACTGGGGTCATGTTTGCCTTGTATGAGAGTCCCTTTGCTCGCCTCTTATATAATCTGTTATCGTGCGTGTGTGTACATACTTTTTGTTGCCCTCCCAGTCAACAAGCTCTATCCTCAGCACAGTGGGGATGGTGGAGCTGACGGTCAGCAGGTGGATCTTCTCGTTGCCGAGCCAGAACTCGGTGGTGTCGTCTGGGGAGAGGTAACCGAAGCCCTGCTTGTACTGGATCCAGTCCTTGAGGAAGTCCACGCTGCCGTCACGTCTCTGTGGACACGCGGAAAAAAAGCACAATGTTGCTATAATAAGTGAATAAAATAGTTCTCGGTGCAGTATCAAAGTGTAGCTGACTACTGGGCTGCGTAAAAAGTATTAGTGAGGAAAGGGAGGGTATTACTTTTATTTATCTCTCACTATAAGATAATCCTTTATTGATCCCATGGGAGAAATGCTGGTTCTGTTGTTCTTATTTGCAAATTATCTGTTATTTGACTGTTCTAAAGTAATACGTGTGAGTCCTCTGCTGCAGGATGAAGACGTCACAGAGTCAGTTTTCTTGGTGGTTAAAGTGACACATACCCTCTGAATGACTGTGAAGCCGCGTCCGAAGTTGTCAATCTCACAATAGACCAGGAACTGCTCAGTGGCTGTCCGCGGCTTCACGTAGTAAAGGCCGCTGACGGTCGCACCCTTGTTTGCAACGTCCTGGCAATCTGGTAAAAAAAGGAGAGAAAAAGAAGAAGAAGAAGAAGAAGAAGAAGAAGAAGAAGAAGAAGAAGAAGAAGAAGAAGAAGAAGAAAAAGCACGAGTCAATTTTACAGAATGACAAAAATATCATTCGTAAACTCTCTTATTTCAGTTTATGATCAAATTCATTTTCAGTCGTTGGTCTGAATGATGTTTAAAAAGTTCTTTGAAATGAGGTCAAAACAAATGACTTGTGGAACATATTGATTTTCTGACTAAACACTGAACGAGGACAAATGTTGTTCAGATGAGGGACGATTGAGAAACCTCTTGTGAAATGGGAACGGCCTGAGGGTCAAAGGTGATTTGATTAGAGGTATTTTTTTTTTTTACCATCTCCTGTGATGGTTTGGATGTCAACCGTGTCAGTGCAGGGCTCGGTGCATTTCTGCTGCAGCTGAATGGAGAGCTGCTTCAGGTCGGCCATTCTCCTCTCGTTAGAGGAGATCAGATTCTGAAGTTCACTGAGGGGACAGAAACCAACAGGACCTGAATGAGGGGTTCTCCGAGTAATTCACGCCTGCGTTTAAAAAAATGCAGGCGTAATGCAAAAGTCATGAGTCTGAGTTGTGTGGTGGCAGATCGCCATCTGATCTGTGCTCAATGCAAACTGTGTGGGCGAGGAGGCTGGCGTGCATTGACCTGAGGGTCTGAGCAGAGTTTGTACTTTGTGAAAGTATTCCATTACAAGGACGAAGTACTACATGATTTCTTTTAAAGTGTTACTCTACGGATTATATTTGACATTTATCAAATTTTACTGAATCAGATTATAAATTACATATAATTTATTATATTATTTATAGTATTTATTTATTTCAAATGAAACCGTGGAGCTATTTTTAAATATAAATATGTGTCTATGTGCCAATGCATCATGATTTATAAGAAACAAATTTGCAAAAGTACTAAATACAGTACTTGAGTAATTTCACTTTACTCTTATTACTACTCTTGTATAAAACAAAACACCATTGCTATGGAGCCATTAAAGGTTTCATTTGTCATTTGGTAACTTACTATATTTGCTGCTCTTGTGTGATGATGGTCTTTTCGAAGCGAGCCACATCGTCCAGCATGCTCGACGACCTCTTGTAGTAAATGTCTGAAAAGAAAAAATCAAATCGACCCAGTTCGATAAAACATCCAATATATTTACACTGGTTTAGTTATTATTAAGTCAAATAAGCTGCTTGCTAAAGTGCAATGGTTTTGTTTCAGGCACCTTGTACGCCACTCTTGTGAACTGTAGAAGTCGAATCTCTCATGATGCCGATTTTTTCTTCGGCACCCTGGGTCAGATTGGCGATTGTGTCCAGCTCCCTTTGCAAATAGTTTAAATCCCTGTCGACCGTTGGCATGTACCTTATCAAGTAGTCAGCCACGCCGCATGTGGTGGGACAGTATATCCCCTGAGTGCAGAAAGAGCAAGTGAGAAATGTCAATCATGGTGTGACTCAGTGATAAAAAAACATCATGCAAGTCCCACAGCAAAAAAACATCAAACGTCTTTACATCCTTTTACTCACAAAGCCGTCATTATGGGTGCACGATGGGGCGGCGTCTCCTCTGAGCTGCTGCAGGGGAAAAAAGGACAAAAGGATTCAGATTTATTTTCTGCTGTCGAAAAAAACTGCATCATTGAACAATGTTGGATTAGATTCGGTGACTTACTGCAGAAGAGAAGGAGGCGAGTAGGAGAAGAGCTCCCGCTGTTGTGAGAAGTGACGGCACCATGTTGCTCCAGCCACCAGTTGTTGTCTCGTCCTCTCGGAGAATGAGGAGCAGTTTGACTCGGTGGGATATTTATCTCCAACAAGGTCGTGGGTTCAGTGTTTGATTAGAAGTTCGTATGCAAACATCCCACTCACTGAGCTGGGACAGAGCTGTGACTCAAACGTCCGACTGAGAGACAGTTACTGACAATTGATGTCAAACTTCGTGTTTGTGTTGTAAAGATGACAGAGCAAGTCCAAAAGCTGATGACTCAGCTGTATCCAGGCCTTTAGAGTAATCTATATGTTGCAGATATCTTATCTTATTCCTGCATATTCCAGTTAAGCTTGTAACACAGTTTATTTACTCTTGTGATAATGATCAGCAACAACACAGAACGAGTCATTTCATAAAAACTTAAAATTATTACATTGGTGCGTTGTGTATAAATACTTTTATGTTTGTGAACGTGGCTGAGGAAAATATTAATTTGAGATCAGCCAGAGTCACTTATGAACTTTTAATGGGACGTCTCCAACATTCTGAAGAGAAAGAGAAATAAAGGAATAAATAAAAAATAATCTAGATATGATAAAAAAAGATTTCTTTGATAATTACAATTATATTACATCTTATTCATTTATCACTTTTAAAACTGCTCATAGACACTTTACATTGGTTGAAAAACTACTTTTGTAATAATTTGACGCAGTGCAAATAAAACTAGTCAAGCATGTGTAGTATAAGTAGTTTCCTTGAATGTCTGAGATTGCAAATGTAAATTATGACATTTAGTATTTTTTGAATTGCATATTTGAGACAAATATTCTTCAGATTCCTGTTAATAATTTCCTTATCTTAACCAAATCAGTTGTGTCCATGAACCTTATCAACCTGTAACCACAGCAGTTTAAGAGCAAACAATGTTTAGTTTAGTTTAAACGTTCTATAAAGCTCCAAAGAAAATGTTGTTGTCCTGCTAATGAGGGCATCAGGCCAGAATTGGATTTGTCACAGTCTCTATTTGACTGTTACTTCAGACTGGGACTGTTGAAACAAGCGTGGTGATGTTTGAACTCTGCAGAAAAGGGTTAAATGGAACCAATGTCCCAACTGGCTGCACTGGTCAGTCAAACCACTAGTGGGAGTGGAACCACAATAAACCAAACGATCTGTGAACTCACATGTATCGGTACATGTGAGTCATGCAGTTCATTTGGTAGCTCTGGTAAAAAGAGAGTTTAATGGCATTTTCCCCAAAAACTAAAAACTGGATACACACAGTATGTGAGTCTTTGTTTGAGCCGACACACAAAGTGGAGACGCATTAATCAGGTTTCTCTCTTTTAACGTGAACATTTGCTTCTGGAGGTGTGAGGGTGATACAGGATTGAGTGGTGATGTGGTGTAGACATTGAAAATCCTAAGGTTCAGTCACAATCAAGGCTGGAAACTAAATGCACAATCAGTTGCACTTCTTGCAGTGTATCATGCAACAAGTGTGATTAAAGTGTGATAAACAGGACAAACGTTTGACAACACACACTGCTGCTCGCTGCTGTGCTGTGGAGGACTTTACCCACAGAGAGACATGAATTTAAACTTACTTATAACCTGATTTATTTCATGTTCAAAGACGTCAAACTTTATTGTATTTACATATCTAATTTCACAACTCCAGGACAGCAAAAAAAACAGCCAATTGCCTCCCGGCCTCCTTCCCACATGTCTCTGGTTTCATGCCTCTGTGTTTGCTTTGAGTCACAGTAAACGCAAATACTCGTCTTCCTCCGGTAACAGATGAGTTTGATGCTTTGCTTCTCTACAAAATCGCAAATGTTTCACTGCTGCGGATTCTTGAGGTTACAAAGTCAGGTTATGCAAGTCTTTTATTTTGAAATTATTAATTACATCCCGTCTTTGCTGCCGCTTGGTGGAAGTTGTGTTGCCATCTTCGTTAGCGTCTTCTGCGTTCCCGTGTGCAGCCCCTCCTGGAAAAATGGCTTCAAGGCTTCCATATATCACCCTTTACTTTACTTTATCACTTTATTTGTCAGGGACAGTGCATATGAATAACATTTCTGAACATATGCCAGAGTTATTCTTATATTCTTCAGGTTGCAGG
The DNA here is from genome assembly GCA_026259375.1 of Verasper variegatus. Lineage (NCBI taxonomy): Eukaryota > Metazoa > Chordata > Actinopteri > Pleuronectiformes > Pleuronectidae > Verasper > Verasper variegatus. The sequence continues at coordinate 5,346,619 of CM048044.1, read as the reverse complement.
AGGCAGCAAAACAAACGGTGAAGACACATGTGACCAAAGAGAGCAAACCAACGATTCGTCCGTCGGCCCCGTGTTGACGTTAGATGATAAATCGTACCTTAACCACCTCCTGGTGACCTGCTTTTTATTATGTGGGAGAAACAGGCTCCTGATGGATATAAAGCCTCGCTGACCTGAGAGTGAACTGCCAGGGACACGAACCTAAACAGTGCTGAACTTTTGCTGAACTGGCCTCTTTGTGCAGAAGCACCAGATGGAAAGTGTCTCTTTCTCCCTCTAAGTGCCATGAAGACGTGGAGACTCGCTCTGAACACTGTGTCCTGGATGTTGAGATGTGCTCTGGCGGTGTTGTTCTCGCTGATGCCAGCCTGACATTCGTCTTCTTCTACATCAGAATATAAAACGACATATAATCTGTGCAATTTAATAATCTGCAGTTGCAATCCCCCTGTATTTACCCTGTAAATCGAGTCATAGGAATATGCTGCTGAGTCATTGTTTTTCTTTTGCGTCTTTAGGAAATGGCTCCACCGGTAATCAACTTAAGTTTTAGGAAATACTGTCGACATAGTTCACAGGTTGTCTGACCAGGAATTAATTTTAAAGAGCTTTGTTCTGGTCCCGCACAGCGATAAGTCTGGAGCCAGTTGACCACGGTGTAAATCTCCCCCCGGACACAGGGCAAAGGTTTGTTGTGGTGCCAACTCTGGGTTCAACCTGCGGTCAGCGGCGGTAAGTCGACTCAGCTGAAGGTGGTGTGATGGTGTGACTGGAACAGGCAGCGAGGCTGACACTCCGTTGTCCACACAACACACAGGATTTTAAATAATATCCCAGGAAACGTATTTTGTATGATGCAGTTTTCTTAAGTTTCCAATGAGGTTGACCACAATATGTTACTGGTAATGTTACAGCACTGTTGCATTGATATTACGTCCGTGTTTAATTTGGAGTGGCTTCACTTGGTCCTTCAGCTGCTCTTCAATAACAGATGTCAGACACACATACACTAATACTGGCACTAATAAAGTTACCTGCCTCTTTCTCATCCTGAACTCTTGTTAGAAACGTCATCAACAGACCTACTTGCCTGATGTGAATTCTCTGGACAATATCCTGCTGTATTCTCACACTCGGACACTTTCCGGACATTTTCCTTGGGCCTGGCAGGAAAAGTTCTGGAAAACGTCGGGAGTGACCAACTCGCATATTTGCATTCTCACATGCAGCCCCTCCAGAAAATTCTCTGGACTTCAGAGCATGTCTGAAAGCAGCTTATGAGTCAGGTGAAAATACATTTTTCACACATTCTACTATACTCAAGTACAATTACATTACTTAGTTACTTTACTTGAATATTCTTCTACTTTCAGGAAGAAATATTACATTTTTAACACAGCAGTACTGCCAATCTATCAGAGTATCTATTGATGATTGAAAATAAGCTTTCTGTTAACTCTCGGTTTACTAACATGTTGACAGCATTATAAACTACATATTTACCGATTGGAGTGGTGTAGGATTTTATTGGCCTCTCATGCACTTTAAAAACAGTGATAACCTGCTTTTGCTTATCATTTATGAACAAGTTTATCAGCTGAAAGTTTTCCAGGTTAGAAGAATTTCAAATGTGAGTGGTATAGTCCCGCAGGCTCATTAATCCCGGGTCAGTAAATGTAACAAACAACTCAGAGACACTGAGATCCAACAGGCTGAAGCCTTTCTCAAGGTATTTGGGGTTTAAAGACGAGCGTGAAACCGAAACCCCGACAGGATTATGGTAATCGGGTCAGAGGAATGTTTTATCTCATCATGTGGTTCCTCTGAGAAAGTGCAGGTCATCAGTGCAGCGCAGCCGGCAGCTCATTCAGGCCTGATCCTGGATTGAGGATGAGACAGAACAGAGCAGCCTCTGTGAGTTAGTTACTCCCTCCCAAAGGTGTTTGATGGGATTGAGGTCAGGGTTCTGTGCGGCCCAGTCAAGTTCTTCCATACCAAACTCAGCCAACCACGGACCTGAAACAGAGAGGGACCTTCCCTTCTGTTCCCACAAAGTTAGAAGCAATGTGATTTTCTTCTCAGTTTTTAAATGAGGACTGAACAATGGAGCTCATTACCTCCAGTGGTTAATCTCTTCACAGCCTCCAGTGAGTTAATGCACGAGTGTTGTTGCTATAGAGTAAATTCTACTGGAAACGTGACTGGAAATATAAATACTTACTGGTGGTGACAGTCACAAGAGCATTTAGCAGCAGGAACCAACTTTCCAGTGGACTTATATTCTCCTTTTATGCTTCACTAACTTTTAAATGTATTGCATATGAATATTTTGTTATTCTTATTAGTTTAATATATTTTTTACTTTTCTATCAATATTATAAAGTTTACTGTATCTTATTTTATCTTACCTTATCTAATAATGTTATTACCCTTAATAATAAGACAGATGTGTCATAGAAGTCTCTTTTGGGTTGCCAGGTTGTGAGGAGGATAGACACCATCAGAGGGAGGTTTTCTCTCATGAATGACTTAGAATTATTCATTATTAAGGATTAGAAATTAATCCCGTGCTCCACAGCTAATTCTCCTCCTCTCAGCTCAAAACAAGATTAATGGAGCGCTGCTGCACATTTGTGAAAAAGGAGAAGGCGCGCGTGCAAAAGGTCACCCGTGTCCTCGTGCCACCGTGGATAAAAAGCTCGCTCCACTCGCGCTCTCGCAGACATTCCCCTGTTACGCGCTCACGATGCTGCAGCTGCTGACCTTCCTGGTGGAGAAGCTCTCCCTCCTCTCCAACTTCAAACTGTTCGAGTGCAGCTGGTTGGACGCAGAGGAGCAGGAGGAGCAGCAGGAGCAGCAGGAGGAGCAGGAGGAGCAGGAGCGTCCTGCGCAGCGCGGTGCTCCCCCGCGCCGAGGAGACCTGCTCGAGGTGCCGAGAACCCTTTTCACGCACTTCGGTATTTACCTGGGTGACAACAAGGTGGCTCACATGATCCCAGACATCCTCCCCGTGCTGACAACCGACCAGAGGCTCATCGGCTCCGTCATCTCCAACAAGAGGCTCATCCTCGGCTGCGTGTACAAGTGTGCCACGGTGCGCGTCGACACCCTGGAGGACTTTGCGTATGGCTGCAACATCCTGGTGAACCCCATGGATAAGACGATGAAGGCGCCGGCGTTCCCCAACGAAGAGGTGGCCAAGAGGGCTGAGAAACACGTGGGATCGATCCCCTACAGTCTGCTGTGGAATAACTGTGAACACTTCGTGACCTTCTGCAGATATGGACATGCAGCGAGCAGGCAGACAGAGAAGGTAACGCTCCACAGCAGAATTAAACAACTAAGCATAAAAGCCATGTAATCTAGAAGCATGATGCCTCATTCAAATCTACTCTCACTTGTTTTTGTAAACAGTGCCGACAGTGCCCCCCCCCCCCCCCCCCCCCCGGAGTAAAAGGACATGAGTTTAAGATTGAAGAATTGTGACCCTAATCTGAAACACATGTGAACGAAAGCCCCCACGTTGAAGCAATGTACTTCTCACAGCCACCATCAAGTCCGCAGCATGTGTTTAATATTGATGACATCATGGTATTGTATCATCTTAAGCTACTAAACTTACATATGAGGAATCAGAGTGTAGGTTATAAATAAAGCACAATGGTTGGGCTTCGCTCCTAACAATGGCCAATGAATCACATTTTAATATTGACATAAAAATGCAACAAAAAGCGACGAGCGGAAAAAAATGAATATAGACAATACCTCACATCCCGTCCATGCACGGAGCAAGTAAGTCTCATACGTTTAAAATATGGCTAAAACGTAAATAGGAGAATGGTAAACAATAAAATAATAACCAAAGCGCCGACTAAATATAGGGTAAACAAAAACCCCAAACTACCTGGTTCCAGGCCCCCTCTGTCACTTAGTTTGAAGCTTTATTCATATTGTATCTATATAATAATGTAATATTTAGGAATATTTGTCATGTGACCATAGCATCAAGTGAAATTAGGTCTTCAAACTACACACAGGACATCTCTGACATCTCAGATCCCGATTCGTTGCCTCTCTAGATGTCGGTTGAAATATCTCACCAGTCTCATTAAATGTGTGTCATCTGATGCTTATTTCCTCCAAAAAGCTAAATGTATAATAAAAAAATGTGTTATTGTTTTATTGTTAGCAGATGCAGACTTAAACACCGCATCTGCTAGAAACCCAGTAAACCCAGAGTTCATGTTCTCGTCCATTTAACTGGTGCACATTCCAAAACAACGGTGGAAATCTAAATTCAGCGAACCACACTGAGTGAACTGGCTGTAACCTCACAAACTGATTTACAGCAGCAGTTAAACCGCTGGACGCACGTTTGAAGATTTTTTTTACACTTTCCAGGTGACGACTGAGCGGGAACTTTCCTGCAGCGAGAACATAATCAAACGTGATCCAATAATCCATCCAACATGTGAAGTTACTGAATTTTCTGTCTTCCTTCTTTCTCCCTGTAGTTCTGCGAGTGTCTGAAATCAATCATCAGAGACCAGCGCAGCGTCATCGCCTCAGGCCTGCTGGGAATTATCTCCATTGTGTGTTTTGGCATGGCGGCTTCAACTACATTACCCACAATTCTCATCCCCTTCACGCTGTGGATGGCTGGTTAGAGGGGCCCAGTGTCCAGGCACAAACTGAACTGAACTTTCACTTGGCAAAGAAGGACTGGACCCCTCTTCCAGACTCTTGTCATGTGACGCCTTTCAAAGTCCGCTTCACAACAACACCTTCAATTTACTGAGTAGACTGTTGGATGTGACCGGCATTGATTTTGTCCTTTATGCCTTATGCTTGTGGTGAAATGCATGAAATCTTTGGTATAAGATTCAATTTTGTGATTCGTGTGTTTGCATTTTTTACATTTGAGTCACCACAGAAGTGGATATAAAGAGGTACATGTAACAATCTCAGAGTATCGTAATGTACTGTGTATATACAGCAGCTTTTTTTTATCGTATTGTACTTAATATAAACCTGTAAATATGACAAATGTTTAATAAACCATTTATTTTTTACTTGTGTGTCTTGTGTGAGCATGAGCCTTCATATATCTGCACCAACATGAAGCAGAGCTCGAAATGAACCTGAACTAGAAGAGCGCTCGGAGGGTGTGTCGACGCTAACGCTCTAATTCGCCATGTTAACGAAAGTGCTGACTACCTTTGCAGCGTCTCTTCCTTCGCTCTCTCTCCCCATTTCATGCTTATTATTAGATTTAGTTTAAGATAAATAAAGATGTACAGAGATAACTACAACGTTACAGGCTACATAAATCATTCGTTCAGTTAAAAAATCAAGTTATCTCTGTACAGTCTGTCTTTTGTGATTATTGTCTTTTATGTTTTTGTTTGTATTGTAAGGGTGTTGATGTTTCGTTTTGTTCTGTGTGATGAAAGTTAAATATAATTAAAAAAAAGATTAATACAGATGAAATAAATTATAATAACAAAATAGAAAAACTTACGGTGTAGAAAAAAACAAGTAACATAACATAAATTAAGAAAGATTGACATAGATTCAGTCAATAAAAGTGAAATGCTCCAAAAATATTGGAAAAATAATAATATAAATAATATGTATCTGTATACACTCAAATACTTGATGGGTTCTTCCTTGTGTCATGCCCCCCACCCGTGATTAAAATGTCATGGAAATCGGTTCAGTCGTTTTTGAGGAATCCTGCCGACAAACTAATAAAACAGAAATGAAAACATAACCTTCATGATGGAGGTCAAAATAATCTCAAATGGTCTATTTGGTTATTGGCTGAGCTATGGAAGTGGTTTGGGGTAAAACACAATGTAGATATTATACACTGTAAAAATGGAATAACTTAATGACTGAAGCAGTTTCTCATTTTCATGTTGCTATAAATCGATACCTGTGAATAGAAAACTTGAGTGATAGAAACACAATCCACATCTAATTCTGTTTCTATCACTTTATGACATTTATAATTCTTTTACTGGGTTAAGACTGTGTGAAATATGACGTCTTACTTTTGCTGTAGGTAAACTTACATCTTTCACTTTCACTATTCTTATAAATTCTTCTAATCCAGGAAAGTGCTGAATAATGATGAGTCAAATTGGAGCCCAGTCTAATCCATGAATAAAAGGCTGTTTTATTTTGTGATGGCTCAATATCTGCGACCTTTGTTAAATGAGGATTTCACTTTCAGCCTTCTTAACAAGGACCCTTGACCTGAATACGCCACAAACAAGGCCCGGGTTTCAAAATCCCACCACACAGAAGAGTGATTAGAGAAAGCTCCTTTATTTCTGTCAAAATCAACCTGCAGCGTTGACCAATGTTTAATCCTACTGACCACGATGGCTCCTCCTTGCTCCGAAGTAAATAAAATGCTCATGTGTGGCCCTTTGCCGCACTCCTCCACCATGTTTCTCTACCAGCTGCTCAACTTCTTCTTCGCGGCGTCCCCAAAGGAGGAGGAGGACAACTCTAAGTATGACTTGTCCCTCTACAAGTGCGGTGACCTTTTAGAGGTCCCCAGGACGTTATTCACACATTTCGGTATCTACCTGGGCGACAACCGCGTGGCTCATCTCATCCCGGACATCCTGCCCGTGATTACCAGGAATAAATCGGCGATTGCCAAGATGGTGACGAACAACCGGCTGCTGCTTGGGGTTATCACCAAGGTGGCCAGCGTCAGGGTGGACTCTGTGGTGGATTTCGCCTACGGTTCAGAGATCCTCATCAACCACATGGACAAAGTGTGCAGCCAGCCGCCGCTAGATGGGGATGAGGTGGCTCGGAGGGCGGAGAAACTCTTGGGCTCGGTCAACTACAGCTTACTGTGGTACAACTGTGAACACTACGTCATGTACTGCAGATACGGGATGGCCATCAGCTACCAGACGTACCAGGTACTGTCTCCAGTCAGTAGAGATTTAATGATTGTGACATATAAAGACACATAGAGTTCATGCAAGTTTACGAAAATACAGATTAAATATAATAATATTATAAATAATAATAATAATAAAACTATGATTGAATTAATTTAGAAACTTTAGTGAATAACTGTAAAATACAGGATTCATAGATTTTGTTTCACACCACTCACACTGAATCATGTTTCTGAGGATCTGCTTTACAGCCAGTGTAAATAAGAGAAATGCTAAATGGTCTGTATTTATATAGCGCTGATCTAGTCTTGATGACTAGTAGAGTTTTTTGCCGTTCACCTACTGGTTGGTGGGGCGACCCGCTCTACCTCCTCCTGAGCCACAGCTGACCCCGGATTGTCTGAAATGCTCGGTCTTACTATTCTGTTCAGTGGGTTGAGACGAACGTTACTGAGGAACCTGGTTCAAGCTGTTATGTTGAAGGTTGTGACAGATTCTATGAAATTTGTACAATATATTCAGAACTTGATTTCTGCAGTTTCTCAGTAGGAGGAGGTTCTATCTATCTTCTGTAGTTATCTCTGTCAGCCCTGTTACACACTGACGACCTGTACCTTTACCAGCACTTGTGTACTCTTGCCCAACATTTGCTGGGATTGTGTTAGTCAGGGGTTAGAGTTAATAAATAAAAGAATAAACAGTACATCTTGCAACAAAAATACCACAAATGGGTTTCGAAATATTCCTCATTAAACTATTTATATCCTGGTTGAACAGCTTGTCAAAATCTACTTTCTGTAGAGCACTGAGTACCAGGGTTATTTGGAAAAGCTGATTTTCTTTTCTTTTATTTAATTCACGTTAATCTTTAATTCCTCCCAGAATTTCTATTTGTATCCAAGAGAATGTTGCATTACAAATGTCACGTCTGATCACACGTGCAGCATTGGAAATAGCTTTAGTTATTTCAAAGGGATTAAGACAGAGACCTGTAATACTCTGTGTAATGTTAATGTACTTATGAAGGTGTGTGACTGAAGAAAAACACTGTCATGCTCACATTTGGACTCATGAGGATATTTTCACAGCAGAAGTCTGTTTGCTTTTCAGTCCACTGGGGTGAAACTTTACTCACCAGGCGAGTGGCTCCATCTAGAGTTTCGTTGTGCACAAATGTTTTTCCTGCCGGTAATGAGGACTTGGATTTCTCTCTCAGAGCAACACTCAAGGACAAATGAGTGATTTTAAAAACAGCAGGTTAGACGTCTGTAACTTTCTGGTCTATCCCAAAGAACAATTAATTTCAACACAGAGTAAAAAATGTTGCATTAAACATGTAATGATGTAGTTTCTTATAATCTGAAGGTTTTATTATTTATATTTATCTTCTTTTTTTATTATTTGGGCACTTATTTTAAACAAGGCAAAAAAGTGCTTTACAAAATACATTGAAATAAAACAAGACAAAACAAAAATAGGAAAGGTACCAAGAAAAAATACCAAATACAAATAACATCAGTTAAATGAGTTAAAATCAGACATTAAAAGTATTTCCTATAAAAATGTGTTTAACCAATGGTTTAAAAACAGATAAAGTGCTGACAAGTCTAATCTCTAGTTGCCTGGTCACCAGCCTTAACTAAGCCTAAACCAGCAAGTGTTGGTTGGTAGATTGTTTGAACGGTGCTTTGATTGATTGTTCAATCATCACTTATTTGGTCCTAAATCATCATCATCATCATCAGTCTAATTCCTGCGTTCTCTTCCCTCAGTTCTGCACAACAGTGAGGAAGATCGTGTGCAGCAGGATGAGCGCCTACCTGACTGCCCTGTGCGGGGCAGGACTCGTGCTGTACCTGGGCTGCGTGACGCCGCTGACTGTTGTACCGACCGTGCTCGTCTCCTTCACCATCTGGATGGCGGCCTGAAGGCCTCGCGAGTAAAGACTCTACCCTAACTCACCAGTGGATGGTGAGATGAGGTCCTGTGGTTCGACTGTGTGACTCAAGGTCACAGGGAAACAAAACCTGGTCTCAGTAATAAAATGTCTTTACTTTGTCAGTTGTAGATTCTTTTATATATATATGTTTTATCTGTCTAGATAGTATGAACTTTTTATCTTGTTTTTTTTAAATGTATCTGTTATTCTTCAGGCTCTGATATTCCACATTAGTAGAGTAGCAGCACAGGAAATCTTGAGAGACATTAAAAAGAAGAAACTGACCCATGATATAAACTTTAGCGATGATATATACGTGATGTTTGTAAAAAAGATTCCCATCGTGCTCTATCCTAAAGGTTGGCTTGGACAAAGTGCAATAACCTTCTTATGTAATAGTACTTTGATAAATTAAATATGTTTTCTTCTGTACATTAAACATGTGTTTCTACCTGTGTCCAGTTGTCGTTGTTTCTTATATTTATTTTCCCATTTCCTTTGCTGCCATCAAAGTTAATAATATCCCGTGTGCTGCCAAATGGAAAAACAGCAGAGCTCCGAGGGACAAACTGATTAATACAGGCCTGGGAAAAAATAAGCACTAATAAGTTAAATGTTTTGCTCTTTGCTGCTGAGAATGTGGTCAACTGTCTGTCATTAGTCTCAGAGAATAAGATGTATGCAACGTTCCTAAATGTCCTTTTAGCTTTTTCCCAGAGAATTTCAAGGCAGGCACACAAAATGGTCACACAAAGAAACGACCGACTGTGGAGATACTCAGCGACACAATGAGACAACACAAATATTATTTAAAGCAACTCTGAAATTCAGATTAATGAATTATTGTAAGAATAAGGGTCAGAGTGATAAATCATTGAGGCCTCTTGCTCTGAATGGCTTCATGCCCCGGAGGAGATACTTAGACGTGAGCATGGAGAATTTATATAACTTAATAAACATTTATCATAGTTTAATGGTGATTGTAGATCCACCTGCCAAGATATTACGTTTATTTAACTCCATAAAAGGGATGAAAAAGACTTCAAGAATGATTTATGGGCAAACAAGTGCAAATGAGAAAAACATCCTTGAGAGGTGACACAGATTTTTCACCTCACTGTTGTTCATGGTGCCCCCCCCCCCCCCCCCCCCACACACACACACACACTGTCTGTGAGTCAAGTAGATGGCACTGTCAGTGTTCAGGCTTCATAGAAAACAATTAGTTCACATGGTGCATAAAGCAAAACCATTAATGCACATTGTGAGATGCCAGCAAACCTTTCTACAGCTATTGACTGTTTGATTTACTGCAGGCTCTGATAACATCCATCTTCCATAACATCCTCTGACCTCATCCCTCTGTCTCTCTATCTATCTATCTCTATCTCTCTATCTATCTATCTCTCTATCTCTATCCATCTATCTCTATCTCTCTATCTCTATCCATCTATCTCTATCCATCTATCTCTATCTCTCTATCTCTATCCATCTATCTCTATCCATCTATCTCTATCCATCTATCTCTATCTCTCTATCTCTATCCATCTATCTCTATCCATCTATCTCTATCTCTCTATCTCTATCCATCTATCTCTATCCATCTATCTCTATCCATCTATCTCTATCTCTCTATCTCTATCCATCTATCTCTATCCATCTATCTCTATCCATCTATCTATTAGGGAGGAGACAGATAATGAGAGAGAAAGAGAGAACTGGAAAGAGCAACATGTTCACAACGGACGAAATTGGTGCAATTATCAGGTAAAATCTAATGATTTCCCATCTTGGCTAAGCCCTCAACTTTGTGTGTGTGGTTGTTTGTTTGTTTGTGTGTGTGTGTGTGCTTGCATGTGTATGCAGGGCTATTTCTAAAACACTCATGGCTGTATCCTCTGATGCTCAGACCCTGATGACACCTATGACGAACACACCATCTGTGGCAGCAGAAGCACTTTAGACACGATTTAGGTGGTTTGGATTAAAAGTTAATTATCAGTTGTGTCTGAACGATTTTAACTTTTAACTTTAACGAAGAGCTGTGATTAAATCTGTTTAATGATGCTTGGTCAGTACAAGTGGAGATAAATATGTTGTAACATTGAGATTTTACCAATGTATTCAGCCTCAACACTGTCGGCACCTGGTAAACAACACAATTAAAGAAAATGTAACACGGATACAAATATGTTTCCTACAAAACATATTTGCTGTTGCAGTTTAGTTGTAGAAGCATTTTTTCCTTTATAATCTATATGGTTCAGTTACTGAACATTAGAATTTGTAAATAATTTCAAATAATATTCAAATTCAAAATGATGAACTTGAATATGAGAATAATATGTCTCTTCATGCTGGTATTTGGAGCATGAATCATGGCAAAGATCCCCGGTCGGCAGCGTAGTAAAGAACAGGTGACATTTGGTCAATAATGTAATTTAATAGGCCAGGATGAAGTATCCCTGACATCAGGGTCCTGTGTGGCTTTGCATCTTAATGGTTCTGCTGCTCAGGATGATACATGTGCCGCTGTCCTCCACAGACACAGTGTGAGAGCCATGAAGGCTCCTGCAGGTATTTAGGTGGACCTCAGTCCGGTCACATATCTCTGGAACATGATTCTGCTCAGACGGAGCCGGTCGTTAATCAGTCACTGCTCTCTGCTGTCATGTTCAGTTACCAGCTCAGCAGCATGATGTTGTTTAGTGCAGCGGAGAGAGGTCGTACGAAAGGAGCCGAGACAATCTGCACTACGTAGGATCAATAAAGCATAAAAGACGAGGCCTCATATACATTTCATCACAGGGTAATGGTGCCAGGATGGAATAATTGCAGCATATATTTTAACTTATATTTTTTTCTGCATTTGTTTGCTAGTTAGCAGGATTACGCAAAGACCACTCAACCAATTTCCAGAAGAGTTTGCGGAGGAGTGGGGCATAACGCAAGAAAGGAACCCAAAAAATGTCGCTGTGGATCCGGACAAACAGGCAGATCCGGGATTTTGTTTTCCCCACCTTCTTTAACATGCATGTTCACGCTCTCTAAGCCCCTTCTGGTATCAATATTGAAACCAAAGACTATAATGACCAAACCTGAATGTAAAAGGAGTCACTCACAGATTCATCACCTGACTCTGCAGAGCTTTTTAGCTGTTTTGGTTTTCTGTCACTTCTGATTTCAATCTCACTGCTTTCATTAACCAGATTTTTGGTTTTAACAGGCAGCTGTTTTTTCTTTATTTGTTTATTTAGCTAAAAAGTATTTTGCAACCCTTGCCACTGAGCCTCAGAATTCTAAAATGTGCTTATATCATTCTTGGCATCAACCCGATATCCATTTCTCCACTGATTGGATTAAGTTATATCAGCAGACTCTCGATAGTGTCTTGAGTTGTGCAGCCTGATCCATCACAGTGACATTAACGTTACTTAACTGTGGCGTGGCCCTGAATGGAAAACAGTTGGAAAGGAAGCAAAGTAAAAATGTAAAATTGTGTAGAGAACTGGTGATTGTAGAAAAGAGGAAATTGTCAGGTAAACATGAACTGGGGTTCAAGAGCTAAAAACACTTTTGGCTGGACATTCAGGACAGGATGGATGGATGGATGGATGGATGGATGGATGGATGGATGGGTGGGTGGATGGATGGGTGGGTGGATGGGTGGATGGCAGTGCAGCCAAATCCATGTTTGTATTGTCCACTGTTGAGTGCTTGAAATCCTGGTATCACTGAACCTTGTTTGTTTTTACGAGAAAGATTCTTGATCCTTTGCAGAAACATCAAATTAAACCTTCAATAAAGCTTGTGGCTCCCTTTACTGAGGGATTGGTCTTTAGAGGCTCATTATGCAACATTAATTAACCTTAAGCCTAATATGATGACTTGTGTTAATGTTCTGATACTTCTTACACTGTCTGTGGGTTATTTACCAATATCTTAATACAGAAACTGCATCTGAAATGTGACATTTGCCATTTGAGCAGGAGAAGACGCTCGTTAAAACGACCCAGTGCAAAGCAAACAGGCAGCAGACATCACCTCAGTGTTTCCCGTCGTTGATGACTGGAGGACGAGTTTCCTCCCCCCCCCCCCCCCCCCATGTGTGGGTCTCTCACAGTCTCAGGGCCGGTGATGCGCGCTCGGTGCCAAACCGGCTGCAGCGCGCACTGGCTGATGCTGCGCGCTTTTGCTGTTGCGCTCACTTTGCTTTGGATGGGAGAAGATTGTTCCCTCGGTGTTGGAAGGATTTCCATCGGTTTGTTTATCTGGATGTCACAGACTCACGGAGGCATACACGTTTAAAAGATTCCAGCAGGTTGAGGTGAGTGGAACAAAAAGGCTTGTTGATCTTTAATCTCTTCATCCAGACACTTGAAATGAGAGGTTGGCTGCTTTTCCACGGTAGGTTTGCGTATGAACTGATTTTACGTGTAATGTCTTTTTCATTTGCAAGTGGCACCGCAGCACCAACAGCTGCGTTTCAACTTTCACTTTTATAGCAATTTAACAACAATTAATAACAAGGTTATAAGAAAGTAGTGAAAATCCACCGTCAAACAAATGTGCATTGTGCCTTTTAGTAGTAGAAGTAAAAATCTACAAGCTCATCAGTTCTTTTATTGGCTGGAAACAGAGAATCATGACTTGAATTCAGGTAAATCAGTAAATACTTCATTCTCCGCTCCTGGGTCAGTGTCCTGAAGGCATCACCTGCAGCCTGTCTCTGTGATGCTCACTCTTCACATGAACAACTAACAAATTGGCTTTGCAACATGATTGTGCAATGCAGTGCGAAATGTGTAAATTAATTGAATGTTGAATTTACGAGGCATCAGTGGTGTCGTTATTGCCCCTTAACTCAGAACTCTTTCCACAGACAGACTTATGGGGACTGTCAGCCATGGAGGCATCAGACCAACTGAACACGACTCAAGGGGAAGATTCATCACTTGAAGTTAAATCTTCCAACTGCTGCTCGACCGCAGCCGCAGTGAATGATGGAAACTCCTTGCAGCTGGATGACAGCACCAAGCTGGTGGGAGTCCAAGTTGTTCTCATCCTCGCTTACAGCACCATCATACTGTTTGGAGTCATTGGAAACTCCTTGGTGATTTACGTTGTTTACAAGTTCAAAAACCTGCGGACGGTGACCAATTTCTTCATCGTGAACTTGGCGGTGGCGGACCTGCTGGTCAACACGCTGTGTTTGCCCTTCACCCTCGTCAACACTCTGTACGGGGAGTGGAAGTTCGGCCATGTGTTGTGCTTCATGCTGCCCTGTGCCCAAGAAATGGCCGTGCACGTGTCCACCATCACCTTGAACATCATCGCCCTGGACCGCCACAGGAGCATCGTCTACCACACGGAGACCAAGATGTCCAAAGACATGTGCGCGTTGGTGATTGTCATGACTTGGACCGTCAGCGCCCTGTTGGCTAGTCCGCTCGCCATCTTCAGGGAGTACAGGACGATTTATCTGTGGCCGAACGAGTCTATTCAGGTGTGTATGGAGGAGTGGCCGGAAAACAGCATGAACGGAACCATCTACAGTATATCAATGCTCCTGGGTCAATATGGCCTCCCTCTGGCCATTAACTCTGTGGCTTACATCCGCATCTGGAACAAACTGAAGAATCACGTGGCTTGCGGGGGCCGGAATGACCGCCATCAGCGCAGGAAGAAGACCACCAAGATGCTGCTGACCATGGTGGCGGTCTTTGCCATCAGCTGGCTGCCCTTCCACGCGTTCCAGTTGGCGGCCGACATCGACAGCAGTGTGATGTCCATGAAGGACTTCAAGCTGCTGTTCACCGTGTTCCATATCGTGGCCATGTGCTCCACGTTCGTCAATCCCATCCTGTACGGGTGGATGAACAACAATTACAGGTCGGCCTTCTCGTCCGTGTGCTACTGGCCCTTCACTTCGAGTCGCTCCAAACGCAGAGACGCACAAAAGCAGGACTTCAGGGTTTGCACACATCAAACCAACGTGTGAAGAAAGTCGCACAGTCACTTCAGGCTCACTGATATTTGTTGAAGGGAAGTTTAGTTTTTTTTTGTAGGAATTTTGACCTCTTACGATGAGGGATGGTGACATGTGACATGTTTAAAATAACTGAATTATCTTCACAACACTGAGGTGGGTCAGCAGCTCTGATCCCAAACGTTAGTGCTCGTCTACTCAGGTAACTGTGTGTTAGACTTTGATGGAGTGTGCATTGTGTGCATGTGTCAGGAGGATTTTTCAGACTGTTGTTGCTGATGTGTTCAATAATATGAATCTGAGAGATGATTCGGTCGATTGCGCTGTTGTAGATGCTTTTTTTAGAGACGCCGTGACAATTATTAAGGTGAGGATTAATCAACGTAAAAATAAGATTTGAGGCTAAAAAGTAAAATTGTGAAAATACACATAGGAGGTTATGTTTTCACCTCTGTCCATTTGTTTGTTCGTCAGCAGGATTAATGCAAAAAACGACTGAAACCAAACTAAAACTAAAGGAAATCCTGGTGGACGGATGTAACATAAACTTTTCTTGAACATTGTTAGATACGGTGTTTTTGACGTTGTAGATTAATTGAAAAAAAATAAAAAATCAATCAATGTATAGATGCAGCCTTATAATAAACTTACTGGGACCTGTTTGTTTCCTGCATTATCTTACATCGAATGACGTAAAAACGTCAAAATGTACTTATCTGAAAAGACCTGTCCCAGGTTTGACTGAGCAGATATCTGACAAAACTGTGTAATTGTGTAAATCCAACCCCAATGGGATCCCTTAGCAAAAGAGAAATTAGATTTATTTGGCAGCATTGATGTTAATATTTGTCTTCTCGAGCATCTTGTTTCCTCCGGCTCCAGTGCATGGTTTTTAAACGAGGGGGGGGGTCCTGAGGCAGGGAGCTGCACAGCTGCAGGGGGGTGTGTTTGTGTTGATATCCAGTGGGATCTACTCATCCAGCGACTATTACATCATACAGACGTGCGGCTTATAGAACATGTGTTGCATATGTGATAACAGCACACATGTTGTCAGCCTGGTTCCACTTAGTTTTGCGGGACATGTTTTTGTGTAATCCTGCAGATAAACAAACAAACAAACAAACAAACAAAAGGACAGGGGTGAAAAGCTATTGGCTGATGTGTGGGTGGTTAATTTTACTGCATGATCAAATATACAAAGTAGATAACAAAATAAATGTGAATTCATGATGTGAAAATGGTGGAAATTGACCCTGTTGCTTCAGCCTTGATTTTGAATTGTGTCTTTGTTGTGTACATGTGCAGATTCTTCTTGTGTGTTTCCATTATTCTTATTTATGTATCAGACAGTTCCTTCCCCCCCCCCACCCTCTCGTCTTTGTTTGCAGCGAGCGTCCTAATTACCACTGTTTGCTTTTACAATGATTACACCGGTGCAGGGGTTCTGAAGGGCCCTTCCTGTTGACCGGGGCCTCGCTGATTCCCTCTGCGTGGGCGTGAGGACCTGGGGGACCGGGATATTAGCTCCATTTTTAGTAAAGCCATTCACGGGGTAAATCAATAAGTGCTTCTTTAACCGTCTGATGTTATCGAGCGACCACGGCTGTCACAAACTGTGCTCTCAGGAGGATACTTGCTAATTGAGTCACATGAACAATAGTTTGCAAACTAATTGAATTCATCCTGGTTTACCGATGACCCTGTCTTTTGTTTTTTCATAAAGAGAAAGACTTTCTCTAGACTCTCGTTCTATTCAGTAAGAAGTAATATCGGATTTACGACATCTCGTCCGTGGAGTGAATATCGATTCTGTCAATTACTTGTATCTCGATTGTGAAATAATTAAGTGCTGGAAGTGAAACAGTGAGGCAGCATATTCAGTCAGTGGTTCACATACAGAACACTGAGCCTCTTCAATCAATGGTGCATCATGGTTTTCTGTTGTCATTGATTCACTGTGGTCCATTTAATCTGTATGTAGTTATTATAAAATATATCTATTAGAATGCACTCTGAAAGAAAAGGCTCTGAAACCTTAATGGCCTTTAGAGTTTGGTCGATTGAGGTTATTTATTGGTTCTTTTTGTAGATTATTACAACTCCGATTTTTGGACTGATGGTCAAAAACTGTTGTTCTCATCTCATACATCTATGAAGAAGTCAACTCCTGTGAAAATGACTTTAGTCCTTTTCTGATTTTGTCTTTTTTTGCAAAAATGTTTGTTGATGACACAGAGAGCTGACAGCGGTTTAGCAGAGTTTTGACTGTGTATATAAAGATGGACAACATCCTCCAGTTTAACTTGACTTGTCTTAAATTGGAATTAATCATGAAGACGACTAATGGACTGTTGCTCACTTATCCTCAGAAAAAGAACTGCAAAGTATCTGGAAAGAAATCCATTAATCGATTAATTCATTAACTTATTATCAGATTGCTTGTCACAAGGAGGTTTTTATAAGGTCTTCAGTGTCTCTGGAGTTTTCCAGAGTCTGAGAAAATAATCGTGATGATGTCATCACACACAAAATCATCTGGATTGCCCCCTGGTGGCTGGCTGCAGGATAGGTCATAAATCCTGCCGCCTCCATGTTAGCAGACGGGACAACCAACCCAAAAAGTAAAGGACACATTAAATATTTTGAGCATCTTAGTTAGTTACTGTATAGGATGATCTATTTTATATGATGCATGTTGAAGTGTTCATTTTTCCAGTGAGGTAAAATAATGGATATTGCGTCAATCATCTTTCTATACAGGTTTGGAAAATCAAACCAAAAAGCTTGGAAAAGTGTATTGGTTGTTGATGTTTGTCAATATTAGCAGCTTGACTTGATTTGATATTATTGTTACCATCATCACATTTCATGAATGCAGTTTTCACAGATGACTTTGGTTTCCAGTTCTCCACCCATGGGACTTTGGGGAGTTTGTCTGTTTACATGTTGAAGGCAATTAATCAATAATCAATGTAATCGTTGTATTCAGCACTACAGTGATCAGCTGTACATACATATATACATATATAAACAGTAAACCTGGTGCAAACTGTAGACCTGGTGATATAAAGTTCTTTCTGTTGTCGTGGGAGCTGAAGAATGACCCTGCAGCGCCCTCCAGTGTCTCAACAGAGTCTCCACCCTTGTCTCAGTGTCACACTGATCTGACTGAAGTCTTGTATTGATGCCTTAGAATCTAGTTATTTAAAATCAAACATAATCTTATTTTCTGTTTTCTCTTCCTGACCGTTTCAATACTTCATCGCAGAAACTGGACACGCTGAAAACTGGACTTGGATCTTAACTCGAATTTAAAATAATGTAAAAAATTATAAATGTATAATACATTTTAAACGAGACAGACATGTGTGAAGGCTCCATCAGCTGGTTTCACTGCAGCCTCGGCCCCCACAGTTGTATCACTTTTATCCTTTCAGTATATAAACTTATTAAATGGAAATGATCTAATGGTGGATAATGAATAATTCAACAGTTATTCATTCTCGGGCTGTTCAGTTAATTATTATTAGCTGATTTATTGAACAGGGACAGTGCAGATTAATAGACATTGAATGCAGCAGAGTTCACTGAGAGGCTGTTTTTTATCTGCAAGTCCCTGGAAAGACGTAGAACAGACGTCCTGCTCCACCTGCCGACATCTACATCTGTCAACTTAACCGAGTTTGTCTGAGCCAAATATCCATTCAACTGTTGTTCAGAATTAGTCTGAGACTCTGAGAAACTTAATCATATCCAATCTATGAAATATGACGAATATGGATCAGAAGTCTGAGAAGGAGCCTCGTGCTGGAAACATCACTGCCACAAATAAATCCTCTGACAGGAGCTTGTAGGTGTGACGATGAGGGACAAAAGTGTGGACTGATGAACTTTGTCCACACCTGCAGTTTGTGCTTTTCACATCAGGACTCCACACACACACACACACACACACACACACACACACACACACACACACACACACACACACACACACACACACACACACACACACACGTCGTCTTACAGTAGGAACAGAGGGTCTTTATTGAAAAGACATCAGACTGTGAGAAACCAGCAGGAAATACAGAGACGAGTTCTGTTGTCTGTGGGACCTTTACAAACCTGTGAAATGTTCCTATATAAGCGAGTTACTTACAGGATCCTCACTGAAATGTGACGGCACACAGACAACCTCAAAGTCCACGTACGACTGAGGAGTGTGTGCTGAAGTGTGTGTGTGTGTGTGTGTTTGCATGTGTAAGTGCTTGTGTCTGTGCTGGCAGGAGGAGGAAGAGGAGGAGGAGGAGGGATCTACGCAGACGGATAAGTCGTGACGAGGTCGTGTCCCTCTGGTGGTCTCATTCTGGCTCGAGCGTGGGCCTCACAGTACAGCTGCCCCTCCACGAAGAAGTAGCCCTTCTGCTTGAGGTTGACGTCACAGTCGGAGCACACAAAGCAACCGGGGTGGCGATATTTTTCCCGGGCTTTCACCACCGTCCCCCTGCACCATCACAAACACAGAGAGGGACGTGTTCAATGCCATTTTCTTTTTTAAATACAAATATCAGAAACAAAGAATTCTGGAATCTGCTGGATTTGTTTCATATCAAATCACAAAAAGACAGAGAGATAGAAATTAACAGTCATCTTAATAATATTATATAAACATATTAAACAGTGAATTTAATAGGGTGTTTTAGATATCTGATGTAAAATGTGATTTTTAAAAAAAGAAAATAAACAGTAAATACTAATTATCTATTGAAGGTCATGAAGTACAGTTCACATTCTGAACAGTATGTTCAGACAGAGCGATGTTTACTCATCTCTACAAGCTTTACATAGTTTGTGCCGCTGTGTTGTTCCTGCACTTTCCTCTCAGCCTTTGTTTGGACTGATTCCTGAAACGTCTGAAATGTGAATCACAGATGATTCCTTCTATTTTTACTCACACAATCCCGTTCCCACACTTGTCGCAGACGGGCAATTTCTGCAGGTTTCCTGTGGGTGGCGTCGGTTTGTTCATCGGGGCTTTTACTGTCCTGGTCACAATGGGACGCGTGCCTGCCCGAGTGCGAGAGAGAGCGAGAGGGCACTTAACAAAACAACACTGGACATGATTAGAGCACAGCAATAAAAAACAAAACACTTCAGAGACACGACCACTCGAATCACTTCAAAGACTCTTCTGGTTGGGTCATTTCACCCTCCACTCCACCAGGACACATTCATACTCATCAATTACTAAAGGAAACACACGGAGAAGTGGTTCTGTAACAACGTATTGTGCAGCTCCAACACAACACACCGCAACTAATTAGGGGAAGACAGGGATTGTGTCACAGTGACATATTGTGTAGCTTTAATTGTGGATGTTAAGAGACTGGTGAGTCACTCAGAATCTAAATATACCCTCAGTGATTCAAGTTCTAATGTTGTACAGTTCATATCTGTTCCTGGTGTCATAATCATAGACTGTACGTAAAGATGGACGACGTGACAGCTGCCCAAAAGTGAGGCCAAATCATCTTGACTGCCCCCTGGTGGCTGACTGCATTAAAGGTCAAACTAAAACGGCTTTTCTGTCATTTTAAGTGTCGTTCTTATCACACTGATGGTTGTTCATGTGTTCATTTTTCTGGTGAGCTGAAACTTCATGATTGACAGCTGAGACTGGGTTGCGATTGGTCGAGTCCATTGTATCTGAGGGACCTGGATCCATGCCACAAGATGGCAGCATCCATTTTTTTCTACAACGGGAGGAAGTGGAGATGTGTCGTCCATCTTTATACAAAGTTTATTGTCACAATGAACAGAATTTAGCTTAAAAACAAGCAGCTTAAAGGTAAAGGAGTAAAACTCTGTGTCGCTAAGGATCTTAAAAGTCACCATTTCTGATTGGTGCATAGAAGTTAGGTGACAGTTTTCCGACAGTTTTCCGACTACAAATCAGTGAGAAGAGCTCAGAAAAAAGACAATATAATTATCTGTAAGTTGGAACAACCACAACCTTTGTCACAGAGGCCACAGCAGGTGATTGAGGGCCTTTAAAACATCTGCATGCGTCTGCAAGGTAAAATATTGTTTTCCTCTCTCGGCCTCCTCTCTCTACTGGATCATTTCAACCTGCAGAATGCTGTTCGTCTGTCTGGAGGTGAGAGGAAGAGCTCACCATCACTGTCAATAAAATCCTGCAGCGCTCGGAAGGAGCCAGACTGTCGAGGCTCCTGAGGATCCTCCTGGTCCTGCTGCAACATCCGGTAGACGTCAGACTCCTCGATGCTGCTCAGAGTCCTGGGACTGTGCACACACACACACAGAAACACACACACACACACACACACACACACACACACAGAAACACACACACACACACACACACACACACACACACACACACACATAAATACACGTGAGTCTTTTGACAGTGATAGATTCAACTTTTCGTCAGACCACCTACAGTCCACTTCATGAAGACGATGGTTTCATGCTCAAAAGGTTTTATAATCTTAACTTCGTTGCCCCTGTGTGTATTTTTTTTTTTAATCAGGTGAGAAGCAGCTGGTCGACTTCACAGAGCTACAGCATCGTGTTTCGTCCTTATAAGGAGAAAAAGGAGGATGAGTAAAAAATAAATTTATGGACTCGACCACAGAGAGCAGAGCAGGACATGATGTTGATTAATGAAAACAGCTCTGGTTGAGATGTAAAGCTGCCGTTGTCAGTTTCTATCAGAATATGAGCTCTGCAGTTTTGAATCCATCACAACGTCCGTATAAATGAATCTTATCTATCGAGTTGTATCAGTTGTCGTGACATACGGTTGTTGTGAGTCATGTTTCGCTCATAAATTGTGCGTAAGCGATGACCGGGATTCGCTCCGGCGTCCTGTGGTCATATATCCTCAGGCTGACACATCATACATATCGGGTGGCCTCCTGAAATCCACATGGCGGGATGTGAGGGCTGAGGCGCTGACAAGCTGTGACACCTTCAGAACAACTGTCCCACTGAGTGGCACATTGATTTAGCTGGTGAGTCATGTAAAGAGCAGGTGGATTCAAGTGAAGGGAAAATGAAGAGACCTTGAGGCCCGAAAGTGATTTAATCTTAGTGTGTGTAATCATGTTATAATGTTAAATATTAGCTTAGAAATATCTTTTTAATAGATGTATTTAACTATTTATTTCATGTATTTCTTTCATGTGTGTGTGTGTGTGTTTTGGCCCAGATTACATCCGGCCCACATACCACATGGGATGATGGCAGCTGGACGGTCCGCTCCTGTTCCGGGTTCCCGAATTAATTTCGGTGCCATTTGGGCCATAGTCACCGTTTACCACATTGGCCACATTAGGTTCATATCCAGATTACACCTTGTCGAGAGCATTTTATACTTCAGGCTGACATCTATTTTATTTGAGCCACAAAAAGGCCAGAAGTGCAGCATCACTGCCCAAGTAGCTGTACCCTGTTCCAAACACAGATGAACAGACTGAACACCTCACATGCTGTTAGTTTCTGTGGCGTTTGACTCCTGATTGGCTGCAGGGATCAGTCACCTCTCAGGCTTCGTGGGGAAGATCCCTCGGATCTGACCCTCCATGGCGTCCTGGATGTTACCCGAGGAGTAAAGGCCTATGGGGGTGTTGTAGGCCGTACTGACCACCTGGCGCTTCTCATCGATGTTTGCCGCCGCGACAAACGGCTGAGCTTTGCGGTTGTGACCGGTGCCGATCGGTTTGAACTCCTGAGCGGAGGAGGAGGAGGGAACAAGAAGAGGAGATGTGAGATGAAGATGCAGGCTGTGGTGAATGAGGTTTTCTGACACGTTTACAAACCTGCTGCTCTGCTTCGAGGTTGATTTTATACGGATGAGCTCTGCCCTCCTCCATGACACGAGGCGTCCACAGTCTGGATTCATTCCTGGGTATCAAACACAGATCCTGGTCAGTGTGTGTGTGTGTGTGTGTGTGTGTGTGTGTGTGTGCGTGCGTGCGTGCGTGCGTGCGTGCGTGCGTGCGTGCGTGCGTGCGTGCGTGTTATCCCAAATCATAAAACTGAAGTTACAATTTCTGCTCAGTTAGATTATTTTAAGGTTTGGTTCAGTACTATTGTCTCATAAAACTTAATTCACAAGTAAAAAGTAAGAACATGCTCCCAGCTAAAACTAAGTGCAGATGGTGGAAGGAAAGCTCCAGGAAGCAGTTTGATATTTTCGGTCTTGGATCATTTCTGAATGTTACAAAACAATAACAATTTTTTTTGCCTTAATATAAAACAGATATCTGACCTGTTACAGTTCAGAGGATGGACACAGTAAAAGGAGCAACTGAACAATATGTAACTCAATACAGCTTCATAACAATGGCCTTCAAACGTTACTTGGAATTAGATCAACAGCTGCTGGACGCAGGAATGGAAAAATGTAAGCTACACAAACACTGTGATTCCTGCACAGCTGTTGTATTGAGTTTTATGATATTGTACAGGTGTCTCTCGTAGCTTGTGCACTTAACGACCTTTCCACAGTGAGACAGAGCCGACTGGTGGACTCTTTAATCTTGTTCTGGGCTTCGCAGTGCAGCAGGTCCGAGGCGGGGACTCCCTCGATGGCCAGGATGACGTCGCCGGCGCACAAGTTGGCGACGGAGGCTTTGCTGCCCGGGGTGATCTGAGAGAGAGAGAGAGAGAGAGAGAGAGAGAGAGAAGGAGAGCAAATAAAGACTGGATTGAAATAGGTGACATTAAACTCATTATAAAAAAAGTGGAGAAACATGAAAAATCCAGATGTTTCTATATCAGACATGAGGGTTCGCTGAAAGGTTTGATGGGTAAAAAAATGATGCACATAATGTATAAAGAAGATTGGTGCCTTGAAGTAGATACTAGAGAATTACTACTTAACACTTTGGTCCTTTATAGTTATTTCACTTAAGAATGAGATGAAGACAGAAAACTGTGTCCTGTACTTTCTGTTACTTCATGAAAACAGCCCAGATGCTGCAGCCTGATGAAAACTTGTATTCTGTTCTCCATCACCGACACCTCATCTCTTAATACATTCCTCGACGACCAGGCCCCTGGTCACGATCCCCTGCTGGGATCACAGCTCTTACACGACTCGTTCGCGGAGTCTCACCTGGTCTCAATACGAAGAACAGCCTCCACTGAAGAATCCAAACTATTCAAACTAATAACAGCGGCGAGTCTGGATCGGAGTTTCTGTTCACCACATGTAAACTGTGTAAAAAACGCCGGCTGCTCTCTGAGGCTCCTGTTCCACACAGAAAGCCACTGCCCTGGTTGGTATGTGCACGTTTACTGTCTGTCCCCCCCCCCCCCCCGTCATGGAGATAAAATAGTTTCTCGGTAAGTGATCGCATCCAGATGGAATATGTTGCACCGTCTGCCAGGAAGTGCTCAACATGAATGAGAACTCCCAGGAAAAGCTGTGAAGGTCAGGGAGGACGGCTCGGGAGCCTCAGACCGAACCCCACATTCCCACTCACGCTCCGCAGGTCGCGACCTATGATCAGACATATTGAATAACAGGGTGTAGGAAACTCAGCTTCACTGGGACGTTACACTGAAACTTCTCTGAGCTCATCTGCCTATAAATAACGGTGGATGAAAGTGCTGAGGGACGGCTCATGCTGCCAAAGAGGGAGCAGCCATTTACAGTGGACTGCTGCTGTCTGACTGCATGTTTTACTGCTCTGGAGTCTGTTACCTGAACCTGAATCGGTTTAGTTGGATCCTTTTGTTTCAGGGCCGCTCGCTTGTCTTGTCCAAACATTCGTCTTTGTTTAAATCACAAGCACCGGGTCCGTCTTCTTTTGCTTTCTTCTTTCTGTCGGGTTTTCTCTCTCGCTTGCTTCCTTAAATCCTCCCGACTTCTCCTCGTTTCAACTCATGTTTCCCTCAAAATAAAACTCCATTCTTTTTTCACTTGAGATACTTGTGTACAGTTTTCCATTGATTAAGGTGGAGGGATTCAAAAGGGGAAGAGAAATTGCAGGTACAGCAATAAACTATCCCAGAAGTACAAAATGAGGCAGATGTGACAAAAAGTCATTCAAGAAGTATAACAGTTTAATAATTGACTAAATGCTGCATTCATTGATATTTGATGTTAACGTTACGTGAAAACTAAAAGCTGTTGTTTTCATTTGAGAAACGAAGGTAAAAGGATAATAGTTATTGGACCCACATCCACTAATTGTCCAGAAACACAACACTGCAGGTTTCACATATCTGCTGAATGAGTTCACAGGCAACAGTTGGTCATTCCTTTCTTTATAAGGTCATATTATGATAATTATATTAAAATTGTGTTCATAATTTGTTGTGCTGCCAAACAAAATCCGTCAGTGAAGTTTGGAAAGTTACAAGGACACAGATTTGTGACACACACAGAACATTTTCTGAGTTTACTCCACATATGAATCAAGCTCCGATACTTCAAGTGAATCCTACACTTAAGTCAGAATTTGCACAACATTTGGATAGAAATCTAGTTTGTTTCGTTCATCAGATCCTTCCCACCTGGTAAAAGTCTACAAATCTTCACTCAAACTAAAATGACTGTGATCGTCTCAGACGTTAAGAAGCTGCTCCAGAGTCTCAGGAGAAACGATCCAGCTGTTTGCAGCGGCTCAGCGTGACATGAAGGTGGAGCTGGTCTCCATGTGGTCATGTGACCGAGTCGCTCTGTGCTGCCCGGAGAAGAAGATGATAATCACTTGTGTTTACTTTCCCTCGACCGGCTGGGAACTCCTGAGGCTCGTGAGGATGTTCCTGACCAAACATGGCAGTGAAGAGAAACACTGGCCTCACGTGTGCTGCAGTGAAGTCTGTGGCTTCACTGCAGCAGCTAACACACACACACACACACACACACACACACACACACACACACACACACACACACACACACACACACACACACACACACACACAGGTGTGGAACACGTCCACCGCAGCTCTCAGTCTTTTTTAATACACGTCTATATCCTCCTTCTAGCAGATTTCCTTCTTGCGTTACGTCTCACATTGTTACCTCTCACCACTGTTCTCATATGAGCCACTAACACAGCAGGTGTGAGGAGGCCTAAACTCTTTTGGGCTGTAGCTCCTGAGGTCTTTCCCTAAATATAGACGCCGTCATAGGCCCAACAGAGCAGGATTAGTGGATCTCCTCGCACCGGCTCCTGTGTGGCTCCGGGGATTCAGCCCACAAACGAGTCCAAACACTGATGTTCATATTCAGGCTGTTCACTGTTGATTGAATTTTGACCCAGTGTAAATGAAAAATCTAAATAAAGTATTTGTATACATCACATTAATGCATTGTTTTGAACTGTTTGGAAAGTTGTGTTCTCTTGTGCTGTGTTGATGCTCCGGCTCTCAGAAGTGCTGGACGTTATGGTGCAGACTGACCTTAGAAAACTTTGTGTTCATCCTACCTGGTTTATCTGCAAGGGTTTGTTTATTACTCCTCGTGTGTGACTGTGTATGTATGTATTAGATATAATGTATTTATATGTTCTTGTTTACAACATATTGATAGGGACAAAGCTCATTGGTCAACACAGAAAATACTGTAAATGAGACAGAACGAACCCCGATGGCTAATTTTCATCAAGCGTTAATAATCATATTATTAATGCCAGAGCTGGTCAGTTTTAGCAAAAACGTATGGACAGAATAAAAGTGATTATTTACTATTTTCGTTTATTTAATGATTACTTACATGATGTTTGTCTCTTTCCAGAAGTTAAGTGACCTGGTTGCTAGATTCAATCCTCTCATCTAAGTTTCTTCGGAGAAAAGGGAATAAGGTGATTTTAGTGACTATGTTCTTTCTGGTTCTTTCAGTTTGATTCAGACACATGATTTAGTTGTTTGGCTGCACTTCGTAACAACAGGAAATGCCTCATCAGTTCCAGGATATGATCATTTGGAAGATAAATTGTGATTGGACAGTTTCAGTCCGCAGCCACGACCTCCTCCACTTTTCTTTCTAAGATGTCAGTGTAATAAATCATGTGTTGATGCAAAATGATAGTTTCTGTGAGTTTTCCTTAATGGACTGAAACGTCTGTGTCTGTTTTCTGTCAGCGCCACCTGTGCTTGAGACAAGATGCATGATGATGTGATGGAATAAAGCTTCACTGTCTCCTGAACAGCTGCACCATTACACAACAAATTCATTCTTCTCTGTTGATCCAGCTACAAACGTGAACTAAGAAATAAAAAGCTCCAGCTCTGGAGAATTAAATATTTATGTTTCTTTGTTGAGATCGAGGTTATTTTTCCATCAGATTCTCAGTCTGACACGATTCACACGCTCTCTGCAGGACCGGAGCTCATTTTTTAGGAAGGTTTTCCTAAATTCCTCAGTCTGAAATCCACTCGTCGAAACACGCACGTGTGTGTGCACATGTCAGAGGAATAGTGTAAGCTGCTATTTGTGACTAAGCCCCTTGTATTTACTGTGGCACAGGTGCAGACCCCATACCACACGTCATTCTTTCTCCAGCGAAGCCCCCTTGAAACACAGTGTTGACCATAAACCAAAAACTGACTCATCCGGACTGTAGTGCAAAAGTTTAAAAATCACATTGACATTTTCCTGATGTCACAACTGTAGCAACAAATCATTTGCCCAGAAAACCCCCAAAATGTGCCAGAAAGGGAAATCAAATAAAAATGTAGTTATTGAACGGAATATTAAATTAAAAACCTATTTTTTTGAATCGTCATGTTTTCTGTCACTCACCCTGGAGATGGTCAGGGGCTGGTTGAAGTCCTTCCCCCCCGCCAGGCGAAACCCCCAGGGTGCCGGACCGTCCAGCACGACGTTGAGTGGCATGACCCTTTAGTGCCCGCTGCTGTTAGCTAACAACAGCAACACACAGTCGACCGCACGCTGCGGGGAACACAGTCGAAGAGCACTGCACCATGGGAGTGATGGAGATTTTGTACCATGTTGGAATGGGGGGGTGGGGGGGGGGGAGTAGGAGGAGGAGGAGAATGGACAGACCCCTCCCTAGCAGTGAAGCAACTTGTCAGATTTTGGGAGCTGACTCTTACAGTCTGTGTTCGACCGGCACTTTCTCGCCGGTTCTTCAGTTTCTGTTGAACATTTCTTCTTTTGTCATTTCTTCTTTTCTCATTTCTTCTTTTGTCATTTCTCCTTTTTCCCTCAAACTCCTTTCCCCCCCACTGTTTAAATCAGGTGCAACTACAACATCAATGCTCACACCCACAGTTTTGGATCACACACTATAAATAAGTACGTGGACACTTGAGGATGTAAACCGGCCCCTGGTGTTTCTCTTCCCCTGGAGGTTCGGGGGGGGGGGGGGGGGGGGGGGGCCTGTCCTCCGCTCGCTCTGGTTGACGGCTCTCGCTGCTCCTGTCCTTATTTGGTCTGGAGACGCAGCTCCACTCTGAGGCCTCCGAGGTCCCGCTCACACATACCAGCCACTATTGATCTGGACTGGTCCCAGGACCCTCACTCCTCGTTAAGGGTCTTAAATTGGACGTTTGACCACATCAGGCCCTTCTCTTTGTTTATAACACCAACTTCATCTGTCACATTTCTCACAAGTTATTTTTCATCCCTCGAAGATTTTCTCTTGCCTAAAAAGAATTGACTCTGTTTATTTTTAGTATTCAGTTCAGGGCATTTCCTTGTTTTCTGCCTCTCATGTCTGCATAATAAATTATAGATGTACTTGGACTTCATGAGGCTGCTTTAGGTCATTGTCAACAAACTGTGAGAGACGTTTGTTATGTTTATATGTACGTCAGCACTGACCTGCATCAAGATAAGTTTCCATCAAGCAAGTGAAACAAGGGGCCAGTTCTAACCGGTGTAGGAATGAAAAAAAAAAAAAAGCATACAAAAATAAATCCATCATCTGCGTACACAGCTTTGAAAATCTTATTCTGGAGGGTTTTCACAGCGAAGTTGATGAAGCACTCATCTGCCAAAGTGTCTCAGATGCAGTTTTCATTATATTCAAACTTCACTTGTTTACAATGAAGCTGTAACATGAGTTTTCACTTCATGTTTTGAAACCTGTATTTGTATACATCAGCTTCCAGGGGAGGACCCTTCAAACCGGCACAATACCGCCACCAACTGTGAACATGTGGAATTGTGTGAAACAGGCACGTGAGTGTGTGACACCGACCCTCAGCGCTGGGAGCAGAAAAAGAGGTAAAGGGGTTAAACACCAGAGTTTTCTCATCTGTTAAACTGACAGGAGTAAAAAAGTTGGAAATATTTAATCTACCAGTGTGATTTTATTAGCAATACAGCCCCATAAAACCATCCAATAACTGCTAAGATATTGTAGAAATACTTAGGTCCAAGTGTGTGCACGGAATCTGGATATTAACATGAACAACATAGAAGATTTTACACTTTCGTTATATGTATAAACATCTCAGGAGTCAATTAAATGTCCTCAGTCCAAATCTGTCCCCCCGGTTGTCCCATGAGAGGCAGATTAGATGCTGACTGAAAGTTTCATCACTGTTGAGTTTATGTGCACACGGTCAAACACTGTCCTGATGTTTTCTACACTACATTAATGCATAAATGATTCTTTTTTTTTTTTTTTTGCATCACAGAAGAGGCTCACATATACATGGCTATTAAACTTGTGAGTTGGACGTAAGGCAGCAATCACCAACTCAATCTACCTACAGTAACTTCAGTCTAAATACGTCACTGACTCTGAAAACAACAAAGAACCGGAGCAGGGGGAATAAAGGCCTAACGCCGGGGGGGGGGGGGGGGGGGTACACAAAGTGGAAAATTAGCACCGCCGGTGACGAAACAGGTGAAGAAAGGAGAGGAAACCGAATATGATGGTGGGTGAGAAAAAGCTGAGTTTATAAAGCAAAGTGGATGTTGGCCATTTTACAGCTCTCATACAAAAAAGGCTTACAAAAACACCACAGACACACACACGTAACACACCAAGTGTTCTCACACCATCGGAAACAGTGGATGACAGTGAGGGGGGTGGGGGTGGGGGGGAGTGACATGGAGGATAACGGATGATGAAACAAAATATACTTTAAGGTGCTTTAACATTTGTTTTGTTGTCAGTGTCCGTCTTTCGTGAAAACACAAAGATGAGAAGAAAAACAACAGTGACAAGTAAAAACTGATCATTCGCTGTGCGTGACACGCTAAGATGGAGATTCGCCAATAACTCCAAACGGTTTATAAACACACGAACAGTGACACGCTACCTATTCACTCGGACTCGAAAAAGAAGCCGCCAACCAACGTCTAGTGGGAAGAAAAACTGCAGTTTACACGACTGAAGTTATTTCGATAAAATTCTATCTCATATAGTAACAGACTTAAATAAATTCAACATCAGTCTCTGTCTGAACCATAGACTGTATATATGTAGAGATGGACGACATGACAGCTCCCCAAAAGTGAAGCCAAAGCGTCTCTAGTGGCTTCCTGCAGTACAGCTCATTAACCCCGCCTCCTCCGTGTTAGTTGATGGGACATGAGCCGCACTAAAAAAGTCCAAGGAACGTTTCAAATCCAGTTTTCTAAAAGATGGTTCTTGTCATTTTGGGCCGTGCTCGTCACACTTGCTCAACTTTGGTTCGATGCTTTAAAAATTGGGTGAAACACCATGACTGACATCCGAGACTCGTGATTGGTCGAATGTGCACATCAGCGGGACCTGGATACCGTGTCTGAACTGAAGGAAAAACCTGTAGAGGTGGTTTATGGTGGTTTTAGGATCTGTAAACATTTTATATCTTATCTACAACTTTTGTGTTGATGTCTACTGTGCAGACTCTGGCGGGGGGGGGGGGGGGGGGGGGGGGGGGGGGGTCATCCCTCTTCATACACAGTCTATGATCTGGACAATGACACTTCACAATAAAATAACATTCCTTCAAATGTGGGTCTTGCTGCTGTTAGAATGTTAAAAAGAGCAACATGTTCTAAAATCATCTCATCACGTAGTTTGACCGGCGTTCGTTCCTCTAATAAATATAATACCTAGAAAAGGTCAGTAACCTTTTTTGCATACACTTTCCCCCCAATGAGCCCCAGAGTCATAGCGGCCTCTGGTGTATGAAATCAGAAGTGAAATTTGAAACAAAAACAGAAACACAACGTTGTGTTAGAATTGCGTTAAAGTGCATCAAACCTAGTGTGGAGATGAAAAATCGTTGTTTTCAAATCTTGAAATCTAAAGTATTATGTTCGGACAGACAGTAGAAGAGTTTCAATAATATATTTTTCTACTTCCTCGTTTGCAATATTCAAAATATTTGCACGATTATGATACATGTACTGATCAATACATGGGGTAACACACACATGTCTGCTCCACGTGTTACTCCTTTTACCTTTTGATGCACCGTGCTGGCTGCAAGCCCCACAACACAGTCCGTGAAACAGACGTGCGGACAGAATACCGTTTGTGCAACACTCTCTGTACTCAACGTCTTTGTCGATCTTTGTGATTGAACACTGAAATGAAATGTGACAAGTGTTTTTAAGTTAAATATACACCAAAAGAAATCGGATAAAAAAAAGGTGACAGCGGTGATCTTACTGCCCTTAAACAGCTGAAACAGAAAGAAAAGCATCACTGCCTCGCTGTCATTCCATCGCTGTGGAAAGTTAAAGGTCACTGACCGGAGCACAAAGGTTTGGGTTCTTTCTCCGTGATAGAAAAATAAGGATAAAAAGATAGGTTTAAAAAAACAACAGCATCTTATAGAAGTCTTCCGTTAAAGATGGCGAGTTAGAGCTAAAGAGTTCTGTTCGCGTGAAGCCACGAAGCGACGGGTCTCTGCTGAACGCTGTGGGGAGGCGGCGTCCTGCAGGTGCTGTGCTGAGGGCGATGAACGTGTCACAGAAGGGGGCGAGGCGCAGAGGAGGAAGAAGAGGAGGAGGAGGAGGAGGGCAGGGGTGTGGAATCATCATCATTATAGCTGCTTCACGTAGTTTCCTGGGAAGGTTCCAAACAACTTGCTCCTTCGAGACGTCCCTTCAGAAACAAAGAGCAGTAAAGTGAGATTGGCAGAGTTTGAAACGCTCGATGAAACTTGGCAGCAGCTGTAACCGACTCTCTGCAGACTGGAGATCAGCCAACAGAGGAGATTACACTCCACCACTTAAAAACATTTCTAGAGGACAAAGTTTACTGTAGAGCAACATAAAGGTTAAAATGATCAAGGCTCTCGAGGTTTATAAAAATGTAATTATGCTCAGTGAGACCATGTTGACTTCTTCAGAAAATGATGTGATTAAAACATGTGATGTGACTACACTGCCATCTACAGGTCACAAAATACTTTTCAATCAGAGCCAATTGATCTGATGCTGAACTGTAGATGCACATATTTAAAAATGATTCTAATACAATATTCGGGCATGTATGTTTTGATCTCATCACAGTGAATGTTTTACTATTTGCAGTAATTGAATTTATTTCTGGTAGTTAAGATCAACTCCTCGTTTTTTCTGTCCTCTTACCGACAAACCAGCCATCGTCACACTTCTCCATCACATCCACGACGTCGCCCTCCCTCAGCTCCAGCTCATCCTCGTTGCGAGGCGTGTAGTTGTACACGGCCTGGTACCTGTGTTTGAAAAAACGCACTGTGAGCTGACATCCATCATACGCTGCACTAAGAACAATAATCTCACTAGTAAGTATTTTCCTTTTCTATATTCTTTGGCAACAGCAATATTTCTACATTGAATGCATATACAGCACAAAGCACATCGGATTAGAGCCAACGTACTGTAACCCTGATAAGTCAATCCACAGATTATTAGAAAAGAGTTTATATTTGATAACAGTAATTCAGAGGAAACTGTGAGAATACTCCTGATCTCAATGATAACAAATATCACTTACGGGTCTCCTCCGCCATGTAGAGCATCCTGGACTAATCGCTGAGTTAGACAGAGACAGAGAAACACAGACAGACAATGAATTCAAATGTGGTATTTGCTGTGGTCACAGTTTGAGGAGTTTAATTTCTCCCCATCAGTCAGGAAAACTACATTTGAAATAGAAACAGTTTTACATGTATGTGTTTGATGTGAAGTGTGGTGATCCGTCATGTTACTTGTACAGTAATTGCATGGTTGAGTGAAGACATGCCCCCCCTACCCTTCGACCTCTAGCGGATGACAGATAGGACCTCCGGAACAAGATGGGGCTACGGGGAGGTTTACCACCGACAACTGCATCCTGCTTGACAGGCAGAAAGACCAGAGGCAACACACCTATAATCTCCGACAGTAACCAACCCAGCAGCCTGCAGCCGAACACACGTACTGCAGGCCAATGACATGCTCTAAAAAACACCATCATCACCATCACCATGCCACTGCCGACACATCACGGTACAACCAACACGAGCAGAACACACACTAACTCAAGAGGGTTCTCCACCAGTCCACTGAACGTTAGTCCACAAAACACAAATTAGTTTCAAGTCAGTTGGTTGCAACTAACGATTATTTCAATATTTAGAATTCTGTCAATATAGTTTGATTAATTGTTTAAAACCCCAAAATAACAAAAAATGCCGATCAGAATTTCTCAGATAAAGGAAGCGTATTATAATTTGTCACCACACACGCGATCAAAATCAAAGCAGTCGTCTCCACATTCCAGCTTTACCTTCACCTTGGGAGACCTATGCCCTGGATGGGGCACCATGGGCGGAGTCGAGGGAGGAGAGGTGGGTTTAGGGAGAGACCGGGGGGGCAGGGGTAAAGGCGACTCTGATTCGGGGAAGGACGTGACCGGATGAGACGGACAGGGAGCGATTTGAGAAGGATGAGGGGAGTGGAGGGGAGGTGGCGAGACAGGTGGAGAGAGCGGAGGCAGGGGCGATGTTGAGAGGTGAGGAAGGGACGGGGGGGGCCGAGGGGAGCAAGGGGGAGATGTAGGAGGGGTGCGTTGATCACGCTGGTGCAGACGCAAGGAAGAGGGCGAAGGAGGAGCAAATAAAGAGGGAGAAGTAGAAGAAGAAGAAGAAGAAGAAGAAGGAGGAGGAGGAGGAGGAGGAGGAGGAGGAGGCGGTAAGGAGGTCAGAGGTGGTGGTATAGAGGGTGAGGAGACGCTGGGGTGAGAGAGTCGTGTCGGGGTGGGTGGAGAGACATCAGCCTATGGAGGCAATGACAAACACATCAATACTGAGGCTAAAACACACGACGCTAACTAAAGAAATCCTGAAATTCCACTGTGGCTGTATTTCACTGAAGCCCAGAAGGGACAGGGAGGAAAAGACTTTAATATATTAAAGATATTTAAAAAAACTCTGGGATTTCTCTTTTATCCCAAACATTGCATCAGCACACTATCTTCACTCTATAATTTAATGTGTAACTGGGTAAGAAAAAAGGAAAGAAACAGCATTTGGGGGTGATTTCAAAATAAAAAGTATAATTTATTTGCCAGTAAATGAAATCAGCTTTAAACGCTGAGAAACCCAGATACACTGATATTTTTGTCTACATATTTGTAAGAGAGCACAAAAGGAGGTCTATTTGTCTCTACAATCAAAATGATTTTCCTCTATGTCCCTCACCAGAGGCAGCTCACACCATGCTCTACCTGTGGACTGAGTCTTTCATTTAAAACTCTAACGTCCTCCTCTTTCTCCTCTAAAGCTTCATCCTCTTCCTCAATGAACAACTCAGTGAATCCTTTCCCCTTGACCGACAGCGGCCTTTGAGACTCCACTGGTTCATCGTCACTCAAACTTTTCGGTTGCCCTCCCCAGGCGACTGACAGTGGCTCCATCGTCACAGGCTTGTGAAACTGCACCTCTAAACGAACGCCGCCTGCTGGTTGGCTCGCGGGAGTGAGCGCTGGGGGTTTCCCCCCCGGGGGACGGGATTCTTCTGCTTTTAACTTAAACCTACTCTGGGATTCGTCGGTGGATGTAGCTGGGGGAGAATCGATCGGAGACAATCTCGAAAAGCCAACGTCGTCTGTGCTGGTAGAATCGTCCAGGATCATGGACAACAGCTCGTCATAAGGATCTTTTACTTGCAGCTCAATGTCGGGCATTGTGGTGCTTTTGTTTACTGGTGCAGTTGACTGGTACCACATTTGTGTGAGTGACTTTACTGGCTCTGGTGATGTGCAGAACAAAACATCTGGCTTAGCAATGTGGAGCATTTGGGCTG